>CM068958.1:115301832-115316287 GCA_035128595.1 Eptatretus atami | reverse complement strand
GCACCATGCATTCCACATTCACTCCATTCACACAGGCCCGCTGGCCCTCACTCACTCAACATGTTTCCTTACAATTTCCATTTCATCCCTCACATCACTGAATACTGCCATCCTTCTTCACTAAATCCCTCAACTAACTCGTGCTCCCTCGTCATCCCATATAATACAGCACATCCTTTTAACACTACGTAGCTAAGCTATGTCCCCTCTACACACTCAAAGTCGTCAGTGTCTCCAAAAATAATTTCCCATTCTCTAAATCTAAACTAACATTCCCACTAACTAACCATTTCACGGGCCCCATGAGGACTTGTCCCTGCCCCATGAAGCTGGTCTAACTAACTAACCCTTCCCCCTAACTAGTTCCTTCCTGTGCCCAAAGCAGGGGGGTCTTCCACCCCTGCCGAGGAAATCCTGTTTACTCGAAGTGGCGAGGCTTGCTTTTCTCTCTTTTTTTTCTCTCTTGCACACCAGCGCGGCAATTCACAGCCTGCGCTCTTTTTCCGTGACGTCATGGCAGCTGTTCGCGTCTCACGTCCCTTCCTCTTGGATGGTAACATCCGGCAGGGATTCCCCTTCTGCCGGATTCCAACCATGCAGCCACGACGTCATCCTGCGCATCCGAAGCAAGCCTCGCGTTTCGAGGGATTCCCCACGCGAGCACATGTGCTCTGCTCGCCGTAAACCACGCCGCGGAATCCCCGATGACGTCACCCGCACCCCGAAACCGCACGATTTCTCACGCAAGCCGGGGCACGCGTAAAAAGAGAGAGATAGCCGCGGTCGAGCTCGGGCCTTAGCCGTGTGGCAGGCGAGCTCCCTCCGGCTCTTCCACACGAACGCGCGTTGCGCGACACAACGCAGGCAAGGCTGCCCTCCAGCTCGCGTCTCCCTTCGTCGACGCCGGACTTCCACGCAGCTCCTTGCTTCTGGTTCCTCCGACTCCCCCAACTGCCGAAGCAAAAAGCTTACTCCTCCCACGGACTCAGCAATGAACTCTGCACGGGACTTCCCACGAACTCAGCCCACGAACTCAAGCCCTACCCGAGACTCCCACGGGACTCTTTCACGGGACTCACAAACTCTTTCCACGAACTCTTTTTGAACAAAGAAAAGATGCTTTATCCTTTCAACCCCTCCCCCAGCACCCCGAGCGTGATATGCCGTGATCACCCCCCCCCCCCGCTCAACCACGGTGGGAGGGAGTTTGTGACGTCATCCCAGGTTCTTCTTCCTCTTCGCAGAAGAGGGGAGGACGTCTCATTGTTTTGCTCCCTAACTATTAATCGATCCGCCACGCATCTAATCGATTTCAAACATTCAAACAATGGCAAGGTGAGCTATCTAGGAACATGCATTATCGACATAGCTGACTAAGGGAACCTGTATGTTGTGTGCGATTGAATTCCAAATTCGTAACACTTACGTTCGCCGGTAGCAATTCGACAAGCCGAAAAAAAAAACTGTAAAAATAAAAATAAATAACCCATTCGTTACCGTCGTTCTGGCCGCACGTTCGCCTTAGGGCCCCTGCGGTCGCCTTGCGGGCACCTTGAGGCTACCTTGCGTCTGCCTTGAAAATTCCTATGACCGCCGCAGGCCCCTTAAGTCACCGTGCGACATCAAATCAAAGACCGGTACCAACCCCACTTTTCGGTCTCCACAATTTATAAAATACCGTGCGCTCCCCGAAAAAATAAAAACATATGTGACTGCACATTGTGTGACCGTGGAAATACTGCGGCCGCCGTATAATGGCTATGCCGTAGATTTTGGAGACCCCATCGGCCGCGTGGCACAATGTGACTTAGGCCTTAAGAGGACAGTGCCTGAGTGGTTAACACAGTGGCGAGGATAATTCAACTACGAATGACGAATATGCACTTTGGGATTGATGACTCTGCCGAAATATGACCCACCTCTGCCGTACCATCTGTCATCCCTCATAGATTGGCAGGCAAGCAGCCTCTTCACTCTCTGCAGACCTGGAATAACAATCACAATGCTGGTCAAACACTTGAAACCTTGAACAGTCTTCAACTCTGACAAATCTCACACTCTCACTCTGTCTCACTGAAAGGGACATCTGGAACCCCCCAACCCACTCCCCCCCCCCCCCATCTTACTTTTCTAAAATCTCTTGAAGAAGTCTTTTCACTCAGCCTTTTTGGGCCTCACTTTCTGCATGATTTTCCTGAGAACCACATTACCAAGCTGGCCTCAAAAGCCAGTCGCTGACTGGGCCATCCGACGTCATGCAAAGTCCTTTTTTGGCACACCTGAGCTCCTCACCACACTAGAAAGGCTTTTCCATTTGCAGCTGGAGTACTAATCTCCCTCTGGCGTGGTCTCC
This sequence comes from Eptatretus atami, assembly GCA_035128595.1. Classification (NCBI taxonomy): domain Eukaryota; kingdom Metazoa; phylum Chordata; class Myxini; order Myxiniformes; family Myxinidae; genus Eptatretus; species Eptatretus atami. Next base: position 115,313,934 of record CM068958.1, on the reverse strand, counting down.
TGCCTCACACCTCACTTGGCTTCAAGTCTTTGATACATAGTTTTGATAACTCTTGAGCAAAAACTTAAGTGCTTTTTGTGGTAGTTTGTGTGCATGATTTCTAAACTTGCAAATAACCTATCCATATCAAAGGTTATTCCACTACTCTATGGATGTCCTGGCCATATTTCATTACCCTCGCTTGGAGGAGAAGCGGTATTGCATTTTGGGTCGTTTCGTTGTTTATATTCTTGCCAAAACGAAGTTTTTGCAAGATTATGTTAGTCCGTCTGTATGTTTTATTTATTTTTTTTTTTTTTGTTTGTTTGTCTGTAATACGAAAAAAAAATTCTGCAGAGCACAGTTTTCATTGGAAATTTTTGTACTTCGCATATAGAGGCCTATGGAGGTCCTTTCAGCGCATAAAATTTGGAATCAAGGTCATAAGGTCAAGGTCCACTTTTCGCAAATCAGGGTAATCGACAAAACCCTTATTTTTTGAAGTAATTTTGATCGGGATCGGTCTTCAAACTTATGGGAATATAGTTCATTGGTCTGGCGCTCAGCTGTTAATTTTTGGTGCGATTGGCCTTGACTTCATGTGTTTTTTTTTTTTGTTTTGTTTTTTTGTCTGTAATCCACGTATAAATCACTCTGCAGAGACAGTTATCATTGGAATTTTTTAACTTCGCATATCAGAGGCCTATAGAGGTCGCTTTCAACGCGCATAAAATTTGTGAAGGTCAAGGTCCAAAGGTCTAAGGTCACATTGTCGCAAATCAGGGAGTCGACGAAATCCCTTATTTTTTGAGTAATTTTGGATCGGATCGTCTTCAAACTTCTGGCAATATAGTTCTGGTCTGGCACTCAGCCGATTATTTTTGGTGGCGATTGGCCTGACCTTCATGTGTTAGCCACTAAAGGTCAAACATATTTGACCCAAGGTCAAATTTTCAAGTTTTTAGGAACATATCGTGTAGTACCTCAATTGACACCTCGATGAGTGTTTCTAGATATACAAGCTGAGACATATGGAGTCATTTGGTGACGTTAATGAGGCCAAACCATATTTTCATGGTTTACTCTGTAGAACGATTCCTCATCGGAATCTCTCGTAGGCGTACTTCCTCAAGGAGTCGCTCCTGGTGGATAGCAGCTCTGTCACCTCAGTGTGACCTTAAGAAGTCACACGTGGTCACCTTTGGCAAGATACGGGTCACCCTAAGGGTGACATTGGTTTTTTACTTGTCTGTCTGTTTTGTTTGTCGTACAAGAAACTTTAGTGTTTTTCTCCACAACCGCTTTTTCGGATTGACCACGAAAATTTTACCACGGAGCGACTACTCAAATGTGGAGTTTCTTGTAATTGAAAGACATGTTCCACGTGTGGAGCAGTGTGATTTACCTAGATCTGCAGAGTGAGCGAAGAAACTGCTGCTTGCCAGCCTAGGGATGACAGATGGTACGGCAGAGGGCGGAGTGTCAACATAAGGAATAAACGGGATTTCAGAGAGTCGGAGAGATCATTGATGAAAACCAGAAAAAGAAAGGGCCCAGAAATGCTGCCTTGAGGACTCAGCCTGGACAGAAAGGATGACAGAAGCTCCATTTAGGGTCCACACATTGACTGCGACAGCAGAGGAAGTCTGTGAGCAATGACTGGAAATGGCCTTGGATGCCATATTGAAAGAGAGTTGGTGAGCAAGGCAGGGTGCCAAAACGTGTCAAAGCAACGCGATTTGTCCACGGGATCGGCTCTGATTTCATGTCCGGCATTGAGGACCTCCCATCCATTGTTTGGGAAGCATTAGCAGCATGTCCAGGTTGAAGGCCTTCGCTGAATCCAAGATTGATGACGCAAATCAAGTCATTGGAGAGAGGAAGGATTTAATGTCCGATGATGGATTCCATGACTTGATTGACGAGTTGGTGCAGGCTGATTGTTGTAGTTTGCAGGGAATATGTTTTTTAAGGCAACCTTTTTTATGCAGAGCGGTAATATTTGCTGATTTTCCAGCAGATGGCAGAGGACCATGAGCAAATGAGAGTGTGAATAGAATATGAGAGAGGTGAGCAAGAGCAGAAGGAGCAGGTTTTTAGGACATGTGGGATGATGTTGTTCCTGGACCGTTGCAGAATCAGAGCGAGTTTGACAGCAAGCTGTCCAGCTTGTCAGGAGAAAGGGAATCACAGAGTCCAGGAAGCAGCTGGGTGCAAAACTGGGTAAGTTTAAGGTGAGGACAGAAAAGCAAAGGTTGGACCACAAGCTTTAGAGAGCAAACACAGAGTTTAAGCATTCCAGCCTTTTCGTGTGCAGTATCAGCTGTTGCAGCCATATTGAAGGTAAGGCAAGGGATGGAGGGTAAACATAAACCAGAAACAAACTTAACAGATGCCACCAGGATTGGGAGGAGGAAACAGTCTGAGAGTTCAGACTTGAGAGTGTAAGATATTGCTTCTTTGCTCTCCTCAGGTAGATACACACTTGTTCCGAGATTTCTGGAAGGAAATGAGATTGCTTCATCGGATTTGCCTTCCATGAGATGAAGACAACTCGCTTCGGACAAATGGCTCGCCACAAGCTTCAGTGTGCATGGGCAGGAGGACAGGGTATGACAAATGAAGACGAGATGGGATCAATCTGTGCATGAGAGAGTGCAAATTTACGTGAAAAATTCCCAGGATGGGTTGATGTCCGGAGAGAGTTAAAGTGGAGAACATGTCTAGACGTTGATGGCTGCTTGAGTCCCTGCCAGTTGGCTGAGTGAAATGCCAGACTCGTTGGCATCTAGGTAGTTCTCTAATCTCGGCCGAGATGACCATCTTTACAAACATATGGTCAGATGACTGATTGGAGCAGAAGAACAGCAGACATTTGAAGAAATTGGGTCAAAATCAAATCCGAAGAGATGGAGTACCATTGGTTGAAGATCCGGGTCGAGATCTGACAGATTTGTTGGTCAGTCCCAATGAGTCGCAGAAGCCTTTGCTCAAGTGCCCGTGAAAGGTGAATGCGGTATCCGTCACACCGCAGCCAACTGGCATGATACATTAAGTCACCAATATATGAGGAAGAGAGATTTGGATGAGTGGATCGATAGTTTAATCCATGTTTTGGCAAGTCAGATGTAAAATGCAGTTATCAACTGTTTGGTTGCGGTAAAACACACATATAACAAGAGGGGGCGAGGGAAGCCAATAGCCAGAGTGAGATTCTTGGGGTGTGGTGGAACATGCAGGGTAGTGCATGGAGAGGAGACTAGAGTTTTTTGATAAGATAGCACACTCCGCTGTCAGGACCGAGGCTCAGGTCTAATCATACCGGAAGAGGGAAGTAACCAGGGAGAGAAAGTAAGGAGTCAGAGACGTCTTGAAGGAGAATAAGTTTCTGTTCAGCAGATCAATGTCTGGTTTGTCAGTGGGAACCTGTATGGAGGATCTTTCAGGTTAGAGCGAAGGCCCTGGTGTTTAGGTCACACTGTTTAGGAAGAGGGAGGGGGAGGCTTTGGGTGCAGGTAATGGAGGGGGTAAGCACGAGGGAGGAGAGGGGGAGGTCGTGAGAGTGTTGTAGTGTGTAGGAGATTGCAGAAGAAGCTTGGAGGGAGGGCCGGATGGAAGGAGACAATGACGTTGGCTCACTGGTGATGAGATGAGCCAGTGGAGAGCATCAGAGAAGGGTAGAGGGAAGTCGGAGATTGAAGGATGGTGAGGCATGAGATGGAAGAGAAGGGTGGGAGAGGAGGCAAGCTTTGTGGATGTGAGGAGGGCCGCTTTGAGAAAGGTGAGTGAGGGGGACGTGCAAGGGGAGAGATTTCGAGGAGAAGGGTGAGGGGAAGTAATGAGGAAAAAGTGTGAGGGCAGATTTTTGAGAAGGTGAGTGGAAGCTTGGAGGGGAAGAGTAAAGTTTGCTTTGAAGAGGGAGAAGGTAGCTCATTTGAGAGGAAGGGGTGAGAGGGAAGCTTTGAGAGGGTGGGGAGATGATAAGAGGCAGGCAACAGAGGGGTGCCATGGGGGAGGAGAGGAGAAGGCAGGTTAGGGAGAGGGGAAGGATGAGACGGATAGTGTATTGTAAAGATGGAATGGATGGGGTGGAACAAGATTTGAGGGGGTGGGAGAGGGAAGGTGTGATGAGAGGAAAGAAAGAGCATGTTTGAGATGTTGAGGAGTGTACTGAATGGAGAGCGAGATATTGTGAGTTGATTGAAGCCCCACAGACGCTTTGAAACCACACAGTTTGGGATCCAGAGGAGCTGTTAGTAAAGCAGAGGGCAGTGAGAGGTACAAACAGAGGAGGAGGATGGGGGGGGCAAGATAGAGGAGTAAGGAAGGGGGTTTAACGAGGGGAGGATTAGGAAGGTAACATTTAAGGAGTGGGGGAATTTGCACTGAAGTCAAAAATTAATAGATTTAAGGAGTGGTGAATTTGCAATGAAAATTAAAATTTCCAATCAAAAAAAAATCTCAAAATTAATTTGGGCATACATAAAAAGGTGCATAGCAATAAATTGATTTCTGAACAAGTTGAAGTAATTTATTGAATGAACAGATAATCTGTTGAATTGGTATAATCATGGAGACATGAAGGAAATTCATTGAAAATTAGTTGGTGTCAAAGAGGTGATCAGTTCTACTGGAACCCTTTCTCTCTCCACCCAAACCCGAGACCTGCTGATATCAAATTATTATTAAATTAATATCCAAATGTAAGCTGTGCCTAAGTTTCGTATAACACATGAACATGTCTCTGTTGTCACAGATACGAGTAAGATTATACCCAAGTCAAAAGCATATATAAAAAATAACCCCCGAGCGGGAATGCCGGTCATCTCGCCAGAGGGTCGAAGTACTCTGGCAGACTGGAATAGGGGCAGTTCAGTAAAAGTACGTACGCTCTACTTCCGGGTTTCAAACACTCACCCCCCTCTGTATGCAGGCTAGTGACCACCACCCACCCCCATCATGCGTCTCATATCAGCATCACAATAACTTGAAAGATTAACGAACTGTAGATTTATCTCAATGCATCAGTAATTCTTAACTACTGTATACAGTAATAGACAATTATTGACGTCCACGGATTCAACATCACGCGAAAATGTTCCTGTGAACAGGGAATTTTCCTCTCCGATGACGAAGCTCACCTTCATCATTTTTTTTTTCTGAAACGCTTTCATGTAGTCGCACACTTTCATAAAGTATTGTAGCAGCCGTCATACAAGCCCACCCCCCTGTATGCAGCCCGTACGCTGGCTTTAACCACCACCCCTCATTTTTGATGTACTTTAGTATGAACGGCCCATACGGGCAAAAATATCAAAATTTTGCGCAGGACCCCGCAGCATCTCAGGAGATTGGCGGCGGCCTCCGGATGACCACGTTCAAATTAGCACCGGACAATGTAAATCAGAGCGGAAGTTTGAAGGGCTATAAAATCGGAACGAGAGCAAATTCAAAAAAATGGCTCGTTGTTGTTCCTAGATAATAGTCGTAAGATCTGAATCACTAATAAACATTGATCTCTCTTGATAAATGAGGGAGCGAGATACGATTTGAAATCGACAACGATTTTCCGCAACTTTGACAGCCTCGTGACGTTGACCTTGACATTGACACCTTGAAAGTTATATCGTTGTGCATCTTCATCGACCTCTTCCATTCACTATTGGTTATGTCTCCACTCGGTTGATTGTGACGGACGGACGGGCAGAAGTTCGAGACTGGCTTAATTAAGTCATCTCTACGAGATGATAGAATGACCTAACAGAGAGTTGGTGTCAAAGCCACCCAATGTCGCCTGTTTATACATTTATCGTTTTAAATAAAGACGTCTAATAATTTTTTTATAAAGCATTGCAGTGAGTCTGAATCCATGGGCTTGCATTTTGACGGGGCCGATTGGCCTCATGCCCACCGTGATCGACCGGTGGGGATTTCACGGGGTCTTTTTATCGCCCCATAAAATCAAGCTGTGACAAAAAAAATATATAAAAAATTTTTTTTTTTTTAAAGAAAAATATTTTTAAAAGAAAAAGAAAAAAAAACCCTAAGATTACCTTATGGCAAAACAAAACACCTTTGTTTAACACCATTGGTCCTCCTTTTGGACACGAGAAACGAACAATGACATGGTGAAGCATCCTCCACATGATGATGAGAATACTGTTGTGTTGGACTGTATCTTCAGTAGCTCAGGGGATGATCTCTTCCACAATTTCTATGAGTTGATGATAGTGGACTTTTTGGGGGTTTCTGCCTGAGATTTCATAATACTAAACTACTAAAGTTAATTAGTATTGGCAGAATGTACTGAACAATGTATCTGTTTACTGTTATTGACTGGACGAGAGAGATACTTGTAGATAAATTAGTTTTGTTGAGACAGAAATGCATCATAAACTCATTCATTTTGCGACTGTTCAGATTTTGTTTTGGTCATTCAGCTTGCAGCGAATAAAGTTTAAAATTTGTACGAGAATAAATCTTTTGAACATTATTACTATGTACTGGTAATCCAGGTGTGGACATTCAAGTACAACCTACATGACAAGGTATGGCAGTGAAAAAAGTCCAAAGATTTAATCCCATGTATATGTGAACACAGTGGGCTAGTCCAGGGGGGAGAAATGGTTTGGACTGTGTACGTAATACTTGAATGGGTCCCCAGTTCAAATGGCAACATGTAAATGTATTGTACCGCACATCATTCATGCAAATTGTCAGAACATTTGTATATTAAGGTAACACAAAACAAAGCAACATTAGTTCTAATACTTTTTTTAATGAAAAGGATTGTGGGAAGTACTGTGCTTGAGCAGAAAAGTTCGTTTCTCAGAATTTGTGTTTCGGCCCCAAGAAGGCCGTTTAGGACATTTGAATACATAGTTAGGATTAGGCTCAGTTATTCAGATTCTTTGGCAGTTCAGTTTTGTACGGACATTGGTCAATTTGACCACATGTTAAAACATTTACAAAAACTAACACAAGATTTTGAGCAATTTTAAAATCAGCACCGTGGGCAAAAATCAGCCCCCTCACCCACATGACGAGCCGATTTAACCCGTCCGTTTTGAAAAATGCAAGGCCTGCTGACTCCAAATAATTTAAAGCAATATATGTATTGTATATTGTTAATAAAAATAGTGTGGTAGATAAAACATTAGAAAGGAAATAACTTGCACAAAAACTTTAACATTTTTCACACGATCACGCGACGCTGAGCTCATGCTCATGCCGGGGTATCGCTATAGCTCCTGTTTCTTCGAACAGGCGAGCTAACAACTAAAGCCACAGGTGTTTTTTTTTAATTTTTCCAAAAATCCAAAATGTAACCAAAATAATCTGTATGTTACTGTAATGGATTATGTAAATGCATTGCTCATCAGCCAATGTAATCAACATATAAACACATCACAGATTTTTTAAAAAAATTGCCAACTCACTCACCTCGAAACAGTGCGAAAACATCAAGGCGGCTGAGGATGCAATAACTCAGGAAGCAGTGGTGCTTCCCGCTGGGCTGGTACCCACACGCACCCACACAACAAACCAACACCAAAGAGAATGAATTAACTCACAAATAAACACAAGCCCAGGTAAGCTGATCAACAGAAGTGATAATATTGTAGCTGCTATTTACCATTCAATGAAATGTACAAACAGAAGGGATTTTTTACACTGTGTTTTATTTGAAAGTGCAAATACATTGTGATGAACAAAACTGTCCATCAACATAATGATTGCAAATTGAAGTCATCATTTTTCAAATTCCAGTCCTCTGTGCTCCTCCCTGTCCAACAATCAAAATTACAAGATTTTTTCTCCATTTGTTATGTTGACTTTAATACAACGATGGCATAAAGTAGTGTGCGTATTCTAATATGGAATAGGCCAAAGCCTAGAAGCGAACGTAGAATCTTCTTACATCGCTTCCTGACTTTACATAAAGCACTTGTTTCACAACTTTTAATACTGCCACTATACGGTCTGTAAGCGCGCACAGCTGATGATTTTGACGCAATTCCCGGTTACTTCGGCCTGGATTCGGGAATCAGCGATCATATAATGTAAATCACGATTAAAAAATATTTTGATGATGCGGGAGATTATCTATCTTATTAAAATCAGTCCTTGGGAAAAAATAATTGAATAATAAATAACCTAACGCTCACTTCTGTACAAGAATAAAAGAAATGAAAATTCCGGAAAGAGTTAAAAATCATCCGGTAAGGTTAAATACTAAAATAAACACTTCCTATCATGAAAAAAAATCACTTTCGGATATAATTAACTTTGGGAAAAAAATAATTGGAATAAATAAATAAACAACTTCCAGTCATGATCTCCTGGCATGCATCAATTCCCCATGACAAAAACCGGAAACAAAAAAAAAACAGAAACAAAAAAGAACGGAAGCAAAAGGGGTCAAATATAGCCAACGAACAGATTCACAATTGCAGGTATTGTTGTGATTATTTTGTCCATATCCTCTCATGTGCACGCGTTAGTAATATTCACAAGATAGAATAAACCCAACGTGTTTATACACTCCGCCAGCGTTTCACAAGCAACCGGCAAGCAAAAGTCATACTAACGACACGATTCCAAATAGCCAGGGCTAATTGTTTTTGTTGTTGTTGTTTCCTATTCTCTCACTGTACGCGTTAAGTATGAAGCTCATGCGTTCGCTATCAATTTATGTTCATACATCTGATGAAGCAAATGATTGAGCATCTTGATTGAGACAGTGGAAATGTTACGACAGCAAAAATGCAATGCAAACATATAATAGTATATTATCATAACAAAATGAAACATTTCATATGTATATGTATAAGAATATATATATCCATATAACATATATATATATATACATTACATATATATACAAACTATATATACATACATATATATATACATATACATACATATATTGTTGTGGATTTCTCGCCACTCGGCGTGCGGGCGACCGCTTTTAGCTAATGGCGGCCGCGCGCGCCACCGACCGTGGCAATCCAGCGTATTAGCTTTCTGATCAACGCCGAAATCCAGCTACGGGTTTGTTTTAAGCACACCACAACCTTGTCAATGTCGCCGCGCTACCGGGTGATCGCCGATTGTCGATTTACTAATTAATTCGTGTGCAAGACTACCGAGAGGTTTACCTCAAGGGACCTGCTCGGAAACGAGCCGCTTAAGCACGCTCGCTCCGTTTGCGATCCACAGCCGGGCAACAAATAATGCCCTTTAGACATCGGTGGGGAAATCCTAACCTGGACAACGCACTTATCGACATAACTGACCCGGGAACCTGTAATGTGTTTTCTGTGAATTTCCCACAACGTAAACTACCCCCTCCCCTTTTAACAGACTCGTCCGAGCGTCAAATTTCGTGTGCTTCAATTGTAATTTTCCCCTAGTACGATTTACCTCTGATCCCTGAGTGCGAAACATTTTGGTGTATCCGTGTCAAACAAAAGTAAATAACCCTACGGCTGTGTAACTAATAAACAAACTCACTCAACAGACGACTTAACTGACAATTGCGGCTCTACGACAAACATGCAGGGGGAGCAAAACTCATACAATTTTACCTTAACATAAATTTACATTAAAACCATGGCCCAGGACTGATGACTCTGTGGAAAAAGGGCATGGCAAAGTTAGTCATAGTTTGAGGTGAGCGCCCCCCGCAGCTGAAGGTCGAATGTTCGGGGCCAGTTCAAAAAGCCCGTTGTCTGTCACAGAACCTTTTCATGTCTTCAGCTGCTGGAGGCAACTCACCCAACCCGGCATGCCATATGCCATCCCACAGCCATTCTTGAAGCAGGGAGCCAGGCTGCCCAAATGCCGTCTCTGGCTCATGAAACAAATGCAGTTGAACACAAACGGTGCACGGCTGCAACCAATGCAGTCCCGTGTGCGGCTGCTGCAAGGGGGCATCCCTGCAGAACACTGGAGGGCACTGACGCAAGCAACACAAAAATGAGTTGGATCGATGGATGGATGGAAACACGGTGCACGGCTGCTCAAATGCAGTCCCCGTGGTGTTAGCTGTGCCTGCAGGCAGTCCCTGCAGAATACTGAAGGGCACCGACGCAAGCAAACCAATGGTCGCGGGCTGCTGCGGCAGTCCCCGCCCAACTTGCGCCATGATCCGCGTCACATGGTTAGGAGGACAAAGGGGCAAATGCAAACAAGGGCTAGCAGGCAGGGGTCCAAGGCAGAGGCAGGCAGACAGGCATGGCAAGGCCGTGAACAGGCCCGCTGTAGCACAACAAGGCCGGCATAACGAAAGCTGGCCGCCCCTCTTTCCTCGTTCTGGAGGTTGTGAGGGAGTGCGTGGGCGCCGGTTTCGAAGCGGGCTCGGACCTACCTACTGTCTCCTCCAACACGCCTTTGCCTGTCTCTGTCCATTCCCACTCCATTAGTTTGGCAAAAATCAAATTTGTCCCATCTTATTTCTCCCCTTTTAATTCGTCTCCCTAACCCCCTTTATTGTATTATCCGGCTAAACCTACCGTGTCACCGGCCTAACTCCCAACCCCATGTTCCCTTCCTGGAGGGAAGGAGAGCTAGCACTTCTTTGAGGCCCAATTAAAGCATCAGATGGGCCTCCTCAGATCGCAATCTAACCAAAGTGGGTCCCAGCGGCCACAAGAGAGCGAAGGATGGATGGTGCGGAGGGGTACACTTTCCTATCTACCCTACATTCATCAACTTTTAACTACCGGGCTTGTTCCAAAAGCGCCCGTCGCTTAAAACTATTGGTTCACACCAAGATTCCCGTCGCCTTGTTGGTGTTCCTCTCAATTTGGCCTTGCCCTCCAATTTTCCCTCGGTCCTTCGCACGGTTTTCATGGGTGGGCCGCGTGGCTCACTTGGCGGAACTACCTCTGCCGATTCTCCCACTATGGCACCCCGGGCCCTGCCGACTGTCTCAGAAGCCTACCACTCCCATAACCTGGAGTCCCCCCATCGGCTACCCCCTCAATGCTCACGTGGCAGCTGGCGCCATGGGCCCCTTCCCCGGTGCCCGTGCCACGACACGCCCACGTGGCTATTGGCGCTATACGGCCCGCATCATGCGGGCCCAACACCGTGCCCACTACGCATCCCGGCCCCTTGAGCCCTTGCCTACCGGGCCGACAAGCCGTGCACGGGGTGCCCACTTAAGCGATACTCACCGTTCGCAGCCACCTCCAGCCGTCAACAGGACTCCTGCACCCTCAAATGGGTTTCGCGCCTACATTCGCACCAACACGCAAAACGACCTCCATTTTGTCAATTGACTAACCCACAACTGACTTTACACAGACCCCGGTCCCCTTGGGTGGACACTCCTCCCCCAATCCACTCATTCGCACCAATGCATCCACATTCACTCCATTCACACAGGCCCGCTGCCCTCACTCACTCAACATTTTCCTTACAATTTCATTCAAATCCCTCACATCAACTGAATACGCCATCCTTCTTCACTAAATCCCTCAACTAACTCGTGCTCCCTCGTCATCCATATAATACAGCACATCCTTTCAACAACACGTAGCTAAGCTATGTCCCTCTACACACTCAAAGTCGTTCAGTGTTCCAAAAATAATTCCCATTCTCTAAATCTAAACTAACATTCCCACTAACCAACCATCACGGGCCCATGAGACTTGTCCCTGCCCCATGAAGCTGGTCTATATTAACTAACCCTTCCCCCTAATAGTACTCTGTGGCCCAAAGCAGGGGGTCTTCCACCCCTGCCGAGAAATCCTGTACTCGAAGTGGCGAGGCTTGCTTTCTCTCTTTTTTCTCTTTGCACACCAGCGCGCAATTCCACAGCCTTTGCTCTTTTTCCGTGACCGTCATGGCAGCTGTTCGCTCTCACGTCACCTTCCTCTATGGATCGGTACATCGGCAGGATTTCCCTTCTGCCGGATCCAACCATGCAGCCACGACGTCACCCTGCCGCATCCGAAGCAAGCCTCGCGTTCAGGGGTCCCCACGCGAGCACCATGTGCTCTGCTCACCTAACACACGCCGCCGGGAATCCCCGTGACGTTCACCCACCCCGAAAACCGCACGATCTCACGCAAGGCCGGGCATCGCGTAAGCATCGGGGAAAGCGCTCCGACG
>CM068958.1:115287378-115294064 GCA_035128595.1 Eptatretus atami | reverse complement strand
TCATGTTCCAACTCATGGGTACTCCACTCTACTTCCCTCATTTCTCCCTGCAGTTCTTCGAACCGTCTTGACTTTTCCAACAATTCTTCCTTCCTTTGCTCCAGAGATTTCTCTCCTCTTTCTATCTCCTGTTCCAGGCTTTCTTTATCTGTTTGCCTGATCTTACCTCTTCTTTAAGTCGGTATTTAATTCCAAATCGTGTTCCACATTTTTCTTTTCTAGCTGTTTTTCCATTCTTCCACAAAGCTGTTCGCTAATCCTAGGAGTTACCAAATCTGCTCTCTCTATTTTTGTTTAGTTTGCTCTTCGCATATTCCAACTGACGGGGTATGACCACCTACCAAATTCTTTTTCCCAATAGTTGTCGACTCTGTTGGCTAAGTCATGTTTTTGCCACCGGAATTCGTTGCGCAGTAATCGTCCAATCGCTGTGTCCCCCGTAAACGTAATTTTTCTGAAGCTCCGCTGCAATGCCGTTGTGACTCGTCCACTCACTTTGCACCTCCTCCGATATACTTCATAACGCTCATCTTTCCAAAGACATCCCCAATTGTGTGAAGCCGCCAATGCTCGCCATAGTCCATCCTGCCACGCCTGCCATGGCACATGCCGGTGACCAGTGGTTTGAAACCGGTGAGTGGGAAGCTCACAGCCTCGTGCCGTGCGTTAGTATATGGGCTATTAATAGCAGCCCACTTTCCGTGTTGCGCTGAGGTGCGATCGTGCTGCTATTGTGGCGACTCCGTTGCCGGCAAAGTTAGTGGCTCAAGCCGCTCCCACTGACCACACTAGCTTAGTGGTGGGGTTATAATTTAAAAAGAACCGACCCGGGCCATGGATCCTACAATTAAAAAACACATTCCTAATCCAACACCTTGCACGCCGTTCGCCTTGGAACGCCATCTTGCTCTCGGAAATAATTTTTAAATGCTCGTAATTTGGGGAACACAGAGGGTCCGCTCACTCACCCCTGGTCGGTTCTTAATTTAGTTTGGAAGCGGGGTGGATTCGAATCTACTCCGGGACAGCCAGTGTTTACGAATTCGCGGCCCGACGGGCGTGAGATCGGCCGCTTTCCGCCAAACTAATAGCCAACGCATCGCCACCGGACGGACAATTCAAGGTCGTGACTTTCCGGAGCTAACGCCGGAACACAGTCACGGGTGGGTTTCTAATCCCACCACGCCGAGCCCAATTGTCTACCCAGCAAGATAGGGTTCACTCGCCAGAATTCCGATAATACCTAAGTACCTGCAACGGGCAGACGAGCCGGGCGACCGTACCTCGACGCAGTCGGCTTGGACACGAACCGGCTTAAGCGGTCCGTTCCATTCTGCAGTGAAACTAACCGAGTGGGTATTATGCCTGTCCTCTGCCAGATCGATTCTATTGAAGGGTGTTTAAAACCCAACTATATATTCCAACGATGCAAGATGGCATTTCCAATAGGGAGAAGACGCAACGAACGGGGTAACATTTGAACAAAGCACATTTATTTATTGTTATGACATAATCAGGTGATTGGCCGCCATTGGCCCATATTTGTTACATTTGACTTATTTAAAACATTCATCAATTGCATTAATCAGGTTGTCTGATCAAACCCTTGTCCTGGCTGTTCAATTGGTCTCCAAAGCTTTTGTCTTCACTTTTACAATTGCTTTACGATCAATTACCCGAACAAGCCACCTGGCCTTTGAACAGAGAGCAGCTTCTGCAGCTGTTATGAATTCCAGTGAGTGTCAACAATCTTGGAGAACTACAAAGGATTGCCTTCTGTTTAATGAATATGTGCCGGCCCTTATTCTCGCTGTCTGAAGCGTGAGAAAGATGCTGTTTGTTGCTAAATTTCCCGAGGGCTGTAGGGAGGGGGAAAGCCCATTTTGCCAAGTTGTTTCTTCTTTGCTTGCTTTCTCCTCCGCCTTGTAATCCGTTTTTATATATATGCATTTTGGAGAATGATTCCTCAGTGTGATCCGGAGGCCTTGACCACTGTTGTTTTCGAGTCCTGCACTGCACATCTTCCGCATGCGAGTGTCCCAAATAAACCGGCACATTTGAGTATCCTCAGTTGACTCACTCAATTCCTTGCCGGGATTGAAGGGTCATCACATTTATTACAAGACATGTATGAGGCAAGGCAATCATGCAATATAGCAGGCAAAACAAAAGCAATCACGTGACGTATGCAAAGGAAAAGCAACTACAACCGAATAAAGCAATACTCATTTAACAGGATTAAAGCAGTTTTACTTATGAGACACGGCGCCAACAATCAATTCACTCAAAAGAAAAGCAAGAAAGACCCCCTCATAGACAAGGGGGTCAGACTGGGCCCGTGGGCCCTTTATGGCGTGGGACTTGGCTGACCGAATGGGTCCACTGAGACGACGCTGGTTACCTGCACCCTCGTGGGGTGGCGATCGGTCGGACGAGCCTCTCTCCGGCAATCGTCACTCCGACTGCGCGGCAGAGCTTGGTCCCTCCACGCACAACCTGCGCGACTTGCGCCCAGAGGGAAAGGCAGCACCTCCTTCGATGTCCGCGCCCAAGAAGGCGAAACCACGCAAAGCCCTGATCCACACGAGCTTGAACCACCGAGCTTTGAAAGAAAAAAGAGACCAAGACAAAAGACAAGACCCCGGCGCGAAGTCACGTCTTGTCACCTTATATCTCCTGGGGCCTCAAGCACCTCGCTGCCTCCCGTTTTTCGCATCCGCGCTCCTTCGAGCTTCTTCGAGAACTTCTCGAAAAGGGGCGTGCCTATGTCCAGCGCCTCATTCCACGAACGATCCAATGGCGAACGATCTTCCCTCGCCCTCCCCCACACCACAAGTGTGGAGAAAACAGTGCGGGAATATTAGGCGGGAAAAATGCGGCAGCCCTCAAGTTCCTTCTGTTGCTCCGGCGTTTATGACTGAATGCGAGAGATGGTTTGGAATGTGTCCGTGGAAAAGGAAGGGAATTGATAGCTGGCAGCGGCCGAAGGTGTTAGGTGATTGGCGATCGTGGTTGTGGCGTTGTTGGCGTTGTTGGTTAAGGAGAGCCATGTTGGTGTTGTTAATGGTGGTGGAGATGTGGGTTTGGTTCAAAATAACGATAGAAAAAGAAAAACTACCTCAAAGGAATCACAGCCCGGTACAACGAAATTCCCATTAAACACGGTGCGGAAATCTAACTGAAACACAGACTTATCGATCTAACGAATAAGGAACCTTTATGGTGGTTCTGCGAATTTCCACAGCCGTAAGCAATATATACACACACACACACATATATATATATAATATATATATAATATATATACATATATATATATGTATGTGTATATATTGTATATGTATATATATGTATATACGTATATATATATATGTATATTATAATTGTATGTATATATATATATATGTATTATATATGGATAAATATATATATTTTAATATATGTAGACACGTGGAAAATCGATATAACCGCTCACGGCGTGGGGTCCCAAAGCGACTAGGGCGTTATAAATGATACAGGCGAAAATATTTATATTACATACAAACCAGAAGCCAAAAAACACGTGGACATGTACGTCCGCAATCTTGATTGTTGGGTTTGATGACGAAAAGCGGTAAGTTAATTTTCTTTTCTTTTTTTTAAAAAGAAATAACACAGGAATTGAATGGCATAGAGAATACTTTTTTTTTTTGTAATCGAACATTACTTACAAAATAAAAAATACAAAATGTACATTATCACATAAATCGGTAAAATATTTACGCTTCCTTTAATCACAAAACGGATACGGAATTTGTATCTTGAAGAATTCGGAATTTATTTCTGAAGAAATCGGTGATCTTGTTGGTTCATGATGCTCTTGAGAGTCTTCGGGTGTCATCCAAGAGAGGAATTTAACCCTAGGTGTTCTTCAAACGAAATTGGTGGATTCCTGCTCATCCAAGGACCCACCAACGAACCATCAAGGAAGACTGTTCAGCTTTGGAGTGGGAGAGGCTGGCGGGAGAGGTTCAACTGGTGCTCTCTTCTTCCCGACTCCTCAGGGGTTTCCTCTTCTCTCCAGTTTGACAGCTGTTTCTTCTCTGAGCAGTTCTTTCAGCCAGGTCTCTTTCTTTCTTGATCAACCCAGCCTGGAGAGCATCAGAGCTGATGGCTCCAGGGGCGAGGTTGAGGGCCGTGATGGCAGACCCTGCCACCTCCTCCTTGAGAACCGCATTGAAGTCTTTTCAATTATCAGACTTGGGAGGATCTAGGCCTTTCCTCCAGCAGTTAATGATGGTGTCTTGGTGACTCTCTCGCACCCTGCAAACTAGCGTCTTCTTAACGTCCCATGGCCCTTGAGGAAGATGGTCACTCTTTTCTTCTGCTTCCCTGGCCATTAGCTTCGCAATAAATTGAAATTCTTTGTAGAATAGCTTGAAACAGTTGATGACCCCCTGGTCCAAAAGCTGGATCTGCTGGTTGTTCTTGGCATAAAGGACAGCGAAGATCTTCCCCATTCTTTGACTTTAAGATGTCTCCTGATGGATGAGATGGACGTTCTCAATGAGGAGGAAGCTGTTCTCATTCTTGCCCAAGCTTCTCAGATGCTTCGCACAGCAGGGCAGAACCTCTGGAAGAACGCGCAAGTGTCCTTGAAACAGGCTCCTGTCATCCAAAACTCCTGGTGTGGGGTAAATGCAGGGAAGGAGGGAATACTGTGACATGGTGTAGACACCTGGGGTTTTTAGTGACTTCCCCATGACCAACCGGGTCATCTTCAGAGAACCCTGACCTGTTTGGCACAGGAAGGAGGCTGACTTTGTCCTTTGTCTTTTCTGTTCCAGTCTTCTTGAGGGTTTGTCCATCCAGGTCGCATAGTTCGTCTGGAGGGGTCTTGTAGTAAGACCAGTTTTCAAATCTGCATTGAAACCTGGTCTTCCTGTGAAGTCGTCTTCGATTAGTTTCATTGAGACAGAAGAGGTAGTTCTTGGCAGATTCAAGGTCTGCAGACTTGGCCTCCGTCCATGTTTGTTCATGTGGACCCCTGCGATCCTGCAGCGTGGCAGCCACCCCCTGGTTAAGCTGTAGTCGCATTTAACTCTCTCTTCCTTGTGAAGATCTTGTTGATCTTCTTTGGCCTGATGAAGGAGGATGGTGCCTGAGATGGGTATGTCAAGCTCCTAGACTTGCAGAACCAATTAAATAGTTCCTGGTTCAAACTCCTGATCCCTCCCAAGCTTGACCCTCTCCTCTTTATCCTTCATTGGAGTTGACAGTGACGATGAAGCTGTCTTGATGTTCTCTTCATCCTTCAACCATCCTCTTAAGAGTTGAACCGGCGATGCCTTATCCCTTGCTGATGGTCGCTTGAAGTTTCACCATTCCGTATCCGTTTAATTATGTGGTTAACTTCTCCTCTATGCGAATAACTTCCGCTTCGCATGGGCGGCGCTGACTGAACAGAGCAAAACAAAACTAAACAAATATGAGATTTCCTCGGCTGGTAGGTGATGAAGATGTTCGAAGAAACTGGTACAGGAGAATGTAACGGGGAGCTTAAGATTTAAGTTGTGACAACTCTTCCGAAAGGATGTGGGCGTAGAGGCACGACACATTAGTTAATCTTGTACAGTACAGTACTGTACTTACATTGTGTACTGTGTTGTATGGTGTTTTAGAAGGCACATGAACGTGAGTTACAGGAGATACTGGATGCTATGATGATTTGAATTGAATTTGATCTTGTTCATCTCAGCTTCGCATTTATACGGGAAGGTGCGAGAAGATGAGCAGCTCGTGAGTATTTTCAGCCCACATGTCAACTCAACACAGGGCGATGAACAGCTTGAATTTTTTTCGCCACTTAGCGAATATTTTGGACAAAACTTTTGTCTCTATTTTCCATCACTTTTTTGCCTTTAACATGGAAATAGTAGTATTTTTGGGGGATCCAAAGGTGTATGAGCGTTATATCAGTACAAAGCGCTATAACGCTTAGCGTTATATCGATTTTCCACTGTATTCATGTATATATTTATCATGTATAGATATATATGTGGTATATATATGTATATATGTGTATATATGTGTATATAAATATGTATAAATACATATATATATTACTGTATATACATATATACATATACATAGTACAGTAGACTAGGCGAGTCGCAGCGTGTAACTCGTCACTTCGCCTAAGTCCGGCAGCGTCAAAAAGTCCCGAATTTATCTCATGTTAAATCCTTTGAAATAAGGGTCATCCCTCTGTAAGTCGTCATCTCTAAGTCGTCACTTCGTCTAGTCATCAGATGTTGTCGCGTTCCCGCGTAATGGAAACTCAAGTAAATTACCACTCTAACTCGTCACACGAACTTGCTGCCCCTCGTGAGAAGCCCGATTTCATAGAATCATGATGCTGCTCGCTCATGTTTAACCGCCAGTGAATAGGCTATTTATAACTGCGTACACAACGTTGATCGGCACTGCAGCAGGACAATGGCGACTAAGCGTAAGCTTACAACTAAAACCTAACCAAGAAAAATACGACATTTCCAGTTTTCGTAGGCAAACCACTGATGAAGAAAACAAGCCATAGCTGAGAAGTTGGACATCAAACGGCAGACTTGAACGATATCTTGAAGAGAAGGGCAAGATATTTGGACAAGTGGAGAAGATCGCGAGGCCGGTGGTAAAGTTGTGAAAGC
>CM068958.1:115274878-115282378 GCA_035128595.1 Eptatretus atami | reverse complement strand
AACATCCTTCTCCCGATATACTCCGCTTCCCTTCTGTGCACATGGTCCAAACCAATCTCAATCGCGCCTCTGCTCACTTGGTCTTCCAAACCGTCCTACCCTGCGTGTCCCTCTAATATACTCATTTCTTATCCTGTCCCATCCTGTCCACTCCAACGAGAATCGCAGCATCTTTAACTCTGGCCACCTCCAGCCCCGCTTCCTCTCTTTTTGTCAGCGCCACCGGCCTCCAAACCGGAGTACAACATAGCTGGTCTCACTACCGTCTATATACTTTCCCCTTCAGCTCTTGCAGCTACCTTCTGTCACAAATCACTCCTGCTACTCTTCTCCACCCATCCATCCTGCTGCACTCTCTTTTTCACTTCTCTACAACTCTCCTTAACTTTTGACAGTTGATCCAAGTATATAAACCCATCCACCTTCCCACCTCACTCCTTGGCAACCGCACTGCATACCACCAACCTCCCTTCTCATTAACGCACATGTACTCTCATCTTACTCCTACTGACTATTTCATTCCCCTTTCTGCTCCAGTGCGTACTCCACCTCTCGGAAGGCTTGCCTCAGCTGCTCCTACTCTCCCTTCGATCATGATGTATCTGCGAACATCCATAGTCCATGAAGACTCCTGTCTGATCTCGTCCGTCAACCTGTCCATCACCATTGCAAACAGGAAAGGCTCAGAGTCGATCCTTGTGCAATCCCATCTTTGCCCTTAAACCGGTCCGTATTCTCCTACCGCACACCTCACCGCTGTCACACTGTCCTCATACATATCCTGCACCACCTTCACATACTTCTCTGCCACGCCCAACTTCCTCATACAATAACCACAATTCCTCTCTTGGCACCCATCATAAGCTTTTTCTCTAAATCCACAAAACACAACAATGCAACTCCTTCTGGCCTTCCCTATACTTCTCCATCACATTCTCAAAGCAAACATCGCTGCAGTGGTGCTCTTTCCTGGCATAAAACCATATTGTGCTGCTCACAAATCATCACCTCTCTATCAACAGTAGCTTTCCACTACTCTTTCCCGACAACTTTCATGGTGTGGCTTAACAACTTTATGCCTCTATAATTACCAGAGCTCTGAAAAATCACCCTTGTTTCTTAAAAATCGGAACGCAAGTAAACTTTCTCTCCACTCCTCAGGCAATCCTCATACTTTCCAAGATTTTATTAAACAATCTGGTTAAAAAAAAACTCCACTGCATCTCTCCTTAAACACTTCCATGGCCTCCACTGGTATATCATCTGGGCCACCGCGTTTCCACTCTTCAAATCCTCTTCATAGCTGTCCTCAACTTCATCCTTACTGAATCCACCCCACTTCCTGATTCACATCTCCACCTCTTCCCAACCTTCCTCTCTCTCATTTTCGTTTCATTCATCAGCTCCTAAAAGGTACTGCCATCCACCTTCTACTCAACTACACTCTCCTCGCTTGTCTTCCTTTGCGGTCCCTTTATGTCACCCTAACCCTGCAGCACATGCTTCCATGATAGCCCTCTTCGGCCAATCGGTAAAATCCTTTTTCCCCTTGCCTTTGTACCCACTTTCATACAGCTCGGCCATATTGCCTTTTCGTTAGCCTTGCCCACCTCTCTTCCTTTCGCCTTGCGCCGCACTTTTCCTTGTCTCCTGTCTACTTTCGTCATCTCTCTGGCTATCCCACTTCTTTTTTTTTGCCACCTCTTCTTCTTAATACTTTCCTGTCTTCCTCATTCCACCACCAGTCTACTATCTTCCTTCTCTGTTCCAGATGTCACACAAAGTACCTTCCTAGCTATCGCCTCTACCTGCGCGAGTAGAGTTTTCAACTTCTGCTGTAGTTGCCCAATCATGCCACACCTCTTTAACCACGCATCCAACACCTCTCTCACCTACTCCCTAAAATTTCACACAACAGTCTTCCTCCTTCAGCTTCCCCCATCTGGTCCTTGTTCAGCCCTACTCTCTCCTCACCTCAACTCTCAAAAACCTCATTTTCCTACAGACGCACCATCCATGCTGTCCAGCTTACTCTGCTCCCCTGACCACCACCTTACAGTCTCGCTAATCTCTTCCAGGTTGGCATCTCCCTGCTTAGATGTAACGTCCACCTGTGTGCACTTTCCTCGCACTCCTGTACGTCACCGCTGTGTTCCTCCCTTCTTCTTGAAATACGTATTTACCACGCTATTTCCATTCTTTTTTTGCAAAATCTACCACCATTTGCCCTTCCCATTCCTCTCGTTGAACATCATACCTCCCCATTATCTCCTCATCCTCTTTATTCCCTTCCCCCAACATGCCCATTGAAATCTGCTCCAATCACCATTCTTTCATCTTGGACACACTCTCCACCACTTCATCTCCTAACTCACTCCAGAAATCTTCTTTATACTCCATCTCACACCCACTTGCGGGTCATATGCACTGATGACATTCCATAATCACGCCTTTCAATTTTTCCAAGCTTCACACTCATCACTCGGTCTGACACTCTCCTCACCGCCAATACCCTCTTGACATAATCCTCCTTCAGGATTACCCGAGCACCATTTCCTCTCCATCCACACGGCATAGGTAGAACAGCTTGAAACCACCCAATGCTCCCTAAGCCCTTAACTCCCCATCCACTTGGTCTCTTTGTACCACACAGTATGTCCAACCTTTCTTCTCTCCATGCAT
The DNA here is from genome assembly GCA_035128595.1 of Eptatretus atami. Lineage (NCBI taxonomy): Eukaryota > Metazoa > Chordata > Myxini > Myxiniformes > Myxinidae > Eptatretus > Eptatretus atami. Next base: position 115,279,696 of record CM068958.1, on the reverse strand, counting down.
ATCAGCCAACTCTCGCCCTTTGCAGTCATAGCCCAACATTAGAGTTCCAACTCTCACCTCCAGCACTTCTACCCTTCCCCTCTCCCAGACTGCCTGCTGATACGCTTACCGCGTCCCCTTCTCCTCCTTCCGCCCAGCAGTAACAAATTTCACCGGTACCTGCCTGACCAACCCGGGCCTCGACCGATCCGGTATGGAAATCCGTTTTACTTGTCCGCATAATGATTGGCATAGGTTTTTATGCCGGATGCCCTTTCCTGAGCAACCCTGATCAGATCAATACGAACACATGGGGATATATATATATATATTACGTCGATTGTTTAAGCCAATAAACAAAGCCAGGTCCCCAAACTTTGAGGCAATTTTTGATACTCACGATGGAATTTTCTCTGGAAAAGTGAAAACTTGTCCATTGCAATACAGGATTGAATCCTTGGAATACCACCACATCAAAGGTGTTTTCCAAGGAAATTCACGCATTGTTGCATCACAGAGCTCAAATTGGACCCTAAGTAATAAAAAGGACACCGTACCTGGTTACCCTAAGTCACGAGCGTCACAAATGCTGCCTTCTTCTCAATGAAGTGTCAGTGTCGGGTTACACTTTGGATTATAAAGTGGTTAAAGTTTCCTAAATATATCACTCAGTAAAAGGGACAGGACATCATGAGAAACTGATGCTGATCATATAACCTAAAGGTATTGCCAAAATGTGTGAAATAAAGAATTTACTCACGAATTAAACTCAACGTTTTAAAAAAAGGAAACAAAATGATTTTTCAGAGTTGCCCCAAATCTTAGCAACACTGAATAAAAATATTCATAGGCTTAGTGACAGTAAAATAAATCCTTCCTCTACTCGCATGGCTTGATTTCTGATCATACATTTAGATTCAGAACCAAGGTCACTCTATTCTGGGATATTTTGGCTTCTGCCTCACAACATGGATGGAGATGCATCATGGCCAGGCATGAAAATCAGAGCATTCTCACTCGACATATTTCATGTGCTTTCGATATGGTCTGGCACCGCTGCCCTGCTCACGAAACTCTTCCTATTGTATCCAAGAAGCATCTTTACTGCATGGCTCACAGACTTTCTCTCCTGTTCACAGGCCAATGGGTGGCCCTTTAAGGTGGAGTTCTCTCATCCCCAACTTCTTTGTCCAGGGTGGAATCTGCAAGGCAGTGTTCTGGGCCCTGTTCTTTTTCTGGTTTTCATGAATGATCTCTTTGACTCTGGACATCCTCTTTGTCTCTTTGCTGATGACTCCACCCTCTACCATACCATCCTGTCATCGCTCAGAATAGCAGCCTATTCAAGCTCTCTGCAGATCTGGAGAAAATCACAAACTGGTCCCAACATGTGTAACATGTCTTTAAATCCTGACAAATCTTCACACACCTCACGATGTTCTCTGAAAGGACCGTCTGGAACCTCCAGCCCCCATCTATTCTAAAAAATCCTGCTTGAAGAAAGTCCTTTCATTCAAGCTTCTTGGGTCTCACGAATCCTGTCATGAATCTTCCTGGGAAAAGCCACATTTCTCCATCGTCAAAGTCCTTCCTTGGCACACCTAAGCTCTGACCAACTACAAAGCTTTCGCACAAATCGACATGGAATCCGCAGCTGAATGGAGTACTGGCTCTCCGGTCCTGGGCTGGTGCTCCAGCCTCTTACTTTCTTCGGCTTTGCACTGTAGAAAACCAAGGCATTTAGGATTATTGGTTTCTCGCCGCGATGAGGTTGAGTCTTTGGTCCCTCACTCCCTCTCACCACAAGCAGGTCGGTGGTCTTTCTGTCTTTCTCCCTCTCCTTCTTGCCTCGTTCCGCTCTGTTCTATGCTGTGCCCCCCACCCCATATTTTCTGCAGGGCACTCAAGTCCACCAGCAACCCCCCTTGCTGGTAAAAAATACCAAAATCAAGAATTACTGCTCACCTTCACTCTTCATTCCTCTTTTTCCCCGCACTTTTTTGAATAAACTCCCACACTCTCTTCAATCCCATTGTTCCCTCCGAGGTCTTCAAAACAGATGTTCACCACCACCTCTTATCTTTCTCCCTTCCAAAACCCAGCGATGCTTCTTCTCTACCCCATCGCCGCTAATCCACTCCAACCCACTCCTTAAAAATATCTCTGTGCTTTCCTCCTGAAAGTCCCCGTTTTGGTAAAGACTGAAAGTACCTGTGGTGTCCATATTGTTTACCCCGAGTACCCTGCCCCATCTCTCTCCTTCCACAGATCTCATGGTCTGCTGTTCCCGTTTTGTCCTTCCCTACTCTTCGCACTTTCTCATCCTGCTCTCTTTAGTTTTGTATGTTCTGTGTGTTCGCTCTCATTCAAGACTCGACAGTACATCCCAAAAAAAATACGCTTTTCAAAACCAGAAAATTGATGCTTTCTTGGCAGCTGAAGTTTTGGGAGTAAATCCTATTGGATGGCAGTAATTCCCTTGTGTCTACATTTCATGATTCCAATTTGGTTTCCAGATGATCACTGGTGTAACCAATTTTAACGAGATTGTGACAACAATTCCTGCAATTCCATGTTGTGATATTGGCAACACAAGGACAAAAAAGTTTGTAGCCAACATTTTAATGTGCGGCCACATTGTTCTCCATTTTTATGCAAACGAAAAAATTGGAATGGCACAATTTTCAGATAAAATGGATTCTCACCAACCCTTAATGTAATCAAGAAGCTGTTGATATCGATAGCTGATTATACAATTTGGAATGTATGAACATTCATTCTCGAAATAGATTGAAACGCAAGTTCCTTTGTTTTTTGGCCGATACCGCAGAGGAGAAGTTACTGTCAGAATGGAAGGTGAGGCAATGGTTACGTGAATTTATTCACAAGTTTACATAACCACGCAGAACATGCCAAGATTGAAGAAGGAAACATGGAAGGGTGTTCTCATTCTGTGGGCTTAGGGCATAGGCAGGTGCACAGAGTCATCTGCCTGCTCAATCTGGCTGATCAGCTGCTATTACTATGTTAGTGGTTTTGATCAAAGTAAATTTTTAAATACCAATTTTTGCTTCTAAGCATTCCTTGTTTTATCCAGATACATCGACTCAATCATAATGTTTCCTATCAATAAACAACTAATCCTTGTTGGGATCCCAAATATATTGATTTAAGCAGTTGCTAAAAACACACAAACAAATCATAGGTTTTCCAGAAGGGCAAGTAAACTCAAGATGAGTGGAATGTACTTGAAGACAACAGAGAAATGTGTTTCTCGAATAATAAATTGATCTCCAACAGCAATACAATACTGCCTAACACTCTTTGAGATTATCACCATACTCATCTTTTGCAGAGTTTTGACAAATATCTTCACTTATTAAATCGCAATTAATAAATTTATTTTATATATAAAGTGTTGTTTTTTCATTCCAAAGGTTTACAGCGTAACTCCAAACAAAAACAAATGACTGTAGCACAACAGGAACATAATGCATGGAAAATTTTATTTTGAGTTTAAAAAATAATGCTGAGATATCTCTGAGTTTAATTTATGTGGGATAATGTGGAGTCTGTGATTTTGAATAGTGGGAAGAAGTTAGATTTACCTTGGGACATTTTCTTCATCAATCTCTTATTGCAATCTGCCAGGCGGTATGAGCAGCAGGTTCAATGCCAAGAACTTCAAACCCGCCAAACATCTGAAATAAAATCAAGAATGTTTCGCTTATCTGACAACAAAGAAAGAAAAAGTAATCAAAGCTGTTCTCATGAACTTTATCATCGACTCAAAACATATATATATATATATATTTTATATATGTATATACTTTATAATATATTTATTGCGGGCTGGGGTCGTGGTGAGAAGTACCACCAAAGGGGGGGGGGGGGGGGGGGGGGGGTGGAACTTATCTTGGCTCTCAGCCAAACTCCCTCGGAATTGCAGGCCGTCGTACACGGATAATTCCGTGACGTGGCGGCACTTAACCGACCGTGGACGCCAATAACTCAACCACGTGACTTAGGTCCTCGCGTCTAAGTAATCCGGTTACCCTAAAATCAACCACGTGATTTAATTAGCCGGAGAAAACACGCCCTCGGTACGCCTTGTCCGACCGGATCACTCAACTGGACCGGATCACTTTACCGGGGATCGGATGGGCAGCCGAGCGATACTGCCAAGGCGTCCGGGCTAAAAGGAACGATTGTTGGGAATAAATTCCCGGCTAAGCTAGGATCAATGAAGGAAAAGACAAAAACGAGCAGGGAACATTTCTCATAACGATTTATTTACAATGGTGAGGAAGGGTATGTGGTACGATCAATAGATTTGTTGGGGTGTGTGGAGGAGATAAGGGAGAAGGTGTGGTGCAGCAATAACAAGCAACTTATGAAATGTGACGCAGAGCAGACTTTAACCCGAAATAATAATAACGATCTTCTGCAGGCTTATTTATATAGACAAGCGCCAAGGACACACAGCAGGTTGCAATGCGCACACAGCCACAGACACAGAAAACCCGATGAAGAGGAATTGAAGCAAGACAGGAGAGGAGTTAAGGCTACGGTCTTCGTAACCTTGGTATATGATACGCGGTACCCGAAATACCACCAATACGTTTGGGGTAGAATGCTTCCTTGGCGCAGTACCCCCTGACAACTGCGCATCATCTCCTGCTTCAGGCAAGCTCACGTCGAGACGCGTGGGCATGAAGGAAGGGGCGAGTTGCGATGGTGGAGTCAGCCGTCATGTGGCGGAGAAGAGGAGGAGGAGCCCAGCATGACGACAGAAGGCGGAGTCCGAAGTGATGATGACAGAAGGCTGAGTCGAGTTCA
>CM068958.1:115242991-115265255 GCA_035128595.1 Eptatretus atami | reverse complement strand
GGTGTCGTGAGGCAGCCGGGAGAGAAGTCTCCATAGTTGCTAATTATTTACCAAGGTACGTGCACACGGAGCATGGCAAACACCAGAAACATATGCTCGGAGGGTGCCGTCACTGTCTGAGACAGTTTTATCACCCCCTTATGTACTCGGTTATATCTTTGGACAAATGTTTATCTCACAATTTGTCCTTTTAACCTAACCAGCTGCAAGGCAGTTGGCTCATTTCATTACAAGAATGGTGAAACAGAGGTAAAGATAAGAGGAAATAACGGATCACTCCCTAGCCCTGCTCCCACAGCGCTCCGCTGGATTACTCAAGGTTAATCACAATCATATTTTCTGCATACACTGTTCCAATTGTTCTTTTTACCAAGCAGCCAGCCAAGAGTATAGTTTGATTAACACCAAGCCTGCAAAAACATATAATGACTTGGAAAAGCAAAGCTAATATAAAAAGGTACGATTCCTGACATATACACACACACACACACACACACACACACTGTACTCGAGAGTATATATCTAACATGCATTTTCCAGTCTTACCAAAAGTCTCCTGCAGTATCCAAATCGCCGGCTACCATCACCGGTTGTCAAGACGAAGGAGAAGGTCTCACTAGAGGAAGTTGCAGAGTTGTAACAGGAATTAGGATTGTGAGCACAGTGACCTCCAGGTGGAAGATGGATAATGACAAGAATCCAAGTGCAAGTTATGCATTAAGATCACATCATATTGAGGAACAAATGCTGAGAGTGTTATTGCAACAAGATGAGGTCACAGCCGAACAAAATAATAATAATAATAATAGTAAAAACATTTCAGAATCTGTTATTGGTAATTACAATGGTCTTAAAGCAGACAACTTAAGGTTAAAATGTTTTTTCCAGATGAGACAGACTCCTGCAGTCTCTGCAATAACTGTAGTTAGTCATAGACGAGATGCAGTTGTGAACACTATCCACTTTAAGCATGGGTTAACAGATGAATCACATAACTTCACAGAGTAAAGGGTACTGGTACCCCGTGCAGCTTGGCGACACCTCAAAGAAGTGGCTAAGCTGACAAATATGTGCCACGTTTGCCGATTTATAAATATGTGCAACAAAAATATCTCAGGTTTACCTACACTAGAAAAAATACCAGAAGGGGGTAGCGGAGGGGGGCGGGGGGCGGGTTGAGGAGTCAAAGTGCAAGCCGATGCACTGACTCCCTCGTGAGGAACCATAAACATACAAAAGTTACATAAATCACAAAATTATTCAACAAGACAAGATCACAACATACCTACAAGAGCAATCAATGTGGTCAATTTTATCTATTCAGAGATTTGGTTGTGCATTTAGCAGTTTTGAAATGTGAATGCATTTGACATCGTAATATTGCGATGTATATAATAGTTTTAAAAAACACAATAGTACAGTAATGTGTTAGTAACCTGCTGTACTCTGTGACGGGTTCCCAATCTTTGGCATCAGGAAAGCAGAAGTGTGGTATGGCCTTTAACCTCTCTTCAGATTCCCGTGCATCCTTGCTTTGTCGCTCCAGCTGCTAAAAAGAGAAAAAAAGTAAAAACCACCAAATGATGATAACTTGTACGCTGAACCCCGGTGCACCACTTAAATTACAATGCTAACGGGAGAAAATGTATTAAGCATTTATGCACTATTTTATTTGTTATTGTCCTTTTTGCCAGAGCAAACACATGTGATGAAAAAATTGACTCATCTTATCTATATATTACTAAAACTCTCATCTTGTATATATGTATGTATGTATTGTTATATATATATATATATATATATATATATATATATATATATATATATATGTATATATATTTAGGTATGTTCCCAAAATGCAGCCAAAACGGTACACAATGCGCAAAAATTTTATGGCCACCCAACTCACCATTCGCCTGCGGTGTGCATATTCAAGTTTCGTTGAAATCGTGCAACAAAAAATTTATTAAAAAATCAATTCCCCATTCAGTCAAGTACTCTTCGGGAGTATTTGATCAATGCAAACAACCTCAGCGGTATAGTTCGCTGGAGCCATCTTTTTTTTTCTTGAAATGATTATTTGAAAAATCTCAAACATTTAGTAGAAAAAGAACGATTTATTTTTAGCATAAAAAAACATCGCCATTTGATCTAGTACTTCCGGGTTCGTTATAAATAAAATTGTGTTAGACGCCTGCTTCGTTGAATGATGACTCCTGAGGTAAATGCTCAAATTTTCTTCAAGTTAAAGTTTGACCACTAAATAATATTAAAATTTCGTGTCTTTTTTTGTTTTTCATCAACCGCTGTCACAACGGGAACCCAACGGGTTCACGGGTCATCCAGTTTAATATATAAAGCTCATTCTGACCACTCACTAACTGAGTGACTCATATTAAAGTTTGGTACCTTCTGGGTGACATAGAAAGCTGAAATTTCGCATGCCAACAGACATCAAAGCTGATACAGCAGGAAAAATCACAGAACCATTGAAAAGCATCCGTAAATGAAAATATAAATAAATGAAAAAAATTAATGAAAATATAAATAAATGAAAAAAACAAATGCAGGTGAGTGACCTGAGACAATGGGGAAGCACGGTTCGTTATCGCTTCCAATGTGTAAGCATACCCCACCAATATAACAATACGCTTATTCTGTATGTATGTATGTATACATGTTCAGTATGTCTCTCAGACATTTTCTCTTAAACTATTCGACCAAAGACAATAAAACCCACATCATTATAAAGGTCTTTGTCCGGGGAGTTCTGGATGTATATTCTTTTTTCCATTACCAATGAACTAATATGTTGTTTTTATAATTTACCTTACTGATATGCAGCTTTTACTGAAGCGGATGATGGAATCTCACGAGATTGTGAATGAATACATCCATCATTATTTACTTTTAACAATGTGTATATATGCATCATGAAGAAGATAATTGCTTGAGGGTCGTTTATTGGCACAATTAGGTTGCTCATGGTCACTTGATAGTAGCAATTCATTGGAATTTGTGCATATCTCGCAGGATTGCGAGTTGGACAGGTGACCGTGATGAGCCATGACATGTCAGAGACATGCTGTTGCTATTTTGATCGCAGCTTCTGTGAAGTCAGTAATGGCATGATGGTGGGGTGGGTTTGGGAGGGGAAAAAGTTAAATACTGTAGGACCCCACAATTCACGGGCCCCACATATTTGCGGGTCGTAAAGTGTGACCTGCTTCTACATTTGTGCTTCGCGTATTTGTGTTATTTATTTATTTATTTATTTTTAATTGTTGTACATCGCTCTTTCCTAATTCCATATCAAGGCAATGCATAACGTCACCGCCGTCATCGCGGAAGGGAATACTTAGTTTTTACTCCGTTTGTTTGTTTTCTTTCTTGTTTGTCCGGGCAATATCTCAGCAATGCTTTGAGCTAGGAAGCTGAAATTTGGGGATAAAAGTGAAGATACACTTTGGCAAAAAATAGTATGTTTTATTTTTTGATTAATCAATTAATTTATTAATTACTTAATTATTATAGATTTATTAATTCCTTATATATTTTCTTTCTCATCTGGGAAATATCTCAGGCACCTTTTGAGCTAGGATGCTGATATTTGGACACGACAATGAACTATAAAGTGATTTGGCTACAAAGCTATTTCTGATTTATTGATTAATCAATTAATTATTTAATTTTTCGATTAATTACTTAGTTTTCAAAAAGTTACAGGTTCGGATGAAAGAGTGGTGGTTTAAATGAGGCATGAGCCAATTGATTAAGAAATTAATTAGTTTATGATTATTATTTATTTATTTTTATTACAGAATTAATCAATTAATGTACAACACTCCCTCCCAATTCCGTAACCATGTGCAGCATGGCGAGTAAGTATCATTTGTACATATTCACCTCAGAAGTACATTTGTACACATAAACTAAGCAGCGTTTGTACACATTCATCTCAGAAGTGCACCGCTCCCTCCCAATTCTGTCACCCACTGGAGGATTTGTCATTTATTTATTTGGCATGGGGAAGGTGTATTTTGAATGTACCTCCACTTGCATTTTTGTATTTTTTCCACTTCAGGACTGGTCTCCTATATCCACTTGTGAAACTGGAAATCAGCCAACATCGCAGCATTACAAAAACATTGGGGCAATACCCCAAGGCGCTCACCTGGTAGCGCTGGATAAGATAACCAGGGAACCACTGTAAGGCGTGGATGACCCACAACATATGTAACAGAGAAGAAAGTAACCTATGAATTTTTTTGTAATGCCGTGAACAAACTTTGGTACATCATGGGTGATGAAGGTTGTGGTCAAGTTTCATCGAAATTGTGGGTGTGGTTTCGGAGAAGAAAGGAAATCCATATTTGGGGGGAAACCCCCCATATAACCCTTTTGACCCCAATGTTTTAAATGTCTTGAACAAACTTTAGTACATCATGGGTGATGAAGGTGGTGGTGAAGTTTCATGGGAATTGTGCGTGTAGTTTCTGAGAAGAAAGGAAATGCATATTTGGGGGGGGGGGACCCTCCCGTAGATCCCCTTAGACGCTGATTTTTTTTTTAATGGCGTGAACAATCTTTGCTACATCACGGGTGATGAAGGTGGTGGTCAAGTATCATCGTAATTGTGTGTGTTGTTTCAGAGAAGAAAGCAAATACATATTTTGGGGGGAAACCCCCCTTACACCTCCTTAGACCCCGATGTTTTTAATCCCATGAACAAACTTTGGTACATCACAGTTGATGAAGGTTGTGGTCAAGTTTAATCAGAATTGCATGTGTAGTTTCTGAGAAGAAAGCAAAGACCTATTTGGGGGGGGGCAACTCCCGTAGATCACCTTCGGGCACCAATATTTTTTAATGCCATGAACAAACCTTGGTACATACACGGTGATGAACATTGTGGTAAAGTTTCTTTGAAATCGTATGTGTAGTTTCAGAGAAGAAGTTGCAAGTAATTGTGGACGGACGGACGACGTGCAATCTCATAAGCTCCCAGGAACTACGTTCCAGGTGAGCTAAAAAAAAAAAAAAAAAAAAGCTGCAAGAATGGATCCCCTTAACTACAGCTCAATTAGCTTACTGTACTTCCAATCATCAGCAAGGTAATGGAATCCATCATTGCAGTTGACATAAAATCATTCCTTTACTCCAACAGCCTCATTCCAGATCATCAATTCGGATTCAGACATGGTTACTCTACCATGGACACGCTGCTTTTACTCTCCCAACAATGGATGGAAGCCCTGAATGGGAATCATGAAATCAGGGCTGTCTATCGAGACACGTCTCGAGCCTTCGATACAGTCTAACATCCTGCCTTGCTCTATAAACTATCTACCTATGGCATCCAAGGCCAACTCCACTCTTGGGTTACTGACTTCCTCTACTCTTGTAGCCAACATGTGGCTCTCAATGGAATCCTTTCATCTACTCTCCCTGTCAAGGCCGGAGTGCACTCAGGCAGTGTTCTGAGCCCAGTCCTAATCTTCATCAACGATCTCTCTGACTCTCCGGAAAATCCTTTCTCTCTTTGCTGATGACTCCACCCTCTGTTGTGACATCTCTCATCTTTCAGCCAGAGGTATCAGCCTCTTCCCTCTCTTCAGACCTTGTCAAATTCACAAGCTGGTCAAACACCTCGAATATGTCTTTCAATCCTGAGAAATCCCACACACTCACACTCACACACTCTCTCTCTCTCTCTCTCTCTCTCTCTCTCTCTCTCTCTCTCTCTCTCTCTCTCTCTCTCTCTCTCTCTCTCTCTCTCTCAGGACCGTATGGAAAACCCTCTCATCTATTTTCTTACCAACCCTCTCGAAGAAGTTCAGTTACTCAAACTCTTGGGTCTCACTCTCAACCATGATCTTTCTTGGACAAACCACATTTCAAAGTTGGCCTCCAAATCCAGTCGCCGACTGGACGTCCTCCATGGTGCAATGTCCTTACTTCGCACACCTGAATTTTTAGACACCTATAAGGCCATCATCCTCAGCTTGATGGAATACTGCTCTCTTCTCTAAGCTGGCACCCTGCCTCACACCTTGCTCAGCTTGACATCATAGAAACCAAGGCCTTCAAGATCATTGGAATTTCCCATGATGAAGCAGAGTCTATGGGTTTATGATTTTGCCATCACAGATAGGTTGGTGGTCTGTCTTCTTCTGCCACATTTCTGGTCTTGCACCCTCTGTCCTCTCCATGCTATGTCTCCCTGCTCCCCCTCCCAGGTTTCTGCAGGGCACATGCGGTCCACCAGCATTCTCTTTCTCGTGAAACTCACAAAATCCAGAATCATTGCTCAACTCCACTCATTTGTCCCTCTGTTTCCCTGCTGTGGAACCAACTTCCGGATTCTCTTCAGTCATATTCTTCCCTCCAGGTCTTCAAAACAGCTGTTCACCACCATCTCATATCATCCTCCATCCAAAACTATGATCTTTTCTACCCCCGTTAAACCACCCCCCACACCCTAACCCATTTTTCTTTAATTCCAGATTTTTAATGCTGAGAGTTTACCTCTGTAGCCGTCTTTTCCACCCTCAACATTCTCCCCTACCCTTCATCCAAACCCGCATCGCTTGTTGTACTTCTCAGTCTATTTTCCCCTCAGCAATGCTGTTGGTATTTCCCCTATTTCTGTTACTCCTCTTGTTCTGTTTCATCATGATCCATTCTGTGTTCTAGCTCTTCCACGAGCCATTACTCTGCAAAAAAAAAAAAAAAAAACGTTCTTACCGAATGGGAACAGGAATGTTGTTAAGAACGGGAATAAAGGGGGAAGAGATTGTGAATTTAATGTTCCATCATTAATTTCTCTTCACATTGTTCTTAACGAATGGGAACAGAAGCATTGTTAAGAATGGGAAGAACAGAGTTGGGGTTTGGGAGGTGAGGGAGGGGTGGTCCTGTGTCGGAGTGGCGACCCGTCCAGGATTGTGCCCAATAGCCAAGGGAACTGTTTTGTAGCACCAACGCTCTGCACAGAGTATGGTCCCAATGGATGGATGGAGGGTGGTTGAGGACATGAAAAAGAAAGGGGGAGGGGAGACAGAAAGTTGGGATTTGGGGGGGGCAGAGGAGGGACAGATAAGAGAGTTGGGAGAGGTGGGTTGAGGCTTTGGGGAGGGGGGATTGAGGACCTGAGGCTTGGGGGAGGCAGGATTTGGGGACTTGAGGTTGCTAGGAGGGGTTGAGGACTTGGGTTTGGTTGAGGGGAGGGGAATTGAGGACTTGAAGTCACATTTTACATGACACTTGAATTTTCACAGGTCCCTGCTTGTGAAAGAAATAATGCGAAAGCTGACATGATTATTTTAGCTTTGAACAAATTCCAAACGGGAAAGCAACACAAAATGCAGTTGTCATGACAAGTTAGGTTGGGCAAATAGGGGTATAAATTAAATGGGTAGGGATGGAGGATGACATGAATTGCAAGTGCATCTCCAACTTTAAGTCCTGGAAGGAGGAGTGTGATTGAACAGACCCAGAAGGCAGTTTGACAAACAGGAGAAAAGAGGAACAAGAGAGTGGAATTGGGTGGAAAGTCTGGATTTTAGGGGGTAACTAGTAGGGGTTACTGGAATAATGCATGTGACCTGGAGGAGCTGGAAGGGCCAGAAGGCTGAGAGCTGATTAAACTAGACTGGAGGAGAGGTGGTAAAAAATATTAAAAAAAAAAAAACAGAAAGACTGCTGCGATTGTGGAGTACAGGCCTTGTGCTTTGGCCTCATCATCATAGATGCCAATAATGGTGAGAACTTTAGATTCCACAAAATCTGAGTGAGACAGCTGGGATTCTGTGGTGACAGCCCATAGGGGAGAGCAATACTCTATTGCATGAACTCATGACAAAAGCTTTGTGGGTTGTGAGTAGTTCTGATTTATAAAGCAATTAGAATGATGGAGGATGCACAGTCTACATCTAGCTTTGGAAGCCAGCGTTGCTTTTATCATCAGCCCAAGAAATATCATTGCTGATCACGAGGCCACGAAGTGAACCTCTTGCAGTGGCCAGAGATAGTGGGTTTTTTGGACCAGGGAAATATATAGCAGTTTTGTTTGGTGGTCCTTCAAGAGTGACAATGTTCCATTAACCAGATGAGCATATACTCAAATTTAGATCAGCAGAGAGTGATGCAGCTGCTGTCTTCCTCTCACTGGGATAGGATACTGTACACGCGATGTGAAGTCATCTGTAAAAAGGAAGAGAGGGTTCTCCAGATCATCGTAGAGCTCGTTTATGTAAAGAAGGAACAAGCATGGGCCGAAGACACTGCCTTGTGGCACTCCAGCCTCCACTGGGAAAGAAAAGGAAAGGGTTCAATTGATAATAAAGTGAGTGAAAAGAAGTCAGAAATTGAGGTATGAAAGTGGCTGTATGCCTGGTGTTGGCTTAATGGTTAGGGTGGTGGGCTTGGGATCCTCGGGCCCTGAGTTCAAATCCCACTCAGCTGGTGAATTAATACCAGGTGGGGTTAACTCGGCCTGTCATCCTTCTGAGGTCGGCAAAATGAGTATGAGTGCCAGCTTGCTGGTATCCTGTGTTGGAGTGGCAACCCGTCCAGGATTGTGTCCAATATAGCCAAGGAGACTGTTTTAGGCAACACCAACACTCTGCACAGAGTATGGTCCCAATGGATGGATGGAAAGTGGCTGTGCATGACATCGGCAGAGAGCTTTGCAAGCACAGAGTGCCGGCTCAAAGCACATAACTTGAGGCCACCCTACTTTTCAGTAATGACTTCCTTTTGCTACATTAATACTCTCTACTGCAGCAATGTACTGACTGGAGTTAGTCTAATCTTTATAGTCCCAGACTCTGAACATTCTTAAAATGTTTGGGTTGGAGGGTCTATCTTGTGAACACAAAAATTTTACAATGTCCACGAATTTCCAAAATAAGTGGAAATCAGCACTTTTCATGGTGCATAGGCTAAATTTGTATGATGTACAAAAAAATTTTAGGTATTAAATGATCCAGTCTTATGATTTGATGTATCATGATTGAATAAGATACCCAGGAAGATTTGAGCAATAGGGATAGCTTTGGTATGAAAAGTGAACGTTTTTGACGATTTTTTTTTTTAACTGCAATTTCATGAGTCAGTTTTTGATACCCAATTTTCGCCTTCCTTGGGATTTGTATGGCTTATTACCACAAATCTACTCATATGTGAGTTTTCAATGTAAGAATGTTGTCTATTCTTTCAAGAAAAAAAACATCACTGAGCATATAATGATGTACATCTCTTTCGTAGTGGTCCGGAAATCGAGAATTTTTTCCGAGAGTACGTTACGTTTTGCTTTTTGGTCTGCACAGGAATAATTGTCACCAGTATAAGGTCCATTTCATTCCTGTACTTTGACCACGCCGAGAGTAATTAACAAGGACAAATGTGTCCAAGAGCCACGTCCTAAAGGTTTTGTCTTCACCAGAAGAGAAAGAAGAAGAAGAAAGAAGAACAATGCGGAGCTCTCTTAGAGCCACGCGTTCACAAACGCGACGCGGCTAAAAATACTGGAACATTTGGTTCCATGCCATAGGATTTTTCAGGAGTCATGACGAATATTTTCGAGAGTACGTTACGTTTTTTGGCGGAAAGATTTCTAGCGTTGTCAGACAAACAGAAGGTACGTAAGCTATTGGCTTGTGTTAAATCCACTTACCTGCAGGTATTTTCTGCATTTTTATCATGGTCTGTGTGCCTATGGCTCAAAAGAGGGCATCACCCGTAAGGTCAAGGTCATTTCCGTGGTTTTGGAGGGAAATTCATTTTTCAACTTTTTTTCTTCAAAATAACGCCTCTCAAGAACCTGAAATTTCCGAATTTTATTTTGGAATATGATTGATTTGGCATTATGTTTGATGTAGTTTATTGAGAGGTGAGTTGAAAAGCATAGTTTCTGGACTGAAAATTGTTTTATTTCCAAAAAGTTTCCTTGCGAAAGGGATTTAGTGAATCGGTCTTGACGTACGTCGTTGACTCAGAAATGCGGATAATAATGTTTTCTTGTACTGGATTTCCGAAATGTTGAGGCATTTAGGCATTTGCTGAGCATAAAATGAGCAAACCCCGATGAGAGTACTGATTTTTTTTCCAGGACCAAAAATGTCATGGGAAACCATATTCCAGTTGCGTGTATGTTTGGCAGAACCGCTCAAAGATGATAACCAGCGGGGGAAACCCAAGAAGGTACCAATGACACCTGCACAACGTATGCAAAATAATGCGTCAGAAGAAGAGGAAAGTATGACGGATGAACAGCATGAACTCTGGTACCAGAAAGAAAGACGTGTAGCTGCAATGCCGGGCTGAACAGACCAAAACAAAAGGAGCGTATACAGAAGAAGCAGAAACAGCAAAAAACAATGGAATGACCGGTACCGTAACTCCGCAAATAGACAACAAAAAGCAAGCCCGTCGAAAAAAACAGATAACGTAAGAAGAAAGCGAAACTGGTCAGCGAGTCCATCGTTTCTGCACCGAAGACCAAAAAGAATAAGGTCCGAAAATCTCGTGCAACTGGTGAACAGCTAGAGCCGCATGACCCGCCAGAGTTACCCGCTGCTACACATGACCACTCCGTCCCCAAGTGCTCCATCGACTGCCAAGTATCTCAAAGCAATTCCTCGCGATGGACGGAATGGCGGCTGCGAACTCAGGCTGCAGAACCCTAAATGTTTTTACACCGAACAGTAAGAGAAAGGTCATCACTGATAGTCTGACACCAAACAGTAAGAGGCTGGTCAGTTTTGATCAATGAGGTGAACATAGTTCAAAAATTGTGACCAATCTCCAAGGGGCCATTTTATTCCCTCAGAGGTCATGACAATGAATCAGTCTCAGCTAAAAAAAAACACTGCTCCAAGCTGTTTCTGGTAACACAGTAAGTGCCAATTTGGTTTTGCATCGGCAAGAAACTTGCTCAGAGTGTGCACAAAGCACACATGGATCCCGTTATTCAGTGACGCATGTCATTGGCCAGGCTTTCACGATCTACCAAATTATCAGATGAACACGAAATCGAGTGATAGATTTCTATTATCAACAGGATATCACTCGAGAAATACCCGGCAAGAGGGATCAAATTGTGGTAAGGGGTCCAGATGGAGCAAGAGGATTGTTTCCAAGAAGATTCTTGAAGATTCCAATTTTGCCATCATATGTCTTGTCTAAGGTATGATAGTACTACTGTAGAATCAGTAATTAGCAGCTCATGGACCATGAAGAGGCCCTCAGCCCTGTATTACTGAGGATTTCTTGCCTCGAGTTGTCATCCTGGAGCCAATTGAGAATTTCTGGGGTCAACTTCGATGGGCTGTAAAAAAATAACCGTTGCTCATTAAGAATCTGAAACTTCACAGTTAACTCCACTAATATACCTACATTTTGAGGAATAAGAACAAATCAGCTCTTTAAAGAAGTTTTTTTTTGACCCTTCGCACCCAAGTGGTCTCGAGTTACGTGCTTTGAGCCTGCCATAATTTGTTGAATGTTCGAGATATTGTCCAGGGTGATGGTCCCATTGGTCCCAAACTCTTGTTTTGGATTTCCGGGCCTCCAACCATTCCTGAGAGAGGTGTAGCATCATTACTATTCCAATGGATTAGGAAACTCACCCATAACGGAAAAATGGTGTGACACTGGAAGAAACTACGTAGAATATATTTTATGGTTCTAGAATAGATTTATTTATGATTTTCTAGAATAATAAGATTTATTTTATGGCTATTTCAATGGTTCGAACATCCATGCTAAGTTTTACTCATGCAGGACCATTTATTTTGGTTTGGGGTTCTGGGGTAGGGGCATTTTGATACATTTCCTTGATGTCTTTTATCACTCAATCGATATGACATCTCCCTTCCTTCAATCCCTCCTTTCCTTTACTCTGGGGAAATATTTTAATACCCATACCCACTGCTTGTAGTTCCTTGATGAATGCCACTCAAAGCCTGAAACGGCAAGTTTTGGCGGTCCTTGATACATATATATATTATATATATATATATATATATATATATATATATATTATATTAATATACATGGCCCTTTGTCCTTGGAAAAAAAACTACAAATGATGCTATTTTGTTTTTTTTCTCAAAACTCATTCAACTAAAAATGCTTAGTTGCAATTATAAAAATTTTATCTTCTTCTGCGCTATACTTTATACAGAATCACATGCAGCTGCAGTCTGAGTTATCCAACACATAAAGCTCATTCTAACCATTCGCTGACTAACTGATATTAATGTTCGGGACCTTCCAGTGACGTAGAAAGCTGAAATTTCGCTTGGCGACGGATGTCAAAGCCGATGCACTGGTGAAAATCACTGAACCATCGGAAATGTTCCGTAAATGAAAATATAAATAAATGAAAATAAATAAATGGAAAAAACAAATACAGGTGAGTGAACCAAGACAATGGGGAAGCATGGTTCATTATTGCTAACAATGGTGTAAGCATACCCCACTAGTATTTTACTTTACTCAACTTACATTTGTAAAACAAGTAGAAATATGCATTTTAAAATATGATAACAGCCAGAGGCAAAATGAATGCAAGACAAGCATGAAAGGTAACACAGCCGTTACCTTAGGAAACTGATATGTGATTTCAGCCTGGTAGGCTTTGCCTGAATGTTTCCGTTTTAAGCCAACAACGATGAAGATTCAAAGAGTTGCCTCTCCCGCCATTCGAACAGCTCTCGCTCCAGAGTAGGGGCAAGCAGAGGATCGTTTCCGCAATGCTCGCAACCTGGCCATACGTTGAGCATTGCCCTGCGTGAATAAGGAGAATAAAAAAGTACTTGGACCTTTGAGCAGAATGATCCGTAATGGATACAAGGATACAATCAGTGGGATTAAGGATGTAAAATTAGTAAGTTGTGTGGTACTTTGATTAGCTTTCTTTGCAAATCATAATTAATATAATGATCAATGAATGCTTACCTTTGATATGATCTTCTGTATCACTGTCACTTTCACTGTTGTCATCTTCCAAAAATGACAAAAGTAAATTTGAAGTTCAGGAAAAGTTTTTAAAATAGTTGCCGAGTTTTCACAGTTTCATTAAAAAAAATTTATTTTCATAAAAGGAAATCATAGCTAAAGAATAAGGAATAAATGGTCTTACCACGTTGGAGATTTGCCTCAGGGCTGTGGGACAAACTCTTCTTCCATCTCTTCTTTCCACGTTTGGCAATGAAAATTGCATTGATCTTTTGTACAGTCTGTAGTGGAAAAAAAATGCTGCCTTCACAAATCGTTTCACGGTTCAGACATCTGTGCCTCTGATGGAATTATCTGCTCAGGTTTTGGAAAAAAAAAAAAGAGAGGGTTCCGGTAGGATGGATAGATAGGTAGGTAGGTAGATAGATAGATAGATAGATAGATAAATAGATAGATAGATAGATACGTGGCCCAATAGTTTCTTTCTGGGCCTGTTGCAAATTTAATCAGTCATTGTATCAATATGTGCTCCATAATACAGATTACTCATTTATGATATTACAAGTCCTGGTCACATAAAACCTGTGTATTAAATAGTATAAGAATGAATGCTTTAATGGGAGAGAATAAAGCGACTTACAGGCCACCCTGTACACTCACCCAAAATAAAAAACAATAATAATAATGATCACCTTTGGGATGTGCTGATGTCGACAAAAGTGAAGATCAGCTGGGGAAGCGACGAGACTCATCAAGACATGGTGTACCACACTTGTGTGGTGAGAAGCAGGCCTCGGTGTTGCATGCTTGAGCAAGAGAGGCCTTTCTCCTGACATTCGACCCGTTGGCCAGAGCCTGTCCCAGAAAGGCTACGGCAGCGAGAGTGGAACTGGAACCAAGGAATGGAAAACAAATTCATCATCATATCAATACTCGTTTTGAAAAACGTCTCGATAACCAAGAACAGCATGGCTATCAAAATACAAAATTACAATTATATACAAGGAAACCTCATCAGCAACTCCAGGATGTCTCCAGTCTTCCAGTCATTCCCTCCTAGTTAACCTACAAAATCCAGACAGACTGCACACCTCAAATGTTTTGTTCCTCTGTTCCCCATTTGCTGAACACCTTGCTCTGCAGACTGTATCAATCCACCTCTTCCTATCAGGGCTTCAAGCAGGCAGGTATACTCCGATCTAAGTGTCATTCCCATACATTATCTGGCACACATTGCTACATCGTACCTCCCATTAATCTTACCTTAACCAAAACAAACCTCTCTCTTCAAGGTTAATGTTTGCTTCCCTCCTTTCTTCTCCTTCATTTCTCATGTTCATTCATTCCTTGCTTATGGTGCATTCAAACTGTTGCCCCACTGCTCCACTCTTCAGTTTTGTTGCCTTTTCTCCTCTGTAACCTTGCTTTGCCATGAGCATACATCTTATATAGAAAAAAAAAACAGAAAAACAAACAATATCAAATGTATGTTGTTTATTCCACAAAATAACAAGTAAGTTTTGTGAAAGTACAGTGAGTCCTCGTTGTATGTCGTCCCGCTATATGTTATTTCAGTTGTTGATCGTTCATGTTGAAGCCACAGTTGAACGTCGTTGGTCAATCACTACCTTTTGTGCACAATATGTCGCTCATTTTGCTGCAAGCACATTTGTGAATGCATGGAACTACTTTATGAAATTGTAAACTTAGGTGGGAGTGACATGCTCGCTTCCGCGCTACCACCCAGACCCTCGCATTGCTATTTTTTTTCTCAACGTGTATGCTGTGGCACACATTATTTACTGTTAGACTCTTTTAAACCCACATTATGAGTGAAAAACAGTCATCCAGTGAGGCAAGTGTGCGGGTACCAAAGAGAAGCGTACTTCAGTCACCTTGCAGATGAAGTTGGGAGGTTTAAGACGGTTTGAAGCAGAGTGAATGGGCCTTTGGACATTACGGGGAGTGCTTGGAATTCCCACAATGACTGAGGACCATAAGGGTGAACCAGGACAAGATCAATGCCAGGGCTCAATGTGTTACACCTTTTGGTGCTTTCAGGAGTGTTCGTGGACACAGTGAGGTGATGGAAAACATGGAGACGCATTCAATGTGGATTGAAGATATAAACCAGCATCATGTACCCATGAGCTTACCAGTTATGCAGGAAAAAGCCCACACTTTTGTCAGTAATTTGCGAGCAGAGGGAGGTGAGTGCAGCAAGGAGGAATCCTTCAATGTGAGCAGAGGTTAGTTTTAGTGATTTAACCACCGAAGTAATCTATACAATATCAAGATGACAGACAAGGCAGCGAATGCAGACACCTAGGCAGCTAGCTAATTCCCTGCCTACACTCAAGAAGATTGTGGAAGACGGTGGATATTCACCAAGCATAATGCTGATGAGACCGGACTGCACTGAAAAAGGATGCCTGCAAGACATACATCAGCGGGAAGAGAAAAACTTCATCAGGTTTATAGGCAGCCAAGGACAGGATCACTTTGTTGCTCGCAAGTAATGCAAGTCGTGATTGCAAGATGAAGGCACTCGCAATTTACCACTCAGAAATCCATGGGCGTTCAAAGGCTTCTCAAAGGACCACTCCCGGGATACTGGCAGGGTAACAAAAAGCTTGGGTAACGGGGCAAATTTTCTCTAATTGGCTGACCACCTATGCTATCTTCTGAGTGAAATACCTTCTCGTGATTGACAACACACCTGCACACCCAACTACTTTGCTGACCTGACACCAGAGGTCAAAGTTTTGTTCTTGCCTCCAAAACACCACATCACTCATACAGCCACTAGATCAGGGTGTCATCGCAGCATTTAAGGCAATATTACCTGTGCCCACCTTCAAGCAACTGAGTGATGCAACTGATGGTGCAAGCCTACAATAAGAGGTTTTTGGAAAAGTTTCAATGTCCTCAATGCAGTTGATATCATAGGGAGTAGTGGAGGCATAGATGAAAGACTCGAGTCACAAATTTTGTGACTTGCGACTTGAACTTGTAGACTTGTTGACAATGACGATGAATGAATGAACACGACACCAAAATAAATATATCTCAGTGATGTGTTTGTCACTAATTTTCATTGATGCCTGGTAGAGATGTGATTATATTTATAAACAAGACCGCTGGAGCCACACACCAAAGGGAGCAACAAACTCGGTTAATAGAATGCACACCAAACTTAGAAAAGGTATTAGTAATCAGGTATTAATCACCAACCTTTCATATGGCAGAGTGCAATCACCAATATAATGACACCCAACGACTGAGTCTGGTGACAGAGTTTTGTTACCGTGATGTAACCATTTTGGTTACCAAATGTAACCATTACATCACTGAGTCTGATCAATGAGTATGAATAAAGCAATTAAATGTTGTCATTTTTAATTTTTCCATGTTATTTATTTTACAGAGTATACATGCCTAAAAAATCATCAAGCTCATATAAAACAACCAGCCCTCATGACTCCAGAAACCTTTTTGAGTATTAAAGGCTTACACGTAACCATAGTCGTGACAATGACATGATGATGTGCCATTGAACTTGAGGACTTGCCCTAAAATAGCTTGGAGATTGCCCAAAAAAGACTTGGAGATTTGCCGGAAAAAGACTTGAGACTTACTCAAGGTTGACATTTTGGATCATGTTCTGTCATGGAGGGAGGTGACAATAGAATTGCCTTACAGGGCCTGCGAAGCAACCCTATGCTTGGAGGTTGCCCAATGACTTCAAGGTTTTGCCACTTGTGGTCACAGAAGTGGCATCGAGACATTCAAGGCCTGGCCCAGCAAGATAGTTTTGATGAAGATGAAGTGGATGATGTTGCAAGAAGTTGTTGGATTGTGATAGTGCGCAGGAAGGGGCTGAGAATAATGGCTTGAAGCACTCGAGAGTCAGCGTGCAATTATTACCCTTTTTAAACAGTTACTATCTAGTTATTTAACTCCAAGCTTAAAACAAATTTGGGAGGAAACCTGATGTCCCTCGAGGCATATCTAGTGCTGATATCGCTACCCCTCAATAGACTCAGATTCCGACTGTTTTCGACGTTGTTTAGGCCTCTAGGTAGGCGCGCCTAGCTTAGGCTGCAATGATCTTTAGCAAATAAAGGAGCATAAATGAGTCTGCACATATGAATGATGTATCAAAATTGCCATCATCTGATTTTTCTCACCGACCCAGATTATGTGTGCGACTTAATATGCGATTGTTTATAACGTGTATATTGGGGCCTCATATGTGAAATTTCTCCCGGGCCATGCTTAAGTATGACGCGTGATATGCCCCCCCCCTAACCCCCGACACCTTATGGGGGCAATATTTGAGGTTCTCCAGAATGAATGAGACAATTTTGCCTTTAACGCAATAACTCCATTCCTAATGGTCGCTAGATTGTTTAATACTCGCCTGGAAGGAAATTTGGAGAAAATTTGAACGTACTACTTACACATGGGTGCGTAATATAGGCTACAGAATCGTTCATCCGCACACCTAGCAGAAGTTTAAAAATATTATAACTTGCTGTCCCAGTTCGATCAAGCCATGGCCGAATTCTGGTGACTTCTCTCGACTTCTCGCTTCTCCAACATCCTATCCAGCACTGCTTTCTGAAGCTTTCGAAGTCCCCACCCCCGGGGCATGAAACGGGGGTTCGAATCCAATAAAATTGTTGCTTATTTTCATTGCTTCCCCCATGTTTTGATTTTCCACATAAAACGTTTCATTAAAAAGCTTGTTTAAAATGTCCATGATTGCATTTTTTGGTACTTAACCATTTGACCTCAACCAGAGCCCAAGGAGGCAGGGGACCAAAAATAACTGTCTCACACCTCTCTGTGGCCATTGTGGTGATCATAACACCAAGGTTTGTGACTTCTGCAACAAATGGTTTTAGGAGTTGATAGCGTGGTGGCTAGACAGGACAGAAAGCCAATTTGCAAATCCCTCCCTTATTTTTTAAAAGCATGGGGGATAGTAATAACAACAATAATAGTAGTATTAACACGTGGGGTGGCAGGATGGGCTCTGGAGGTATGCAACTTATCCTCTAAGGCCTAAGTCACATTTGCTCTACGGCGAGGATACGGCGGCCGTATGCCCCTCTGAATTGACAGAAACGTTGCGGCGGCCGCAAGAGTTTTCTAGGTGCCCTAGGGTGGCCCTACGCCGATGGCTATATTTTACAGGCCGAAGGTCGCCGTGGATTATAACATGGAGTTATAACTTTTTTTCATTTCTACGTTCGCCGTAGCAATTCGACAAGCCGAAACAAAGAATGGTAAAAAAAAATAAAAAATTAACCCATTCGTTACCGTCCGTCTGGCCGCCGTTTCCACTTAGGGCTCCCTGCGTCCGCCTTGCAGGCACCTTGAGGATACTTGCATCTGCCTTGAAAATCTATGGCCGCCGCAGGGCCCCCCTAGGTACATGCGACATCAAATCAAGACCGTCGGCAACCCCACGTTTTCGGTCTCCACATTCTAAGACCAAAGGACTAAGTCACATTGCTCTAACGGCGAGGATACGCCGGCCGTGACGCCTCTGAATTGACAGAAAATGTGCGCGCGCAGACTTTCTGAGGTGGCCTCAGGGTGGCCCTAACGCCGTATGGCTATATTTTACAGGCCGTAAGGTCAACGTGGAAATTTAACGTGGAGTTATACCTTTTTGCATTTCTACGTTCGCCGTGCAATTCCGACAAGCCGAAACAAAAAGAAATGGTAAAAAAAAAAAAAAAATTAACCCATTCGTTACGCGGTCCGTCTGGCCGCACGTTCGCCTTAGGCCCCACTGCGTCCCCCGGGTCGCCTTGCGGTCGCCTTGCGTCTGCCTTGAAAATTCTATGGCGCGCCGCAGGAACGCCCTATGAGTCACCGTGCGAGCATCAAATAAAGACCGTACGGCAACCCGACGTTTTCGGTCTCCACATTATAAATACTGTACGCCAATGCAGCTCCCCGAAAAATAACAAAATATGTGACTGCTACATTGTGTGACCGTGGAAATACTGGCGCCGTATAATTGCTAAGGGCCGTAGATTTTTGAGACCCACGGCCGCCGTGGCCAAATGTGCTTGCCTAAATAACGCCGTGCGGCTCCCGCGAAAAATAAAAACATACTGTGACTGCTACATTGGTGTGACCGTGGAAATAACTGCGGCCGCTGTATACATTGGCAGTGGCCGTAGATTTTTTTGGAGACCCCACGGCGAGCCGTGGCAAATGTGAGCCTGGTCGCTAAGCTGTCGAGCCTGGGTTTGAATCCTGACCAGATACAAATGTCATCCCAGTGTTCACAGGTGAGGTGAATTCATCAATGCGAGGTGAATTCTGAAGAAAGGAGAGAGAGGGGCGTGGGAGACGGAGATGGAGAGGGGTGGAGAAGGTGAGAAAGGGGTGGGAGAGGGAAAGAGAGAGCGAGAGGGGTGGAGAGGGAGAGAGAGAGGAGGGGAGAGGGGAGGGAGGAGTGAGGAAGGGAAGAGGGGGGTTCCAGCAGACAGGGGAAAGCCCAGTTTTGAACGTCTATACAGATAGGAATTGATGTCACACACATTAATGAATTGCCCTGCCTTGTGAAACACCAGGATGACAGTTTTATAGCTTGGGTCGGGATTCAAACCCATGCTAGCAAGCTTAGAGCGATTGTGTGTACGTCTAAGGCTATCCGCCGTGAGTGTGGCAATTCATTCTTTGTAACCAATGAAATACTTTTTTTTTACTCATTGTAATCCTCAAATTTATTTTGGGCCTGTAACTCCAGAGATGTCGCCCACGGAGAAAACCGAGCCGCGTTATCTGCATGGAAAACTTGGGCGAATCGAAGCTTTGTAGAGTGCCTCGCCAAGTGGCTTAAACACTAAGAAGCACTCCAACAAAACGGTTGAAAGAGACTTAAAAAAACCAAAATGTTTAATTTTTTTTTTTTTGTTATATGTACTGTAATTTCCATGTCGAGGTGACGGGTCTATAATGGAAAGCAGAATTGTACAAAAAGGGGAAAGTCCTGTAAAGATGAAATTGCAACATTCAGTGGCGAGTAATATATTAATAAGTCCGATAATAAATTTTTTAATTACAGGTATAATCATTAATATACTTACTTTAATTCTCTTATATATCAAGAAAGCCGATTGCACAAAAAGTTGAAAAAACAAAACCTGCGTTCATAAATTGCGAAAAGGACCTGTGGACCGTTCGCCCATGATTTGCAAGCAGCTTCGATACTGCTGGTTAATCATTTTTGTTCACTTTCTGCACATTCCTCAATTTTTCTTGCACGCAATATAATCATCAAACAGAAGGAAAAGTTAAGTTTAATTGCTTTTGCTTTAAATTCAGTCGGTTTTCAAACTTTTTTTAGTGGCGACCCAATTTCAGAACCTCTCTAACATCGCGCGACCCAAAAGAATTCACAACCCCAATCATATATATAAGATAAGATTTCATATGACACAGAAAATTTACTGTTTAAACTTTATTCACCATCGTCATGTTTTCATAGACGAGTAAACGGAGAATAGCCCGACGTATCAATAGTACAGTTGAATGTTTCAGAAGTTTAGTCCGAATGACATTTTAGATATATCAGTGAGCTACAAAAAAACACACCTTGTTTTTTCAGAAACCACTTCTCTATTCGTGGAGAAGTAGATGCAATGCCAGGGATCATTCATGCTCCATTTCTAGGCGATGTTCTGTTACTTTGTTTAATCACACCATGGTGGAGAACGACTGCTTCACAAAAGTAAATGAAGGATATGGCACATGAGAATCTTACTGGCGCGCCGTGACAGGGTGGGTACTGACGGCCAGCATTTTTGCACCAGAATGTCGACAACGAATTTGTCCGCGCAAGAGCCTGCCGCTCCTGAATCCGCCTGGAAGCTGTACAAGCTCTTCCTGTGCTGTATCATCCTCATCAAGCAATCGAGTCCAGTGGAGCGTGAAAGGGTCCCCCGAACCACAGAAAAGACTGTACATCCAGCTCAGGGAATAGTGCTCGAATTTGGTTCATGAGGACCGAGGTGACGTGCTATCTCCCAGAAAGACGTCGAGCCTCAGCATCATCCGTATTGGGCAGGTCGTTAGATGCTCCAGCCAGACGGGGGAAAAGGCCTGAAGCGCTTAACAGTGTGCTTTTGTCTGCCAGTAATTTTAGAGTCCGCAGAAATCCGCTATTTTGTCGTGAAAAACTCATGAAGTTGGCGTTTTGCCTTGGAGGGAGTGCGGTTGAGGACATTGAGAGTTCCAAGAGATGTCAACGAGAAGTCACAAGTTCTGACAGCCAAGAATCCGACTCAAGCAACGCTACCCCAGTGCCGTTTTCCCTTGTGTGCGTAGGAACTCCTTCAGTCATCGTTTGAGCCTGTAAACGCGCAGAAGAAGGTTCCTCGAGATACCATCTGACTTGAGTGTAGAATAGTAAATTCTTATGGTCGCGTCCTCTCATCCTGGTAGAAATAGCCTGAATAACTAGTGTTGAGGGGCCGCGTGATTTGAAATGTGATTCACTAATTTTTTAAATGACTTCTGAGAGCAATGCTTGCCCGCAAGGTTTTCTGGCAAAGTAACGAGAGGCGGAGCACTTCTCGGTGAAGTCAGCAAGTGTAACACATGGGAAGGTCTGAGGAGCCACCTCAAGCATTTAGCCTTGAATCCAGAACGCACTCCTAACATTGCTCGGCGCGCCGTGCTGTTGTAAGAACCGAGCAAAGCTATCCGAAGTTCCAGATCATGGTCACAATAAACTTGTCTACTTTTCCAAAAAATGTTCTCCGCTTTGGTGGTGGGCTCCAAGTGGTTTGGATGAGCAGAGGCTATCGACAAAGTTATCAGAACTTGATGAAGTGGACCCAGTACGATGAGTTGCGCAGTAAAACGATGCGATATCAGTGGAACTCGAGGTCCAACTGTAAAGGTGGCAATGCCACGGCAATTCCTTGAATCTTTGTAACGACTGAGCCCGTTACGTCCCAGACTCGTAATCTTCACTTAATTTCTGCGTGGATGGTGTTGGTGCAGAGAGGGGATAACTGCCAGTTTCTTCGGCCGCTTGCCTCCCCAACCTCAAGGATACCATGTCCTTTGGCACATGGCAGCAGATGCACGAGTTTTTACGCATGGAGTGAGGCTTTTTTAGTCTTGGCAACATGGACGAGCACTCGATACGAGGCCTCTAAATGCCCGAGAATTTGGTCTCTGATGGCATGTCCTGTCTCTGTCAAGACGCGTATTCTTGAAGTCAGAAGTTTCCTCTCAAAAGAAGGCTCTCTCCTTACCCTGG
>CM068958.1:115156645-115196353 GCA_035128595.1 Eptatretus atami | reverse complement strand
CAAAGAGAACTCTTGACTGGAAAGTCTCCAGACCCATACGTGTCCACTCTCAGAAAATTGAGTAAATTGGGACTCATCTGAAAAAATTACAGTTTGCCAAAACTCCCAAGGGTCTCTTGACCATCTTGTCAGCCCACTTCTTTCTCCTTGAATGGTGGCTGGTCTATGAAGAGGTTTTCTCCTCGCTGCTCTCCCAAAGTAGCCCAGTTGATGAAGGTACCGCACGGCAGTTCTGAGCTAACTTGGACCTCCTCTGCAACATCTGCTGCCTTGCAATGGGGAGTTTTCTCAATGTCCGTTTGAAAGCTCGAGAACACCTTTCTGAGGCCAAGATCGAGCAGAATGGGAAGCTGTGGATTCCTTGCCTTCGCTGGTGAATTGCACAATCACCAGATTGACGTAGAAAGGGAAATGCCAAGGTTCTGAGATATTTGACGCTGGCTGACTCCACCTTCCAATTGGCCAACAATTCGTCCTCTTTGAAAATCGGAAAGGTCGTGTGCTCCCTGGGTTTGAGCATAGTTAATTGTCATACAAGACCCAGGAATCGTTTCTGCAAATAAATAGTTGAATATTAGTACAAATCACTGAGAAAAACTGTTATACAGATGAAATGAAGAAATTCAAGGTGTCCATTTACTTCTGTCATGTCTTTGTGTGCGTGCACGCGCGCGCGCACGCACGCGTCACGCACACACACACACACTTTTCCTGCCCCGATGATCATTGTTGCCAGGGGTGCCGAGCATTCTGGGGCCGTTTACGTCATTTGAAAAGTCCCGTATTCAACCTTATTCTTCCGTTATCCTTCCTCTTGTGGAGAGAGAAAACGTAAAATAACTAAAATGATCGTTCATATTTTTCACAGGTTTAGCACGAGCAAGGCTTCTTTCTTTCTTAAAACGAATGAATGGGAAGCATGCAAAACAAATGAGCATAGACTTTGTGGTTTTATGTGTGCATGTACTGTAACTTACAAACAGCTGAAATTCATTTTTTAAAGTTTTTTAAAACACAGATGTGCCATTAAACTCAGTGAAATAGCAAGGGCTTCAGATTTGTCTGTTTGGTTTCTCCAACTGAACACACAACCCCTGATGAATGGGATCCCATGTCCAACCTCTCTATCCTGTATACTAATGTTCTTGAACTTGTGTTAAGGCACACTGATGTGACTTCGCATGACAACACATTGCATGTAATCCATGGATGAACACCTCCAAATCGTAAAAAGGAAAACATGTTGGGGATAATTTTAATTTCTGCTTAAGTTTGCCTTTCAGTCAAAATTCCTTCAACAAAATCCAAAAGTAACAATCTTTGTCAGATATGAAAAAATTTAAACAAGAAAACAACAGTCCAAACATACTCAATGACTAAAAAAGCCCCATGATGCAGATGAAGACAAAAACAAACTACGTTTCATCCAAAAAGGGAAAAGCAGCCAAAAATGCATCAAAACAGCTAAAGATATGGGTTTATATCAATGCCCCAGGGACATTGACAATAATTTGATGAACAAGAGGCAAGAGATAGTCTCATCAGAATCCATGGGATAACCAGGGTTACCGGTGATAACCAGCATAAAGAACATCTGCATCACTGATGGTAAATGCAAACGGCCCACCAAACACAGTGTCCCTTTCATCAAATTCCATGTCTTTAATGAGAACATACACTTCCTGATTGGCAGTTGCCATAAATACCTGTTATCAAGTGAAAACCACCATTGAAGCTGACGTGTAAGTAAATTAACTTTTTGTTCTTGTCGCTCAAGTTTAGTGTGAGAATCCTGAAAATATTTGGTGGCTAATTTAAACACTGGCTCAGCATTCTTCTGATAGAACTTCTGATCTCTGATGGTGAACGTGTTTTTGTGATTGCAATGTTGTTCATTGTTAGGCACGTGCTAGGGCGGCAATGTATTCATGATGGCTTTGAAAATGTGTGCAAATCTTTGACCATAAATTTTGATTACTCACCTTTGAACAGTCTAAACTAGATTCGATTCCTAACTTGACTATAAAATGCCACCCTGGTGTTTTGCAGACAAGGCATTCAATAAGTGCACTGTCTATTGGATGGGAGGTTAAGCTGGAGACCCATCTACCAGCAATGATGCTGCTGTTGGATGTTAAAGATCCTCCGGTGTCTTTTGCAAAGAGTTGGCTATTGTGTGTTGACACAATGGCCTGATTCCAAGTTCCAGGCCTGACTACCAAATGGAACACAACGACAAAACACTCAATGCAATCCTTACCATGAGATTGCTTTTCACAACATGTTACTTGCCTTTGGAGAGAGAAAGCAAGGGAGGGAGAGAGAGAAGAGAAGAGAAGAGAAGAGAAGAGAAGAGAAGAGAAGAGAAGAGAAGAGAGACAGACAGAGAGAGACAGAGAGGAAGAGAAAGAGAGGAAGAGAAAGAGAGGAAGAGAAAGAGAGGAAGAGAAAGAGAGGAAGAGAAAGAGAGGAAGAGAAAGAGAGGAAGAGAAAGAGAGGACGAGAAAGAGAGGAAGAGAAAGAGAGGAAGAGAAAGAGAGGAAGAGAAAGAGAGGAAGAGAAAGAGAGGAAGAGAAAGAGAGGAAGAGAAAGAGAGGAAGAGAAAGAGAGGAAGAGAAAGAGAGGAAGAGAAGGGAAATGCAACTCAGTCATGATGGATCAAATGGATTTAATGTTTTGTTTCTATAACTAAAAATAAGGTTTTGAGTTTTTGGAAATAAAAAATGAAAGTTTATATTGGAGGCAGTGGATGAACGATGCATAAAGTAACAAGAAAAGGCAAGACAAATATCCAAGTTTTATCATGTTTGGCACAACTTGTTTGTGCAAAAGTGTCAATTTGAGGGCGTAAATGTGGTGGTGTAACAATTAAAATCAATGTTCTGACAGAAAATTACCAGATCCCTCATATTATTTGAGATTCTAGAAGCTTGGAATCCAAGTTGTCACTCTTCCTGCCATTAGCCAGATTTAAATTTTACATTTGACAGGAGCAAATGTAATACTAAAACACATTTCAGTTTGAATAGCAAAGCTCACCTTTGTGCATCACCTTGCAGCCGATTTCCCAAACCCAATGACTTCCGTGGTATAGCCATTCTGTCTTTCAGAACAGAATCAGAGCGACCATTATCCCATCTTACATCAGTCTTATGTTGAAATGTCCTTCGAGGTTTTGGAACAGGATTCACGGCAAGTGCATTGTCTGGGCTCACAGCCAATAAATCACAGCTCCTTGGTGTGCAGGTAATAACACGGCCTGGCAAAACGGAATCTCCTTCTCCCAATGCCGAGTCACCACTTGCTCTTTTACGCTTCAGTTCAGCAGCAGCTAATGCCATGGATGTTGGCAGACCATTGTTACAGCATGTGTTTTCCGGCAAGTATGCTTGTCCTGGTGGGCGAAGTACCCCTCCCAAAGGGCTCTGCCTTGTAGCCTTCTCAATCTCTTGTACACGTGATAGAACCGACTCACGTTTGCAATCACCGGAGCCTCGGCCTCCATTTACTGTACGTGGTGCTGGCCTTGGTATGGCAATGGTGATATTTTTGCCATCTTTTTCATCACAGACAATGCCAGAACCAGCCGCAAGTGGTGACTGTTGATTCTGAATGCTTTCATGAACCTCATTTTCTGGCCGTCCTTCAGACAGTTCAAGACACAATCCGCTATCTTGGTCAGTGCCATCCTTGATGTTATCAATATCGAGGCTCTCAGTCTTTTCCACCAACCGAATGCTACGTGGTGCAGCTATAGGTGGTTGGCGAAGCTGCTCATCTGTTTTCCAAGCATCAGCCGGTGTCAGAAGTGGGATTCCACTTTCTGGAACATTATCTGTTACAGCAGCACAAGGGTAGGAGGGGTAAATTTTCTGGAAATTGAAATAAAATACAACAAAGCAATAATATGTTTGAATATAATTACTATTTAGGCCTATCACTATGAAAAAGCAATGTTCCCTCAAAAGGAACTTCAATGCAGAGGGAGGCCGTTAGGCCCAATGAAGCCTCTACGTTAGTCTTGCCAGCTTATGGTTGTTTGTCCATGTACTATTCTTATAAATGCTGGGCATCAAGCAAGGAAGCAGCACGTAGCATTTTTAAAGTCGATGGTACGACTCAGCTGAGGTTCAAACCGCCAACTTAGAGTGGACACTCGAACCAATAAGGAATGGAAAAATATAGAGAATGACAATGCTTGGAGTTTGAATAAGGTGGTAGAATGAAAGCAATGGTGTACAGAAGGAAGAGCAATATACAGTAGTTGTGATGAGTGAGACATGGTTTGACAGACAGAGGTAGCCAGTGGAATTCAAGTCTTTGGAGATGCAAGTTCTAAAGGAGTAATCAAAGAAGAGGAAAAATAGCTATATGAACAAGTCATAATATTTATGCAATGCAACCAGAGGTACAAGTATTATTTAGTGGATGTGGATAAAGTAATTAGTGGATACAATATGGATTGAAATTAAAGATATTAGAAACAGGGAAGCAATTAGAGTTGGTATATGCCAGCTACACAAGGGGAAGAGGTTGCAAACAAGCAATATGAGTAAATCAGAGGAAATTTAGTGAAAGAAACGCAGTGCAGGATATATGGGGGGCTTTCACTTGCCAGACATACCTTGGGATAATTTTTCGGGGAAAATAAAAGGAAGGAAAGGTTCAAAGTGTTATTGTATGATTATTTTAAAGTCAATTCATAGAACAGCCATCATGGGGGTAATGCACTCTATATCAAAGACTAGATGATGATATAAAAATAATAAAACAGGTCAAGGAAGAAGAGAACTTATGAGCTTTAGACCATGACATAAAGCAAGGATTCTACTCAGAGCAGTTTCCTTAAATGATGAACGAAGTTTGACCGAGTCAGAAGAGTAAAGAACGAAAAAGTGTGGTTTCCAAATCTGTCAATATTTTTATTTATTTATATTTATATTATATATCTACATGATGTCCAATAAATAATCATAATATATGATCACTTATAATATGGTGTAAATTTAAATTTACGTGTTTGTGCATTTTTGTTTGTCTGTTGGTCAGTAAAGCTGTTGCTCTTCCATTGTGCTCTTACAATTATAGATTAATTTCTTTGGAAAGTAAGTAGGTTACAAAGAACCTAATTGTCATTTTAAGTCAAAGATATTGCTTTTATCAAAAATGATCGTTTTGTTCTTTTAGATCCAACAAATTAAGTAAATGCCACAACTGCTCGGCAATCTGGCAGAAGCCATCTGGAATCTATTTAGGAATGTCGATCCAGACTGCCATTGGATTGTTATTTAAAGCTTGCGGAAGCTCTATCATAGCTCATAGATCATGTAAACCTGGATTGCCATTCCAAGTGACAGGGAAGGTGTTGAGCCCCATGGGTCCAGTATTAACTTGAGACTTCTCATGGATGTCTCGACTCAAGCCTTCTGGGTCAAGCCTCCAGTCACAAAATATTTTCTCATTTGCCACCCTTCCAATGCAATCACTCTAAGTCAACTGTTTTCTCACTTGCCAATGTTCCCCCCCCCCTCATTTACTCTCATCCCTTTTTCTTGAGATAAGTCATTTAATGTCTCCCATACAACTTTCAATGACGTGAAAATGACAATCAGATCACAGGTTTAACTAGAAGGACACTCGGTAGAGCGTATACCTCTGCCATGCAATTCCTGATCCAGGAGAACATATCGAGCCCAATACATTTTTGAAATATCATGCCAGATATAGTGTTTGGCCCCATCTCTCAATGGTGAAGAATCACTTTAAAAATTATTGGATCCGATTTCGGATCTTCACCAAAATTGAATCACTTCTTCCTTGTCACACGCCCAACATGTCCAAGTTTCGCCTGAATCCGTTCACAACTTTTTGAGATATCGTGCTATATATTAGTTTAGCCCTATTTCTCAATGGTGAAGAATCACTTAAAAAATTCTAGTCGCCGGATCCGGATCAGAATCTTCACCAAAATCGAATCAGTTTGTCCTTGTCACATACCCAACCTCTCCACCAAAATTCATCCAAATCCGTCCACAACTTTTTGAGATATCCTGCACACAAACAAACAAATAAATAGACAGACAGGGGTGCAAACATAACCTCCGTCCATCTTCGGTGGTGGAGGGAAAGATTCAATTTGAAAGGTTTGAGTTTTGGGTCCGACTCAGTCTTCAATCTCCTGAGCCCCAAGTACAGTCACAAGTTGAAAAACGCGACTCAGGTCTGACTAGAGAACTGATAGTCCGGGCAGACTGAAGGCAGCTGTGACAAACGGCACATGGGTCATCACCAGTTAGGGCACTAGTTTGACCAAATATTGCAAAGCTCATGGTTATTCATGTCTCTCCTTCTTCCTTGTCCCCCTATTATTATGATTCACACTATCAATGTACATATTGCTTGCAACTTCATGCATAAACAGTGCATCTGAAAGCAGAGGTTTTGGTAAAAAGTTAAATATAATGTGAGACCCCACTGTAATATAATGAACAATGTTTGGGATATTGCTGGTATGCTGGATATAGTTTTGAATTTCCATAAGAATAGGTTGTTCCAATGAGGAATATAGCATATATGGGAATAGTATTTGGAGTCATGTTATTATTAAGAGGGAATTCAATTATAAATGCTTCAAAAAAATCCTATATTATTGAACTCCAAATATAATTTGCAAACCACGTGTCCCATACACATTCAATCCCTGGCGTCCCCACCCTTTCTGCATATTTCTCTCACCACATTTGTACAACTCACCGACTCTCCAATTTCTCCTCCATCTTCTACCTTTCCCTTACATTTTTCAAATCGCTTCAATATATCGCCTCCACTCCCTCTCATCTTGATACATATGAATATTATATATATATATGTATTTACATATATATATATATAATATATACATAAATACAATATAATATATATATATATATATATATATATATATATATATATATATAGAGGAGCCGCGAGGAGGAGTGATGTAAGGGACACATCGGCCATTTTGGAGTTAATGCCTTATAGCACTATTTTAACCCTTACCCTATCATCCGAGCCTATCATCATCATCATATAAAAAAATGTCGCTTACATCACTCCACCTTGCGGGGCCTCATATATCCATATATATGTATATATTTACATACATATATATATTTATATATATGTATATATTTACATACTATATATATATACACATATTTATACATACATATATACATATATACAGTATATATATATATATACATATATATACAGTCATGCGCCACTTAACGACGGGGTTACGTTCTGAGAAAGGCGTCGTTAAGCGACGTCGTCGTTGTGCGAACATCTTTTTTTTTTTCGTTTCGAACATCGTACTTACACAAAACTACACACCTAGGCTAATGGTATAGCCTATTGCTCCTCAGATACAAACCTGTACAGCATGTTACTGTACTGAATACTGTCGGCAATTGTAACACACATCCAAGAGAGACTGAAGACACGTTAGTTTTACCTTTGTGCGTTCATGACGGCCATCGGTGTTGTTCGCAGCAGCTTACAATCTCCTCTCGCATCGATTATAGAAAGATGAATAAATAGTGTTTGGATTTTATAAATACGTAATCATTGCATCGATGTTATAATTTATAAATGAAGAAACGAGCACCTGTCAATTGTGATATATATTTTCGGAACAGTGCGATTGTTTTAACAACATGAAAAGCTTCACCAAAAATAAATGTGTTTAATTTCGACTGTAACAACGATTTATTCACGGAATTCTTCAATTCAAAGGTAATTTACTTGCTGGAAGGTAAACGTGCAAACATTGGTTCAGTTTGAAAGCCGATTTCCTTGAATCCCGATTTAGCACGACCATGTTTTTCGCGATGACATTTTATGGACCTCAACGATCGCATTATAACAGGGCCACACTGTCGTTTATTATCATTATGAAGTATTATGTACTGTACAGCGTACATAATTGTATGTACTATTTTTATACGACTGGCAGCGCTACGTCGGCTACATCACTCGGCGAAAGGAATTTTCGCTACATTTTTTTTCATTTTTTTTTTTTTTCAGAGCTGGCAGACCCGTCGTATATGCGATCCGTCGTTGCCCGAACGTCGTTAAGCGGCGCATGACTGTAATATATATAAATAAAAATTTTAAAAATACATTTTTTATAATCTTAGTATTTTTTCAATAAATATTTAAAAATATGTTGGTATTTTTTCAATAAATATTTTAAATATCTTGGTATTTTTTCAATAATTGTTTTTATTTTTAAATAAATATTTTATCTTGGTATGCATACACCACAAGCAATCACAATGCCACTGCAGTGCACAAACACGCCATCACGCAACAACACACACTCACACCTTTCACCGGTACATGCACAACACATGCAGAAAGTGCATCAACCCACACCCCCATCCCAATACACATGCAGAATCAAAAGAGGGTCATTAAATAACCCGGAGGTACTGGCGCATGCAGTTAGCTGTGCATATGCACAATTACAACACCAGATTAAAATATATATTTTTTTTAATGATCGGGAATCGGTGGGAATCCAATGATGAGTGACATCGTCACATTTTTATTACCAAAAGATGTGTGCATGATGCTCACACACGAGACCGGAAGTGGTTCGCGATAAATGGCCACGTGTGGTTAGCTATGCCTCTTGGCTTGAGAAGGCTTGCGGACCACAAGCAATAGGTCGCCTGAGGAGGACTCACTTTCCTGTTTGTTAAAAAATTGGGAAGTAGAGTTTACTCGGACTTTGTTCAATCGACTGGTTGGCTGTGCTGTGTCGCTGAATATATATATATATATATAAATATACATATTGTTATGTTTGTGGGGTAGACGGAGGAATTTCATCAGAAAGTTATGATTGTATCGAGTTGCTTGGTCCGTGGACGAGTAGGAGACATCTCGATGTAAATTAAGTAGGGAAACTGTGAGCTTAAGTGTTACGTGTCACCACACAGGGGTGGCGCTGTGTTAATTAGGTAGGGATTAATGATAATTTCCCCCAGTATGTGATTGCCCCCTCTGAACTTTTCCTATGTTTTTGCATTTCAAGACCGGTGATAAAAAGGGATCACACCCTTAAAATAACGACAACCGAGCTGCATGCGCAAGCCGGTACAAAGTCCCACCTCCAGGGGTGACGGTTGGCGAAACCACGCCCCTAGAGTGGATGATTGATGGGCGTGACGTCAGGGGGGAGGAAAAACTTAGGATCGCGGTTAGAGAAAGCTGGTGGAAGGAGAACGGCAGTCAGACAGTCTCGTGTTGGGGGACAAGAAGGAGTCGAGACGAAGGCCCAGAGCGGGACAGAAGCGAGAGAAGCAGGATCGGCGGTTGAAAGAGGAGGGCATTACGGGTGGCTTCCCATCACCACGGTGAAGAAGACTGCACGATTCTTGTGTTCGTGCTGAGGGGAATTGGCTCATGTGGAGGAGCAAGACACTGGCCATTGACTTTTGGCTGAATCGTGTGGGACCAGCCTCCAAGCCTCGTGTTGAGCCATCCGGGGAACGAGACAGCGCCATTCAGCAGAGAGCAGCAGCGTCGGTGAGGGCGATCGACGAAAGAACCTGCACTGTGGTCTCTGAACCCTGAAGTTGAGTATCACTGTCTGAATTGCCTCCTGCACGTTTCCCACCCAGAGAGCGGCTGGGTGCCATTTTGGGTGCATTTTCAAATGCAGGACGACGCGGCTCGACCCCAAAGTTCTTAAAAGATCACTTCTGGATCCGAAGCTAAGTGCCAGAATAAAGGAGGGATTTTTCTTTATTTATTCTGTCCCCTTGACTGTATTGAAGTCTGTGTGTAGGCGCCTCAAAATTAGATTTAGTTTTACCCCACGTTCCATTTCATTATTATCCCATTTTGAATTTTCGCCATTGTAAATATTTGACTTATTTTCATTAAACCCCGTATATATATATATATATATATATATATATATATATATATATATATATATATATATATATAATCTTTATATGTATATATATATATTATATATCAAAACCCAATCACGTCTCTCACCTGTAATTGGAAGGAATATAACCAATAAGGTCTTACCGAGTCAATTACCCCAGGTGGCTTATTATAAATAAATGAATTCCTCCCATGCTCTTCTCACAGAAGAAAGCTGCATAAAGCAACCAAGAAAAGCTACACAAGATAAGCCCTTTGCTGATCCAAACCCTACCCAAGTTCCTCTACAGCTACAAAACATTCACAAGTTGTACATGCATGAGAATTTGAATGCTGCACACTCCCTTCAGCCACCAGACAGGTTTCATCACTTATTGGCGAATCATCAGCGACAACATAGACAAACGTGCACCACCTAGGCTCCCAAGCATCTACCACATTGCAATGTCCAAAAAAACCCCCCAAAAAACAGGAGTGCTGAAAAAAAAAAACCTGACAAAATACCCACACCCCAATTCATAGCTTTGAAACATTACATTCTTGCCAGAAAAGCCATACAATTAAATGTCCCCTAATCTTACAATCCTGCTGAATTTCAGTAATGATGTTCAGTTTTAATAGCACCAAAGATGCGACCATTTCCCATGCTCCACACATTTCCGGGTTCTTCCTCTTCCTCTTCCTCTTTTTTCCTCATCCATCCATCCTTCATACAGCGAATTGAGTGATCTCCCATATCCAGAACATCATACCAATTATGAAATTAAACTTTGATTCTAAGTTAGGTTTACAATGTCAAAATGTTATTACAACTGGGCACGGCCTTCTTCTTTATAAGTTCATCGCAAATGCATACTCTCGGCATGGCAAGGCTCACTCACTTTGGACTTAAAGGCCCAAAGAGGCCTTTGACTGTTACAGCGTGGGAGCGCACCAGCAGCATTTGTGTTCTGACTGGTGATATTGATATGGTTTACAAGTACGCATGTGCATGCTATGCACATAAACCGTGCACTGGCCTTTACTTGTTGAGCAATCATGGATTGCTTTTTCACAATAATTGGTGGAAAAGAAGAACAAGTCAGTGCTGCACTAGGTACATCAAGTGCTCACACTGAAACAAAGTCGGGGAAACAAAATAAACCAAGAATGGTACTCTTCGACATCGTGACGTCGGTCGATATGCCTCTGGCCACATTACATTATTATACATACTTGTACCAAGGTTGATTTAAATCCCTTCAGCTCTTCTCAAGTATCACATTTTACCTGGCATGACCTCTGACCTTTACCCTCTTGATGCTGAAATATAATCAGTTTATCTTTGCATCATAATATATACTTATACCAAGTTTGGTGAAAACTCCATCAATGGTTCACAAGTTAGTGCGGCACAGAATTTTTACCGAATGGTACCTCGGAGCTTTGACCTCATAATCTAATCAGTTTACCTTTCCATCATTATACATACATTCTCCAGGTTTGCCTTGGATCCCTTCAGCCCTTTCTGATTATTGCTGGAAACAAAAACCTATCACAGACTCTGACCTTTGAGCTGATCTCTTGATGCTGAAATCTAATCGGTTCATCCTTGCATCATATACTATGCTTATACCAACTTGTCAAAATTCCATTAGTCCATAGATTTAGCCCCAGAATAGCTGACCTGAAACAAATTGCAATAGTTTTTTATTGCTGGATCTTGTTCAGGGGTCACTCTGAATGTCCCAATATAAAATAGGACAAAATAGGACCACCAGAATGCCCTAATTTCATAAATTCAAAATGGCCGCCGCCATTGAGCACTTGGGGGCTGATATCTCCTAAACGGTGCGTTTTAGACCCCATAAATGTATTATTAGCAGATAGGAAAGTGACCCCAAGGAATCCAAATATGTCGTCAAAATTGTATATGATGTCATATATGTCAGAAATGACGTCATAGGCATCATATATGACGTCATAGGTGTCAAACAAATTCAAAAGAGTTTATTTTCCCTTATCATATAGATACATCGGGATTGACAAATAAACTATGCAACACAACATGGAACACAACAAACCCCCTCCCCCCCCCATCAGGGTAACCTACACCAGCACATTTCACCTAAGGTAAATGACTCAACGGCCAGGTGACTCTTTGTTCAGGTGATCATGAGTGTATCGTTACAATACATCAGATTTATGCGCTATTTTTACACTGGGGCATGACTGATTTCATTTTGCATGCTTTGTGTAGTGACTGCTGTAGAGTGTACTGTGTATATGGTGTTTGGTTCAGATTGTTTGTGTGGGGTATTAGACGTCGTATGTACGCGCATAGCATTAGTAAACTACTTGACTGATTTCATGGAATTTAGCTGTTGACAATATCCTAAAAACTAATTTTCCATCCACAGGGCGACATCTACACCATGGATGACAAAAGTGTGCCATGTGCGAGAAACAGCTTGATGATGGCCGACAAACGTTACTTTGACAGAGAAGGGTGCCCATAGTGAGGAAGCTGCAAAATCAAGAGGAGTTGCCATCAACGTGATGGTGGGGCAGAAGTTCCACTCTGAATGCAGACTAGACTTTTGCAACAAGAAATCTATACAGTTTTCGTTTAAAACGAAAGTTTCGGGAAGCCAGACCGCCAAGTCGCCGTTCTATTGAACCCATATTTAACTTTTTGGAACACTGCTTCCTTTGTGGATGTCAGCAGACACAACTCTGATGATTCTTACCCTGTTCGAACGTGGGACTTCCAGAGGTCTATCTTTAAAGCATGCCCGACAAGGCCCTCAAAGATCCTTGGGCAGAGAAAGTCGGGGACGTTTGGCATCTTGCATTGACCTTCAGGCAGATGCCATTTACCACATAGTTTGTAGTGTAAACTCAGAACAGGAAGCAAATACCACTCCGTTACAGAAGTGACACCACCAGCATTATTCCACCGACTAAGCTAGGGAGGCGGACAAACATTCAACGACAAGAGGCATTCCTGCAGGTCATTGCTGAGCCTACAGGAAAATGACTATGAACAAAACCACAGTCACTGATCTTGTTGATGAAATGTCAAAGATATGTGAAGACCCATACTCCCAATGTATATGCGTGTAAAGTTATTGACATTTGTGAGCAGCGGTTGTGATTCACGAACATAAATGGCGCAGACCGCAACATTGTGACATTCAGGAAACTCAAGCGCAGATCTCTCAGGAATTTTATGACACTCCTAAAATGGACAATGAAGCTGATGAGAAGCGAAGAATTATCAAGACTGCAGGTGAACTCATCAAATCGGACATTAAGCGCAGGACACTTCCAAATCAACATACCCAGACCCAGTTCAACTTAGGTCTATTGATCTTAACTTGAAATACTTGCCAGAATCACTTCAGCTATATTTGTCTGGTCTTTTCCCAGGTGCAAATGACCTGAAGGTTGCCACAATAGGCCATTGTATCTGCAAGCTACTAGGCCTCGAACCGTCCTTGCGCCCATCCCATTTGGGCTAGGTGTCCAACTGCACCATTTGTATGGTTCTAGATTTTTGATAGACAGTCTTTATGCTCATGGCTTATGCTTATCCTATGATGAGTTTTGCGCTTCTCCAAGTCTGCACCGTCAAGTGATACGACCTACCCAATATCAGGTCACTTTGGCCACTACATTGCCGACAATGTAGACCACAACCTCCGCACCTTAGATGGCCATGGTACATTCCATGGTATGGGAATAGTGGTAGCTTGTACACCAGAAGTACTAAGTCAGAGCCAGTACCACGATGGAAAAGATGGGTGAAAACGGCATCAAGACCCTAAGCACAGATGGTGATGCTGATGTCTTGATTGTGAAAACGGCTGTAAGGTGTTCAACGTCTGCTTGTACGCAACTAATAGGAGAAGATACAGATCTTCTTGCACTGTTGTGTTTCTATTGCGGTGATGATTGCAAAGGACTCGTCTTCAGGTCAGAACGAAGTGTGGGGAGAAGGATGTGAAGAGGAAGTCTGGACATTGTTTGCCTCAAGAAGCAGTTGGGAAAGAATTGTGTCGTCTCTTGCCAGTGATCCATGCCATTGCTGGATGATGCGACACAACATCCAGGATATTTGGGATTGGAAAGGAGCGCCCGTGAAGAAAATCCCAAAATCATCATGAGTTTAAGTTGCAAATTCTAAAGTTGGCCAAGAAGGTTGGGGTAGAGGACGTAGATAAAGCAGGAGAAGCGCTCTTTTTTTCTATGTGGTGGAAAGATGGAAGAAAGCCTGGATGACCTGAGAGCCAGGAAGTTCTCGGAAAAGGTGGCTACCAGCTGCCTGCAGTGTCCAAGTACAGATGCTAACTCCAAATCCAACGCAGCAAGATATCATCACAGAGGGTTTACTATCAAGCCCAGGTTTGGATGGGGAAAGAAGAACTGAATCCAACGGATTGGGGGTGCATTTGTCAGATGGTCGAATGCAGCCAAGCAAGATGGACTTGCTTCCTGCACCGGAATATCTGTTGAAAATAATCCGGTGCCAATGCAAGGGTGATTGTGACACCCTACGTTGCAGCTGTCGGAAAAATGGCTTTAGAGTGTTCACATCTATGGCACGCGGATGCCAAAGGGACATCATGCACTAATAAGGAGGATGTTGCCACCGATATTGATTCAGACTAAGTAAAACCTCATCATGTGAATAAGACAGGACATGTATAGGACAGACTCTGTGGAGGTATACATTTGAATTTGAATTTGTTAATGTACAAGGCCATAGCTCATGGCAACATATTTCAGACTAGGATATTTCCAAAGAACGTCATACATGTACTTCCTCAAAAACATTGAGGAAAAAATAAATTTAACATAAATTATATCAATGACATCATCAATGACGTCATTTCTCACATACATGACGTCATATACAAATTTTGACGACATTATTGGATTCCTGGGGTCACTTTCCTATCTGCTAATAATACATTTATGGGTCTAAAATGCACCGTTTAGGAGATATCAGCCCCCCAAGTGCTCAATGGCGGCCATTTTGAATTTATGCAAATTAGGGCACTTCCGGTGGTCCTATTTTGTCCTATTTTATATTGGGACATTCAGAGTGACCCCCTGAACAAGATCCAACAATAAAAAAAACTATTGCAATTTGTTTCAAGTTATAGTGTAATTGTACTGGACTACATCAGTGGTTCACAAGTTCGCATGCTGACAGAAGTTTTACCTAATGGGACATCTAGCCTTTGACCTCTGACACCATAATCTAGTCAGTTCATCGTTGTATCATTGAACATACTTGTATCAAGTTTGACTCGGATCCCTTCAGCCGTTCTTAAGTTATCGTGGTAACACAAACCTATCACAGACGCACGGGCAGATGGATGGACAGACAGACGAACGGACAGCTGGACAAACAACCTGTAAACATAATGCCTCTGGTGACTTCATCAGCAGAGTTATTAAGACAGTTTCAAAACAAACAACGACAGCACAACGGAAGAAGGACTGGCCTGATATGAGTCACCTGCATGTTGTAAAGATCAACTCTTTCGTGAATGGCACAATGAATGTGAAGAAGTTTTCCATCGATTGGCATGAAAAAAGCATGCATCATAAAGCTGCTTACAGTAAGTAATATTGCAATATAGGTGGATGTTTCGACATTGTATATTTATACAACTCCTGTATATTTACTCTGGTTGAACCATGTAGGAGCATAGCGTAAGTACCCAATGTTACAAGAAGTTGAGTTTTCTAACCTTTTAATCAAATTTTGTCTCAATGACTAAATTTAATCATTGATAAACTGTAAAAACTGCAACATTTATACTCTTAAAATTACTGAAGTTTGCCAAACTTAACAAGCTTTCAGATTTAATTTCATTTAATTGTTATTTACTCAAACAACTCAAAACAAAGTACTGTCGGATCCCGACATTTGCGGGGGATACGTTCCTGAAAAATGTCGTGAATGTCGAATCCGTGAATGTCGGGGCATTGTTTCATTGGGAAAGAGGATAGGTTCCCGGCGGTTTGTGATTCATCAGGGAAAATCAAAAAATCCCATGAAAAACTGCAAATATGCCTGTGAAAAACTGCGAATACATGAAGCACAGGGCCGTGAATGCAAAAGCAGGTCAGAAATACTGCGAATACGCCTGTAAAAAAACACTGTGAATTCGCCGGTGAAAAAAAACCCCCGCAAATACGTGAAGCATAGAGCCACGAATGTAGAAGCAGGTCGGGTTTTATGAACCACAAATACGCGGGGTCCACGAATAGCGAAACCGCGAATGTCGGGGTCCGACAGTGTTTCATTAAATGTAGATCAAATTAAAGTGTAAATGTTTGTGTGGTGTGCGCTTAAAAGGCTTGAGATGGTCTTAAAGGGACGTTCCAATTGTAGTTAGCACCAGAGGGGTCGAAAGGGTCCAAATTCTCAAGCATATAAAAAGGGTCAAAAAGTTCCAAGTGGTCTAAAGCTCTAAATGATCAAGGGTCAAAGCTGTCATCTATCTGAAGGGTATAAGGGGTCTTCAGGGTCTTTGAGGTCTTATGGGTCTAAAGGGTCTTCAGTGTCTATAAAGGCTGAGGTGGTGTATTAAAATACCCTGAGGACAATCTGGGTCAGACTTGGTGTGTGTGTGTGTGCCAAATTTGGTGGTTGTCGGCCCAGCAGTCTTTGTAAAAAAACACAAACAGACAGACAGACAGACAGACGGATGACAAATTTGATTTATTAGATGAAACTGTGTTAAGTATTAAAACTGAAATGTGAGAATGTTTGTACAGAAAACTGAAGACAAGATTGGTACATACATGT
This sequence comes from Eptatretus atami, assembly GCA_035128595.1. Taxonomy (NCBI): domain Eukaryota; kingdom Metazoa; phylum Chordata; class Myxini; order Myxiniformes; family Myxinidae; genus Eptatretus; species Eptatretus atami. Next base: position 115,179,597 of record CM068958.1, on the reverse strand, counting down.
CTTTCACATGACATCAAATCAGCTCTTTGTCTCATTTTTTTATGGGACTTGGGGTTATTTGATAAGTTTTGATATAAAAAGAGATAATACAAATTGAAACACAAGTAAGAATGATTCATGTCAAATTGTCTTCTCTGGATACTGAAGTGTGACAGCATGGGAATGCTTCTTTCTTAGCTATTTTCAAAATTATTTCCTAAGTATGCTTTCTTATTCCCAGGTTAAATAACATGATATGATGATTATGATGATTATGATGATTGACTGGGATTTAATACTGGAGTATGGTAAGGATGTTACTGACCATCAATAATCATATATTCCAGTCATAAACAATATATTGTGATTACGTGTGCAAAAGAGCTTGAGCGTGACATCGGGTGCTAAACAGTGTACAAAAAAAATGTTTTCAAAAGTATCCCCCTGAAAAAAAATCTATGGGGGCTATTTTGGGGGGGGGTAGGCAGGGGTAGAAGGTGTTCAATGGAGTCATCTGAAATATTTCAAAGAAAAAACAAAAAAAACCTTGAACCCTGAAACCAACCCCAAAACAACCTTGACGGTTTTCCTCATTATATTCCAAGGATATTATTTATTCTTCTGAACTTTGACTTTTTTAATGAGCAACAGCAATAAAAGTAGTATGACCTTTTGGCTATTTGACCTTTACAGCTCAGATAAAAATTCCAGTCCTAGACAATAAGTATATCGACATAAAAACGGACAACACAGAACATAGAGCAATAGTTCAGATAGGTACCTTCTGCCTTTTTGCTAAAGCCATTGTGCATGTTTCCAGTCTGATCACACAGGCTGGCATTTTTTGAACCTTGTAGCACCAGGCTCCCACCCTCGAGGTTGACTGTTAGTCCCGCCACTCTCTCTGTTGCCAAGTTCTCCAGGACTCGTTTTGGCTCATAACGACCAGCTGAGGTACACACGTATCGAGGAGAGTCAGCGATTATTGGTGGTGGTCTGGGCGGTGTTGGAATTTTTTGACTTGAAGCATCGCCTGACTTAACCCTGCAAAACAGATTTGACTTTTTTTAGTAAGTGGAAGAAAAATACCAGAAACATTTTCTTCTTTTTTTCCTAATTAAGGGGAAAAGTTCAACATACAAGGAGTTAATATATCATGTTGCAAAGACATACTTGAAAGATGTTTTACTGTCGAGCAATTGACTGATTTTCACATTAGCCAGGTACTACAGTAGATGTCGAGAGACAAGTTAAAGCAGTCTCTTAAAACAGATGTTTTTATGACGCCGAAAGGCTCTGAGAGACGAGCAGGCTACCTAGCCACTCTCTGGTGACTGTGGGACCTCGATGCCTCTGCCCGAACTTCGTACGACTCCAACAACGCCTTCAAACGGTGCTTCCAAGAACTGGCGACGCTGGTGGCCGACTCCTCCTCCGGCTCGACTCGACACTCCAACCACTGCTCCCGCTCCTCTACGACGATTTCACCGATGTCTCCCAATTCTCTGCACAAACGCCAACAGACAACTTCCCCAGCGTCGACGCCACCGCCTCCGTTTTATGCGCTCCGGGCGCTGCCCCAAGGGGAGGGGCTTGCGGTGGGGCTATTTTCCACCCCAATCAGGCGCCCTCCTTTATCACTTTGAACCTCGATTTTTGGCGGGAACGCCCCGATCAAAGGCGAACGGTGGGTCGATTGGATGCTCATGGGTAGTTTATTGTCTATGTCGTCGTCCTGGTGGAGATGTGCTTGGCGACAGAAAGCAGGCGTAAAGATGGCGTTGTTTTGTGGATATGATTGCTGGCGGAAGAATGGTGTAAGATGGCGTTGTTTTTTGGAGATGAAATGCTGCGGAATGTTTTCGTGTCTTAAAGAACGATAAAAGAATCAACGGCTAACTCAAAGATGCCAAGCCGGCGGCTCAGCGATAATCTTTCCGTTAGACATGCGTGGGTGAAATTTTCCTGGACACAACACTTATGCGAGCATAACTGATCTTCGGAGAACTGAATGGTGTTCTGGTGATATTCCACACCCGTAACGAATAATATATTATATATATTATATATAATATATATTATATATTATATATATATATATGTTAAGTGCAATAATACAGTGGGGGAGAACAAGTTTTGATACACTGCCGATTTTGAGTTTTTTTCCACCTACAAAGCACGTAGAGATTCTTGTAATTTTTTTTATCAATAGGTACACTTCAACTGTGAAAGACGGTAATCTAAAACAAAATCTTGAAAAATCACATTGTATGAATTTTTAAATAATTAATTTTGCCATTTTTATATTGTTTCATACATAGTATTTGATCAGCTACCCACCAGTAATGAAGAATTCCGGCTCTCACAGACCTTTTAAGTTTGTGTCTTTAAAAAGCCGCCGCATTCTCCACCATTACCTTGTATTATACTCTAACCTGTTTGAATGTTATCTGGCCAATAACAAGACAGCTGTCCACATCAATCAAATCAGACTCCAACCTCTTCCACTATTGGGAAGACCAAGAGAGCTTCTAAGAGCAAGTCAGGGACAAAATTGTAGAACTTGCAACAAGGCCGCTGGGGATGGGCTACGGAACAATAGGCAAGCAGCTTGGTGAGAAGGCAACACTGTTGCGAATAATTAGAAAATGGGAAGAATTCAAGATAACAGTCATATCCACCTCGGTCTGGGGCTTCCGATGCAAGTATTCTCACCTCGTGGAGCTGCCCATTTGAATCTATGAAAAGGTGAGGGATCAGCCCAAGAACTATCACTAGCAGAAGCCTTGGTCAATGACCTGAAGAGAGCTGGGAACAGTATCAAAAAGACCTAAGTAACACAACTAGCGCCCAGTCATGGATTAAAATCTGCAGCGCACGGCAAGGTCCCTCTTTCAAGCCAGCGCCATGTCCAGGCCGTCTGAAGTTGCCAATGACGCATTGGATGATCCAGAGGAAGGAATGGGAGAAGGTCCCATGTGGGTCTGATGGAACCAAAAGAGCTTTTTGGTTTAAACTCTCCACTTCCGCGTGTTTGGAGAAGAAGAAGATGAGTACAAACCAAGAACACCCATCCAAACCGTGAAAGCAGGGAGGTGAAAACATCGCATTCTTTGGGGATGTTTTCTGCAAAGGGGAACAGACGACTTGCATCCGTATTGAGGGAGAGGATATGGATGGGGGCCATTGTATCGCGCGGATTTTGCCAACAACTTCCTTCTAAAAAAGAGGCATTGAAGATGGGGCGTGGCTGGGTGGTCCAGCATGTACACGACCCGAAAGCACACAGCCTGGGAACTAAGAGAGTGGCTCCGTAAGGAGGCATCTCAGGTCCTGGAGTGGCCTAGTCAGTCTCCAGACTGAACAATGAGAAAATCTTGGAGGAGCTGAAAAAGTCTGGTGTTGCCTAGCGACAGCCCGAACCTTAAGCGATCCTGGAGAAGATCTGTATGGAGGTAGTGGGCGCAAATATCCCTGCTGCAGTCCTGGTTGCAAACCTGGTTAAAACTTACAGGAACGTCTGAATCTCTGTAATTGCAAACAAGGTTTTCTGTACCAAAAAATTAAGTTCTGGTTTTTTCTGATGTATCAATACTTATTTCTGGCAATAAGAAGATAAAAAAAAATAGAAATAAAGAAAAAAAGAAAAATAAACAAAAAAAAAGAAAATACAATAAAAAAGAAGAAAAAAAACAAAAATATAATAAAAAAAAACAAAAAAAAATAAAAAAAAATAAGAAAAAAAACAAAAAGGAATGCAAAGGTGAAAAAAAGTTAACAGAAAAAAAAGAGAATGCAAAAATAAAAAAAAAAAAAAAAAAGAAAAAAAAAAAAAAGATAAAAATCAAAGAAAAAAAAAAAAAAATAAGACAAAAAAATAAAAAAAAAAAAAAATTTGGAAAAAAATAAAGCAAAAAAAAAAAAAGAAAGAACTAAAAAAAAGGAAAGAAAAATATAAAAAAAACCTATTCAGCTAATAAAATAAACGAGGTAAAAAACAGATAAGAATAAAAAAAGATTAATAAAAGGAAATAGAGTAAAAAAAAAATATAAAAAAAAAAAACAGAAAGAAATGAATAAAAAAATATAAAAAAAAGAAAAATGCAATTTATTATTTAAAATCATACATGTTGATTTTTCCCGGATTTTTTTTTTTTTTTTTTTTTTTTTTTTTTTTTTATTTTTTGTTTTTTTTTTTTTTTATTTTTTTTTTTTTTTTTATTTTTTTTTTTTTTTTTTTTTTTTTTTTTTTTTTTTTTTTATTTTTTTTTTTTTTTTTTTGTTTTTTTTTTTTTTTTTTTTTTTTTTTTTTTTTTTTTTTTTTTTTTTTGTTGTTTGTTTTTTTTTTTTTTTTTTTGTTTTTTTTTTTTTTTTTTTTTTTTTTTTTTCATTTTTTTTTTATTTTTTTTTTTTTTTTTTTTTTTTTTTTTTTTTTTTTTTTTTTTTCTTTTTTTTTATTTTTTTTTTTTTTTTTTTTTTTTTTGTTTTTTTTTTTTTTTTTAGATTGCCGTGCTTTTCACTAGTTTTGAAGTGTACCTAGTGTATAAAAATTACAGACCGTCTTTTGTAAGTGGGTAAACCCTGGCAAAATCGGCAGTGGTATCAAATACGTTGTTCTGCCCCACTGGTATATTAAGTAATCCCATCTCGGGGGGTTACGTCTCTCTAACCGTCCCCGCGCTAAGTGAAAATCCGCTATGAATGGTCCACCTCCCCAGAAATGGCGACTCGGCTGGTCTGGTCGGTTTGGGGATGATCGGGTTGAAGGTGCCTGAAGATTTGACTCGTCTGGTTCTGTCGGTTTGGCAGTGATTGGATTTTGAAGGTGCCGGAGCATCGACTCGTCTGGTCTGGTCGGTATGGCAGTGATTTTGGGGTTTTGAGTGCTGGTAGATCGACATCGTCTGTCTGGTCGGTTTTTGGCGTGAATTGGGTTTGAGGGTGCCGGAGATCGCTTCGTCTTGGCTCGTGTTTGGCAATTTGATTGGGTTTGAGGTGCCGGAGATCGACTCGTCTGTCCTGGTCCGGTTTTGAGGTGCTGGGTGATGAGTTCGTGGCTTCGTCAAACGGCGGCAAACTTTTTTTCCTCCGAAGCATATATCCGAGCACCTTAACCTTTTCTGCCTGGAGGTCTAGGACGCTTCCTCTAGCGTTCGGTTCCCTTGCCAGAAGCTTAGAAGGTTGCAGGGCGTATTTTGGCGGCACTCGTGGGGCTTGGAGAAAAAAATGTAGATATTCGAAGTTTCACAGCGAAACTTTGTTCCTCGTGCGTTTGGTTGTGACTGGTCGAGCATCCCAGCGTTAATAAATTATTGCTTAAATAAATTATATTGTTATTAATTATTACCGCGAAGCGTGTGACCCGGGGTAATGCCGCAGAAAAAATTAGTGTTAGCGTTTCCAAGGAAAACCCGCGATACGCGGGGAGGGGGGGGCGCGATAGGTGAACCGGATAAGCGGGGGTTGACTGGTAAGTACTATTTGTAGATTTCCCCGCCGCGGCGTGCGGAACGACCGCTTCTAGCCAATGGCAAGCCGCTTTCCGCCGCAACGGACGGACAATCTAGTCGCAGCTTTTCGGAACACGCCGAATCCCGCTACGGGTGTGTTTTTATATGCACACCACAGCCTAGTCAACACTGCTTACCCCCGCGCTACAGGTTCAATGGCTGAATTGTCGATATACCTAATTGATTCGCGCTAGGCAGACTACCGAGAGACTGACTGTACCTCAACGGGCCCGCTTGAAACGAGCCGCTTAAGCAGCTCGCTTCGTTTTGGGGTAACCAAGCGGGGTATTTTATCGCGGCAGCTCCGTTGGACCGATCATTTATCGGCCTATTAAAAGGCCAGCCCAGCTATTACTTCTCCGAACTCATATGGCAGTTTCAATGAGGAAAGGACATGACGAACGGGTTTAACATTCACACAGCAAACATTTATTTGCACACATTATACGGTCAAGAGCAGCAATGCAGGGAATCCTACAAGCATGCAATGAATGGGGGTAGGGACAAGACGCAAGCAAGAAAAAAGAACTACCACCATTCTTATTAATTTACGTACACTTATAATCAGTTCTAACCCTACGGACATGGCGCAAACCGTTCATGCAAAGAAACAAGGAAAAACCCAGGAGAAAGAGAGGGGTAGACTGGACCTCTTGGTCTTTATGAGCAACGGAGCTGTGATGCCGCGCAAGAAGCTCCGAGAGGCTCGGGCTGGTTACCTTCACCTTCATGGTGCCCTCGCGGGGCGACCGCGACGTCCGTCCTCACGGCAGCTGGCGTGACCGGCGGTTCGGCCCAGGCCTTGTCCGTCGGCGCTGGTGATTCGGGCCCAGCGGCAACGCCTTAGAGGAATGAACGGGTCTTTTTTGCTCTCTTAGAGGTTGATGCTCTCTTTAAGAGGGCCGCGTCCGTCCCTCAGCGCGCTCCGGAGCTGTCCCGAAGCCCCAATCACCTTCGGACCGTTCGGTGCTGGCTGGCGACCTCTCTCTGGCTCTCCCCACGTCCCGCACGCGACGCGCAGTTTCTGGGCGCGGCACGGCAGGCTTGGCTGCGTCGCCAGACTCCCGTCTCCTCGGCGAACCGCCGATACCACCATGCCCTCTCCGCTGGACCTCGACCTTGCTGCTTCACACCACTCCCAAACCCAGACGCGACTGACTGCCTTGGCGCTCTGCGCGCTGTTATAATGGGATCTGTGAGGCCGAGGGTTTTGATCTTGCTGATCCCTCACCTCTGACCCCGCTGGCTCCGCCCTTTTTGCGATCCTGATCCGAATTCGAGGTGAAGCTCGGAGCGAGCGGATGTGGTTGAGATATCGATGCTGGCGCCACAAAGGAGAGCGGACGTGGGTGAAATCATCCGTCCCCTGCACAACGAGGAAACCCCCCCGCCGCCCGCTCGTTTGCAGCGATCTCGCGTGGCCGGCGCAAAAGATAGCGGCGTTTGCGGAGTTGAAGGTGAAGCGATGTTGTTCGTTTGTTGGTTATTGGGGAGATGTGGTTTTAGGAGATGGTGGCTGTGGTTGGCTCGTTGGTTGGAGAAGGTGTTGTGGTTGGCGTTGTGGAGAAGGTGGTTGTTGTGAAGGCGGCTGTGGAGGAAGGTGGTTGTTCGTTGCCTGTTGGGGATGTTGGCGATTGTGGAGAAGGTGGTTGTTGGTCGGGCATTGTGAAGAAGAGTGGTTATGGTGTGTTGAAATGCGGTTGGTCAAAATAATGATAGCAAAAGAAAATGGCTACCTTAAAGATCACAGCCCGGTTACACGAAAATTAGCCTTAGACATCGCGTGGGGAAATCTATCTGAACACAGACTTATCGCACATAACTTGACCTTAGGACCTATAATGGTGTTCTGTGAATTTCACACCCGTAACAAATATATTATATGATGTATTCCTGTTGGCATTTGGAAGAAATCAAATCTCATGTATTATCTTCTATTTGTTTTTGTAAGTGCCTAAATATTTCCTACATGCATTAAGGAATGGGGTCATTAGATATTACCTTTTCTTAGCTTCAATAGGCTCAGGCACTATAGAGCGATTTTAAAAACGATATATATATATATATATATATATATATAATATATATATATATATACACATATACCGGGCGTAGTGGCGTACGCCTGTAATCGCGGCTACTTCGGAGGCTTGGGTTGGAGGATCGCTTGAGGACGGGAGCTCTGCGCTGGGCCGCGCTATGAGAGGGTGTAGGGCCAGCCCGGAATCATGGCGAAACCAATCCTTATCCTGTGTGACGTAAGTGGCGACCAGGGTTGCGTCAGGAAGGGCATATCCGGCGTAAAATCTGTGCAAATCAGTATTGCGGATCATAACGGATGATCCGCTTGTGGCGACCCCTAACTGGTGAGCAGCCCGGAAGACGAACAACAACATATATATATATATATATATACACATAAAAATGTCCAACTTTTTTTCAAATTTTTCAATATTTTTTGGCCGGAACACTCCCCAGCACTCCCTGATGAACCACTGAAAGTTTGAGACGATCTAAATATTTTCACTCTTGTGGTGTGCTATCCCCATTAAACACACTTGTGGGAGGTTAAGGCCCTGTCACATCCTTTACGATTTAGCCAGCGTATATGCTGACGTATGCAAATTTGGCTAAAAGGCTGGCACACGTCGAATACGTTATGGGTAGGTTTGTATACGTTAAGGCACGCTGGCATACGTCATAGTACGCTGGCATATACGTCGTAGTACGCTGGCATACGTCGCTTTGTATGCTGGCATAGCGTCGTAGTAGCGCCGAGGTGTGTTTAGACATTTTTCCATTGCTTGAAATTTTTTTGACGTATGCCAGTGTAGGACTGCACGTTCCGCATAATGCTGGCCATAAGTTGTAGGCACGTTACCGCGATCGTTGACACACGTCGACACCACGTTACTTGTAAGTTACTCATAAAGTGCGAAACACGTCGAGGTAATGTTTAGCATACCCGAAACTTGTTTCTAACCTATGAGTAACGTGTTGTAGGCGCGTTACGCGATCGTTGACACACGTCGACACAGCGTTACTTGTAGTTACTCATAAGTCGAAACACGTCAATGTAATGGTTAGCGTCAGTGTTCCACACTCCCTGGTTTTTTTTTTTAATTTTTTTTTTCTTCGGTATGACGGTCATGTTAACACTTCGCATTTCTAAGTGCGGTTATATATAAATATAATGAATAGGCTGCCTCAAACGATTTAAATCATAACCGCACTAGAAATCGAAGTGTCACATCACCGTCATACCGAAGAAAAAAACAAAAAAAACTAGGGAGTCTGGAACACTGACGCTAACCATTACATTGACGTGTTTCGACTTATGAGTAACGTAGAAGTGACATATGTCGACGTGTGTCAACGATCGCGTGGCGTGCCTACAACTTATGCAGCGTATGCGGAATGTGTGTCATACGTCGAGTACGTCGCGGAAATTTTCAACATGCTGAAAATTTCTCGACGTACTCGGCGTATGACAACGTATGCCAGCGTACTACGACGTATGCCAGGGTGGCTATTAACATATACAAAACTTACCCATAACGTATTCTACGTGTGCCAGCTTGGTTCGGCAAATTTTTCATACATGGGCATACGGTGGCTAAACGTCAAGGTGTGACAGCGGCTTCACACTTCGATGTCTAGTGCGGTTATGATTTGAATCGTCGAGCCGCAGCCTACGAATAGCCTACGCCACGTGATCGTCGGCGATGTGCTGCCGCGCGCTATGCATAAGTTAGACTATCGTTGGGCATAGTTTGTGAACGCCGACACACGCTCAGCCGTTCGTTGGTATAAGTTATCTATATGTGATTAAAACGTTCTGTGTATTACTAATACGTTATGCATACGTCCAACACGTTATTAATACGCCCAAAACTTAAAAAAACATCAATAGTTCAGCGTACGCCAGCGTTTTATAATACATTTTGAAGCCTTGCCATACGCTGGCTAAAACGTCAAGGTGTGACAGGGCCTTTTAGAAGTGTGTGATGCAGGTAAATAATAATTGTAGTTTCTGTACACAGTATATTTTAATATCATAGTGTCGCAATAAATCATATGGTGTGGTGAGATGTGAGAGTGCCCTCTCGTGAAAAAACATCTGTTTTAAGAGACTGCTTTAACTTGTCTCTTCGACATCTATTACTTGTAAGTAGTGTGTAGCCATGCTAGAGTGGAAGGTGCTATAGTGATATCATATTGCTGATCAAGCGTAATAATATCAGTGCCTTGTCAAGTAGTGCTCGTTGTCACAGTGTGTATATATATTACCTAGGCATGTATCCTTGTGTGTTAAAATGCTTAATTGCCGCTTGCTTGAGTAATTAGGTAAGAAAGGAAGATAAAGTCTGTTGTTTACATGGTTTACTCTTTGTGTTCTTACACGCTTACTAACAGATATGATGAATAGTCCACAATCCTGGTGTATTTGCTAGGGTATAGGATCCATGGGGCGATGCCTGAGTGTCAAGTGTAGTCAACATATTCCAGAAACGAAGCGCGTCAGCCAGACCATCCTGGTACGCAATAATCGGTCTCAGACTGCTCGTCCAATGCGATAGACGGTGTATATGACCCTGTGTGTCTGAGCTCTCGTTTCGTTGTCTTGGAGGCCAGAAGCAGTCCATGAGTACTATGCGATAAACAGAGAGAGTTGGCGTGGAGCTAATCAAGTCGGCACGCTATTCATAGCTGAGGGTTGGGGAGGTCAATGCTGGTGCTTTATACAGAGTGTAGTGCAAATAGATGCCAGCGCCATGTGGTTGATGCTAGACTGTTAAAGATATGCACAATGGCTATGTGAGGGTAAGAAAAGGCAGAAGGGTGACCGTATCTGATAAGCTAATGGTGCGGCTTCTGATGTTTATTCTGGTTGGTTTGTTCCGGTATGTGATTTTTTTTGTATGTCGCCTGCGGTGATATCACTTATTGTCCGATAGGACTTTGGAATTATTTTTAGTCGTGAGGCCGTGGTAGAAGTGCAAAATAGCGCCATAAAGGTTGCAGTTATAACTTTATTGCTGTTGCTGTCATGCATCTATAAAAGGGAGTAGCAGTTTTGATAGTAAAGAAATGTAAATAATATCCTGTAGGACTATAATGAAAGGAGAAAATAATAACGCGTGCGTCGCAAGGTTGTTTGTTTCTTTTTGGGTTCGTTTTTTCAGGGTTGCTAAGTAGTTTTGTTAGTTGTTTTTGTTTGGTATCGTTTTGAAGTGATTTGGGTCATGTTTGAATGACCTGTACCTATGAGGAACGTAAGGTCTTAGACTTGACTTACCGTCCTGCCTATCTCAGCCGCGAAGCTGCGCCAGGGGCGGCAGAATATAGCGCGCTGCATAGTGATTTTTTTTGTTCCAGGGGTGAGCTAGCGTTTATTGAAAACGTAATTTGATTTTTGTATGATTCACACTGGATTATAGGTTTTATTGTAGCAAAAGACGTCTAACGGTATGTCACGGGCTGTGACATAGGCTGCTGTTTGCAGCGAGACGTAATGTCAGCAATATTTTTAGGGTAAGTGTTATGTACTAGGAATAATGATTATGATAGTTATTGAATGGTGCGCAAAGTTAGCATGTCTTGAGAACATAACTCCGACAGTAGTTAGATGTGCCGAGTGGCATCAGTGTATATCATGCTACGAATATGAGTTTGCAATGATGCATGTTTATTGATTAACGCTGGGGAGATATAAGAAAGCCATGTATCATGTGGATAAAACTAGTAGATTTTTGAATGAGCTTATAGGATAATGCAAGCTATTGCTCGGCCGTTGCGTGATTCACGGACTGTGGTCTAGTAATCTACGAGAGTGAGACATATTTGTACAGATGTAGATTCATAGTTACTTACCTTGGTTGTGGTTTCAGGTTCTGTAGTATGGTATTGATATGGCATCTTATTTCGTGGATGATATCTCAAAACTAGTTTTTGCTAATAGTACTGCCTAGGATCGCTATAAAATTGATGAAAGGACAAAGGTATGCTGAAATTTTTGATCATGTCATGGGTGAAAGACATGAATGTTGTATGTTACGCCGCAAGGTGCGTTGTTCTTCAGTGTTCCGTGGTTATCAAGACATTCGCTGGCAGGCTTTCTATTTTTAAGGGTACGGTGTACGTGACAGTTTTCGCATCAACTAATTGAATTGTGCAATTTGTTGCGATCCGATCGTGATGTCTGTTGGCTCTCGGGTATTCATGTGGTCCGTGTCCCGGCCTCGTATTTTTGGTTGTTGAGTTTGGTGAGTTTAACAGAAGACTGGGCTGGGTTGTCGCGACACGTTGGCACCGAAATTGCGGTGCGCAGTGCACACTCGTGACACACGACTGCGATAGTCTGACGAGATGTTAGTACTCATGCGGTGAGTTTTAATTACAGCTGCGGTAGCCCTCAGCCTTAGTAGTTGAGACGCTATTGAGAGATCGTCCTTTTATGGACGCTCCATAAGTTACGCGAGTGCAAAGGCGCCTTGTAGACAGCCCGCTGTGCCTTAGTTAACCGCGTTCAGATAAGATTGAGCAGCTTGTGACTCTTGAATCATTTTAGAGCTTTGTAGACTCACTATGAAGCGTGTGTTGCTGAATTGGCGTTGGTCCTTTTTATTGTATGCTTTTGGATGGATATTTGGGAACCTTTGCCTGTACTGACCCCTCGTCTGGTTGCTATACTACTGAAAGTTTGAAGAAACTGTCACTATTTAAGGTAGTCATGCTCAAGCGCTCTTTTAGCTGCAGCGAGAGGTGCGTTTGGTTCTGCACACGTGTTATTGATACTTTTCATCTTTTAATTTTGATCGTAGCATTTAATGAACAAGCTTGTCGACCGGCGATCAATGTGTTCGTCGAGTTTTGCGCTGTACATGTCGTGAGGACCCCGCGTATGTTTGTGGTTTCAGTTATTGAGTAAGCGACCTTGCTATGCTTTGCATGTGCGTGGCTGGCTGCATTATGTCGTTTTGCTAGCGTGATTTTTGCACGGGTGAGTTTTTGTTTTGCAGCTGCAGGCGATGATATCACCAGTGAGTTTGTTTACAGGCGTAGGTGTTCAGGCAGCTATTTTGTCTGGAACGCATGCCCCTTGTGCAAGGTGTCTGTGTGTCCTATCAGTCGTGTGCTAGTGCAGTGTTGATTTCGCTAGTTGTTTTTTGTCACAGCGCAGTAGTTTTGCAGGGTTTGATTCTCATGGAATTGATTTGTGTTGAATTTGATTCCCTCGATGAGTGCACACCGCGCGGGGAAACAGTCTATTCGCTTCTGTGCCGTAGCATGAACGGTTATTAATGCTCCGCCGACCATTCAGCGATTGCGACTATCAGCAGGACGAATTTGTTCGTAGAAGACGCGTTTAGTGCCACCGACGAATATTCGTGCCCGGATGCGACAGATAAGTCACTGTTGGCTTTTTGTTTTGAAGTTTGTTTTTGAGTATGGAATATGAACGAATGTCGATGCATTATTCTGTTGAAGTTTGGTGTTTTTAGTATGCTGCATAAGCATGATGGACAGTAAGTTTTTAAGAAAGTAAATAAAGGGTGTATGCGAGTGAGTTGATTTTTTTGAGCAGTTTTATCCTGTAATTAAAGTTATGATGTAGCATTGAGATCAAGACATCTGTGATTAGAGAGTAGAAACATCCAACTTTGCTTAGAGTAACGATAGTGGGTAAGCGTTCCGCTATTGCTTCCTTACATGGTTCAATGCTCAGGTAGTAAAACTTCAGCAGGAGTGTGAGATATAAATATAGAATGGTCGCGCGTGGATAACATGCCACCTAGTATTCAATTGCAAGTAGTTGACTGGTACTGTTAATAGTCTACCAGGCTTTTGAATAGATTGCATGCTTTGTTTATTCATGCTGATCGATGTTAAAGCTTGCCCTGTGCAGCTATTTTGCAATTGGTTGGTCCCATTCCCTTGACAAGAGTTGTTTGACATCATTTACATACATGCAGGTGGAACTACAAATTATCAAGGCAGTCTTCTTTCCTCGTTAGTGCAGTTGTTCGTGTGAGTTTGTTTGTGTAACGTGTTCCGCTTAATAATCGTCTGGCTGATGTAAGTTCACATCAGAAGGCGTATTAATGTTCAGTTGTTTGGTCGCCGAGGCTGTCGAGCGCGTTACTGTTCTGTGCCCTGTGTCCATTCGCATGTGCCGACTGCCAGCGGGTTGCGATCTGTTGATGTAGTTATTTGTGTTTAGCTACTAGCGAATAACTTTAGAACGGCTTGAAAGGGTATAGTTCGAGTACAAGAGTATGCTTGATGTAGAAGATTGATGTCAATCTTGATAGCGCAAAAAGACGAAGTGAAGCTTTGGATCTAGGAGTTAATGACTGTAAGAGTGCTGCGGTAAAGATATGAGTGTTGCCTATTAGGGTTGTTAGAGAATACTTTCTGTCAGCATATGTGTCGATGATCTGGTGTGAATGAACTGCACTTGATGGTGTTAGTCCCCCGTACATTATTAACACTATAAGCATTGAACAAATTGGCCAATAGTTTTGTTGTTGTGATATTTGTGGGAGTTCTTGGTGGCGCAGGGGCCGCCATCTGAAATGGTGCTCGCAGATGTTATAGAAATACGGACACAATGAGGACACCGGGAAGTGGCGCGTAATTTGCGTATTGAAATTCAAGATATGCTGCCGCCTATTGAGAGAGGCACTTGGGGTGCTGCTATCTCTCTGAAAACGGGTGCATTGTTAGAACCATCATTAAATATGTAATTAAGTTAATGCGAGCATTGGAAGAGTGGTACCCCAGAGGAACTGCTCTAACTGATGATGCCGCATCAGAAAGTTGTGTGATGAGTGATGCGTCGAGATCAGTCAGTGTTGTAGAAGTGGACGTCAAATTGAAAAGATGGAATTTGTCTCGCATTGATATAATTTGATTGCATTAATATTGTGATTTGATTATCATGCGAATAGTTTTTGCATGAAGGTGTAGGAAGTACAATGGTTGATGACTGTCATCGCGCTTTGTTGAATAGTGCTAGATCTGAATATGGTTTGCCAATGAGGACTTTTATGCCCTGGTAATCAATTTAAACTAATTCAATAATATCAATAGTATGATCTCACGAGCAAGAGTTGTGTTCCATTAGTAGCAGGATTTAGTCTCTCCTGCTCATTGATTGTCAAAACGATGGATCTGATAGTGTTATTTAGTACTTAGTTGGTTCTTGTCCTGAATCATAATCGGTGGCGAAAATCTCCTATCCATTATTAGTGCAAATTATGATGTCCTCGGTTGATGCCTGCGTGCATGAATGGTGGAAACACTGGCTGTAAAGGTCCATTTTTTCGCCGACAGCTGCGCAAACGTGAGGGGTATTGGTCGCCCACAATCGACCCCTTTGAGTTGTAGGCAGCTGAGCGGGCTTATTCTTGTGAGCAACAGTAATCATATTCGGTGCAGGTTAAAGCAGTCGTTGCGATGCTTGCTTGCTTTGCAATCGAGCCATGCTTTGGATCAAATGTCTACGGCTCTCGCCAATCGTTTGGATTTCAGTCTTCTTTCCGCATCGCCAGTAACTGGGCTTTGAAGATTAGTAAACCCTTCTGTGGAGTGATATCTTGTCCTGCGATGGGAGGTGTTTTGAGGCTTAGCTTATGGCTTTGTTTACGTTTGACATCTGCCTGATGATCGGAGGGCTGGTAGCAGCACCATTTGGTTTTCTGGAGATCACTTGGTCACTGCTCTCAAAGTGCGTTCGCCTCATTCTCGCAGCATTATCATTGTCTACATCTTTTCCAGCATTGCAATTGATTAATAGTGAATAGACAAGTAGGCGTCGTCCTGCGACTTGCTGCCCTTTTATCTACGTTCTTCGTACGAGTCTGACCTGACGCGCGCTTCTTGAGAGCACGTTCTAGAAATGTTCGCAACTTGTGATAAATCTTCAGTGTATGTAAGCTTTTGTTTGGGAGATTGTTCTGATCAGCGTGGACGGCTGGCCTGATTTCCCAGAATCCAAAATCTGCCGTGAGTGTGTGTCCGTCATGCAGCATGTGGCATGGATGCGAACGATAGGAAAGAGAGCTAACACGTAGAATCTGTGTTCCCAAGGCTGCTTCTTGAGGACGATTACAAATGATCCTAGAAGCTTGCTCTGTTCTATCACAGAATTCCTCTCGCGCGCATCACTCTGCAGTTCTGGACCAGTTGAAAGAGCGCGAGTTCACATATTATTGCTATATGCACATGCTCGGCGGGCTAATGAGAAAACGAGACACAGTGGCAAGGAAAGATTCTGATGAGTCTTGCTCACTGATTAGTTGGAGTACAAGCAGGTACCAGTTGACAGTCCTGTATATACACCGTTTTTTTCACATATCAATGACTGGTTCAGAGCTTATTGCAGTCGCAATGCTGCGCTTAGGGTCTTTTGAGTGCGGTTTTGCTGACCGCGATGCCTTTCCAGTCGTGTACCATGCTCGTGGTACGATGCGTATGTGCACTTGCTGGTGTGAGGCTAAGCCTTAGACAATGTTCAGACACTACGCTCCATGGGAAATGTAATACCATGGCTCATTTGCTAGGTGGGCGGAGTTGCTGGGTTGGACGTACATTTGTTCGCCGTAATGTCAAGTGTGACGCCGCAAAGTGACGCACCTGAGTAGTATGGGTGTGAAGGTTGCCGTATCGACGGTATGAACTGGCTTGGTGCACGACAGCTGTTGGAGAAGCGGCAAGACCTCGTCATACAAATAGCACTAATGGGCATATTAGCCTAGTGAAAGCTAGTAATAGTACTGCTCTACTGCAGAAATCTAGACATACTAAAGTGGGGTGCGAAGTTTGTTCGTATCATGTAAGCCCTAATTAATTTGGATGGGCGCAAGACGGTTGCGAACCTATGTAGCTGTGTACAATGATGTCGAATGGTCACTTAGTTGTGCGCGATTACGCTTCCGAAGTGGTGGCCATTTCGCTAATATAGTGCCTGGATCAAAAGGACGCAGTACAAAATAGCGTTGGAAGTTGATTCTGGCAGGTGGTCGTTAAGTTTGTCAGATGAAGATGCAATGAAGAGCGTCTAAAGGTGAACTGGTGGCATGGGTGAATGTGTGATTGATAGTATGGTTGTGCCCTGCCGCTTTGAGTGTCCGTATTCTTGAATGAGTTACAACCTGTGCCAGTCCGCCCTTACGAGTATAGTTCCATTTGCGCGGTCGTTCTCGCATCTAAGCTTCCATTGTGCTACCCAGTTTTGTTGGAGATGAAGTGATCTGCCGCATAAAAGCGTTCTGTACGGTATCTGCCAGTGCTGTGTAGTCTTTTTCCTGAATGTGCTTTACAGAATTAGTGTTCTGGTGCTGCCATAATTATGTTTCGTGATCAAGCAAGCCCGCGTTAGCTCGACGGAACATGGTTTTTCGAATATGAAACTATCTATAGACACAGCATGATAGGCATGAGATGTATGGAGGTGTCCCTTTCACATATGTCATTGTGCTCATGATTCGTTATCTGGAGCAATATCATGTGACCTCTGTGTTGGTATTTCATAGTGTCATCTGTTGCCTGGGTAAGGTCCAGAAATGACCCGTTGCAGAATGCTCTCGTGTCCGATTGTATGTTGTTTGTGCCGCCTGTCCTAACTTTCTAGTCGCGTGTGAAATTAGATGTGCGTGCATGGTGTACTTCACGGATGTAAAGCGGAAGTGGTATTTTGCGCTCCCGCTGTTAGTTCTTACGTTGATTAAGCGTACGAAAACTCATTTTGTGTGGTAGAAATCGGCATCTGCCACATAGACGGTCGATAGCAAGATTGTCACGTCCCCGAACTTTCTGCTGCTCATCATGGATGCGTTTGAGGAGCTATATGGTCGCTATTGCTTGTTAATGATTAGTAGCCGCTGCTGTAAGTCCACTGTTACGCGAAGTCGTAACAGGGTGATAAGAAATGGCATGTGCAGGTTGGGTGGTGGTCTATGCCCATGTGGACGACTTCATCGAACAAAGGAGTCAAGTGTTTAGTCGAAAAGTTTAAATATGGAGTTTCAATAGAAACGGGCGTACTAGTGGCGGTCCTTGACTTGGCGTGCCATCGCGCGTAAACATTTCGCTTGTTAACGAAATGAACTATGTATTTAGATTTTCTTAGTTGCCAAAAGTGGCTTGAGTCCCCGATGCATATACGAGGTAGTGGGAGAATAGCTTTCTGCCCCAGCCATGCGCACGTTGATGCAAAGCAGTGTCACCTTCTGATTTTTGTGCGCTATGCGCTTCACGACTAATGGCACCTTCCTCTTAGGTTCAGAGCTTATAACGTTGTCTGTGCTCACGATTTCAATCAAGCTGGTTTTGCTGCGTTGCGCACACGATGGTCGTTAAAAACATCATCTGTGTTGTACGCATCTAGGTGTACGTTATGTCGCCTGGTTGGATGACAAGTTAGTATTTTAGATATTGTCAAAGTCATGTTATGCTGAAATGTTCATGAATAATTATGCTAAGGGTCTAGTTAGGTGTGTACTGAGCATGTCTTATGGCGCAGTACAATACGAGCGTCGAATGAATACTCGATAGCGCAGTCAGCCCAGCAAAACAAGATCTGTAGATGACCAAACACGCATTGAGTAACCGAACTTGCTAGTTAGCGCTGCTACAGCTAGGTCGCCACTGACGTGTGAGTGCAAAGCTAATGTCATGAATGAAGGAATCAAGTCAGATGCCTGACTCAAGTGTAAAAATAAGGTCGACACAATAAGATCTGATGTATTTGTAACGAGTATCAGGCACTCATTGATCAACCTGACTGATACAATGAGGACAGTCCTGGGCCTATGAGGTGTGGCAATTTCACTCTTAGGTTGAATGTGGCTATGGAGTGGTTTTATAGTGGTTGTGTACGCCTTCTGATCGAGGTGGGAGGAGCGGTGCTTGGGGTGTGATTGTGACATGTTGTTGGGTTTGCAGTAGATTTTAATTTTGGTCCGGCAATCGCTGATGTATGGACTTATTACTGAATACAGGGATAAATAAGATCTCCGTGATTGAAGTTTGTTGGCTTTTGTTGTGTGACAAAGTCTATTTGACGTCATATGTTATGGAGATGCTCCACCATTGGAGATCGATTTCGCTCGCATTGCCCTGCAAACATATATGATTGACATCATAGTGGAACGAATTATTTCTTGACGACAGATTATGTGTGATTTCTTGGGTGCAGACTTCTGCGCTATTCTGCTTTGAAGTATTGACAGAGGTTTATGGTGATGTTCTAAACGGACGCGCCCTGTGTTTAGGGACTTGAAGTCAGCCCACGCGAAGTTGCTTCATTGGGCGCGCGAGCCGGCATGTTCTTGTAATTGTATTAGTGCAAATTTAGGGCACTTTTCTGGTTGTGTCAGTAGTTGAGTTTGTCCTATGGTTAGTATGATTGAGAGCATATCAGTAAGTGACCCCTCTGAACAGATGCGCCAGCATTAGATACAATAAAACTATTGCTATATTTGTTGATTCAGGTTCAACTAGTAGTGCACATGGGCTCTCAATTATCTAGCCTGGGACTATATAGGAAATATTGAGCCAATGTTTGTAATAAGCTATATATCAGTGTTATTAGTGAGTTAGCCAAAGGAGTGAACGGCGATTAAGGTATGCTTGTCTGGCATGGCTCTGAAGAGATCATGACGGGCTGCAATAGTTCTAAGTATGGATTCTGGTCGAGTAGTTGTTTTAGTTGGTTCCCGAAACAATAAACACAGAAGGTCCCTGAGGATCCAAAGGGGCGACTGGAGTAAATGTATTATGATATATGAGTTGAATAGGACAGGGTTACGAACGATGATTACGATATGGAGGTCAAGTCTATCCGTAGGCGTATGACATTCTATGGTAAAATTGCTGTGCACGCTAATGCGTATACTTGTGAACAGCATGATAGGAGTTATTATTCATACTAGACTTGGTCATAAGAGTTATATATTCATGATGGGGCAAAGAGTGAAAACTGATATTAAGTATTTCTGCCTAGACGCCTTATGCTAGAGGTAAAGGTGCCTAAGAAGGTCATATGTCTAGGTGAAGAGAAATGTGGGTATACTGTACTGTAGAGAGAGCTGAGCCGATTTAAAGGTGCAACCTGGGTAAGCGCATATGTATTGTATGTAATATAATGGGTATATGTGGACCAGGAGTCATAGTCAGCGACCAGCTGACGTCACGATGGTTTACGAGAGTATCTCGTATTATCTTGGTTTGCATTTGTGTTGTCTCCCGGACTTGGTTTTGCAGGTGGAGCATTGTAATCTGTAGCGACTAGTGGCAGCAGCTGGTAATACTTGTTGTCTTGCATTTGCTGCCACACATATTAAGTGTGGAAGAGGAAGCGAAAGGTAGACCTGTACTATGCGTCAACTAATGTTAAATGTGCCCCAGTTTGCTGAGCGGTTGTGTGGTATGTGCAATATGTCATGCGACATGCGGTTTATCTCGATGAGTACTGATTATGTCATTATTAGGGAGTGTGGAAGAACCATGATGCAATAATCCACGCTAGATCGTAGTGAACACTAAATGCATTGCCTCGGGGTGCGCTCACGTCGTAAGCGGTCGTAGAACAGTGCGCCAAGGGCCTGGGCGTTTGGCTTTAAGTTGTGCACCCAAAGTAGAGTGAGCCGTTGCCCATGCGCGCGAAGTAGTGCAATTTGCGATGACATATGCTTGTATAAAGGAAGAAGTGCGCGTGGCCAGTTAGTTGTAAGTAAGCAATTTTTGCCATTGTTATCAGACTGAAGCTGTAAGACGATTCTAATGTGCAGTGATAATTTGGTCATATTGATTGTGTAACGTTGATGTGTTCGCGTCTGGAATATGGGTAACGAGTTCACTGCATCGCGGTGTTGGATAAGGATGAGTGGGAAGTTTGTAGAAAAGATTAGAGGAGAGAGGAAAGAGAGGAAGTAACCCGGGCATTAGACTGTGGTGTGTGAGCCCCGATGGGATAAATGTGTCGGGCATCTATATATTTGCGTGGGGCTATCTAATATACTGAAGCATCATATCTGAATATACAGGGCGAGGTATTTTAGTCAAAGCGCATGAGCGGGACATCTATAATTATGGGTAATCGGGGCTTGTTTCTGGCTAAGAAAGTTGTAAGGTGATATTCGGTCTGTCGATTAAAGCTATTGATTGGGTGTGTAGTATATTTGTTGTCGCAGGTTTTGATTTTATTCAGCACTCTGTTTTGCATTTTGGGTTGTGTGTATGTTTATTTGGAACTTATTCGGCAGCTGTTGGTCAGTTAATATGCGTTGGGAGACCGTAGAGTGGTGCACACGTTTGGTGCTATGTCAGTGTTCACGCGTGAGTATTGAGTCGTCCGGCGGTGCATAAGTTGGATATTTGAATGAGCCCTGTCTGCTGGGTAGGCCAGCCTGGCGCGCGCGCGATACGGCGTGAAGGGATGTGGTGCGTCGGCATTACAAAATTCTCATGCAATGTACAGAGCAAGTTGGTGGATACTGGTTTTTGGATAGCTGTTGAGAAAGAACACTTGGGTGTAGGGTATATGGATGCAGCTATAAGCTGGGCTTATGCGTATTGTTCGTAATGCTTTTCTTGTTTTGTCTTATGGCAGCTTCTTCTGTGAGAAGGAGCAAGGGAATTCCAATTATCATTTGATAATAAGCAAGCTGGGGGTAGATTGAACTCGGGTAAGACTTATTTGGTTATAATATTACCTTCCATTACAGTGAGCAGACGTGATGGGTTTTTGATATGTTAATATATATATAGTATACACGTATAAAGATTTATGAAATATATATATAGGTATAGTATATAGTTCTATATATAATGTAGGTCATATGTTTATTATTATGAAGTTGAGCCCTTGGACATGAAGGATGCCAAATGAATGTCCCTTGTGGAGGCTTACAGTCGAGTTTTTTTGCCCTGGTTTGAAGATATGCGATGCGCGGGTATACAAAATCATGCAGCAAGACGGAGCAAAATGGAAGGCTACAGCAGGCAAAGAGGGGTTTTATTCTCTGATACACCATGACTATTATGATAGAGCACGGGTCACAAGCCATCTTATATAATATCATGAATTTGAGTATATATAATATTAGTAAGTATATATATATATATACGTCGTATCTTATAATAACTGATATATATACGGGTTTAATGAAAAAATACTAGTTCAACATAATGTTAACGGAGTGGCCCGAGAATTCATACATGAGGAATATATAAATGAAATGGAACGTTGGATGGTTAAGCTGAAATCGCTAATGTTTTGAGCGGCCAGTAACGAACATACAGACTAAAGTAGATGTGCTAGTCAGGGAGCAGAATGTAAAAGCAAAAATCCCTCGTTTGATCTGGACACTTTGAGGCAGTCTGTGCAGATAACAGAGGTGGAAGTCTTTAAAGACTTTTCGGGTCGATGCCTGCTGTCGTACCCTGCATGTGTAGAAAATGCGGTGCTATAAAGCTGAAATGCACGCGAGGCCCTCCGCTCTCTGACGGGGTGGATCACGTGCAGGGGAGGCATTGTTCAAGCGTAACAAGTGATTACTCTCAACATTCAGGCTGTCAGAATGACAGCAGGTTGCAGTTCATTTCGTCGATTGCCGCCGTTCTCACCCCGACGCTGCGTGGGCTGCCTCTTTTACATGGCGTGAAACTGCGTCATGTCTGCGGTTGTTGGTTCCGAGGGCAGTGTGATGTTGCTGGCACACGAAGGCTCTGTGGAGGCGTGGTCCACACGAATTAGCAGCAAATAGTCAAGAAGTGCCTAGTGATCCTTGGCTCTCTGGCCGACATGAGCCATTCCCTCAGCGATGCGAGATCTAACTAGATCATCATCAGTGCGAGCTCTCGACCCGCGCCTTCTACCGGTGAGTTGTATGGATTAGCTCATCCGCGTATATGCGCACTCCTCTATCAGACCCGCCGATGCCTGGCCGATTCTTCTGCGACTCTGCATTCTGTCCGCCCGTCTGGTTCCTTTAGTGCTCGTCGAGTGGCTCGCTTTCGTTTTGTCCGCCTCAACCACGAGAAACCTTGTGTCCATGACTGCGCAGTTTTGTTTCAGGTGCGTGTCTTTCAACACGCTTCTCTTAACAGACGCGATGTCCTGAAGTTCTTTGACCCTGCCACCGTGAGCGTCTCGTCCATGCATCAGATATGCCACTCTAGGGGCGTGGTTTTGCGCCAAAACCGTCACCTTTGGCGCTGAGTCGCTGGGACGGGTGGTGACTATTGATTACGGCGTGTTGCGTCATGCAGATCGTTTGTCCGGTTTTAACTTATATAAGTGGATGTGAGTCGCCTTCTTTTTCTTATCACCGGTTCTTGATATGCTAGGACACGATAATGAAAGTGTCATGAGGGGTATATTCACATGACTGGGGCAAATTGATTCGAGTTAATCCCCTACTTAAATATATCAGTGCAGCCACCGCCCCAGCT
>CM068958.1:115144839-115156620 GCA_035128595.1 Eptatretus atami | reverse complement strand
TAATTACCCCTTGGCTATATCACTGACAGTCAAAACGGCCGTAAGCTTCACAACTGTGCCTATGAAGTGCCCATTTAAGCCCGTTCACGTGAACATCCGCTGACCGTTTTTGTTCTAGCGACAGTGAGCCGACACTAATTGCCACAAATAAGTTTTCACACATTTTACTACACGCAGTGTTATTGTTTATTTTGAAGTTTAAAAGGTGGTAAGTTTCTTTGCCGTTTCATATATTTATTGCCGTGTGTAAAGTGTAACATTATACATATATATTATATATTGTTGTGCGATTCTCACCACTCCGGCGTCTTGAGGGGGTTGAACCGCTTTTAAGCTTAATTGCGACCGCGCGCCCACCGACGCGTGGCATTCCTAGTTCGCAGCTTTGGATCAACGCGCAAATCCAGCTACTGCGGTGCGTTTAACCACACCCGCTAAAACAGCCAACTCCTCTGTCGATCGCCGCGACAGGGCCGTTGCCATCGCCGCAATTGTTCGATTTACCCTAATTATTCGTGCAGACCAGAAATGGCTGGGATTACACACTCGACCGCGGCACCCGTACGCGACACGAGCTGCTTTAAAGCAGCTCGCGCCGTTTACGATTGCCGCAGCGGTTTATTATCGCAAGGCCCCGATCGGACTCGGATATCTTATCAGCTATAGTAAAAACCAGCTATATATCCGCAACGCAATTTACGCGCACCTCAATGAGAGCGAAAGGAACGCACACGAGCCAGGTTCTGCTACATTCAAACAATGACATATTCAATGCAGGCCACATATGCAATGAATCAGCGGAGGATGGGTTACAAAAAGACAAGAAAACCTACAGCCATGTCTATTTATTACGCTAATGCTACAGCCACTTAACAATTCTCCTTAGCGGACAGCGCCACAGGCCCCTTCCATGCAAAAACCCCAGAAAAGAACAAGACCCGGCTCGTAAGCCTTTAATATTTGCTCCTCGCGAGCCGCGGATAGACCGAAGGCTCTGCAGAGACGAGCAGGCTACCTGCCACCCTCTTGCCCCTGACTCGCTGGGCGACCTTCGATGCCTCTTGGCCCGAACTCGTCTCGACTCAACAATGCCTTCAAACGCGTGCTTCCAACGGCCGAACCGGCATGGGACTCCTCTCGGCTCCGACTCGACCAACTCCAACCAACTGTCCCGCTCTCTACACCGATATCCACGGATGTCCTCCCCAATTCTTCTACAACCAGCCAACAACAACTCCCTCGGCGATCGACCCACGCCTCCTTTTTATCGCTCCGGGCGCTCCCCAAGGGGCAGGGCTGCGGTGGCTTTTTCCACTCCCAAATCAGCGCCCTCCTTTTACTTCACTTGTTGCAACCTCATTATTGCGCGGGAACCGCCTCGATCAAAGGCGCACGTGATCGAATGGATGCTCTTGCGTATGTTTGTATTGCTTTCAGTCGTCGTCTTGTGAAGCATTGATGCTGGCGCACAAAGATGGCGTAAAAGCATGCGTTTGTTTGTGGAGAATGATTGCTGCGCGGAAAGATGGTGAAAAGATGCGTTGTTGTTTTTTATTGGAATGTATGCCTGGCGGAATGTTGTCGTTTTAAAAGAACGATTAGAAAAGAAATAGACGGCAACTCAAAGCTTATGCACAGCCCGGCTCTACGAATAATTCCCCGCTTAGACATCAGGTGGGAAATCTATTCTGGACACACACTTATCGCATTAACTTGATCTCGGGAATCTGAATGTGTGTTCTTGTGAATTCACAACTCGTAACAATTATATATATTGTAAGTGCAATATACAGTGGAGAACAATATTGATACACTGCCCGGATTTGCAGCGTTTCTCCCACTTACAAAGCACGTTAGCAGCGTCTGCTAATTTTTATACATAGCGTACACTTAGACTGTGAAGACGCGAATTCTAAAACAAAAATTACCTGAAAATCACATTGTTGATGCATTTTAAATTAATTAATTTGCCATTTTATTGCATGAAATAAGTATTTTTGATCAGACCTACCAACCAGTAAGATTCGGCCTCTCACAGACTCTTTAGTTTTGTCTTTAAAAAGCCCCTCCCATTCTTCCACTTCATTACCCTGTATAACTGCACCTGTTTTGAACTCTGTTATCTGCATAAAGGCACAGCTGTCCACACTCAATCAATCAGACTCGAAACCTTCTCCACAATGCGCGCAAGACAGAGAGCTGTCTAAAGCCCAGTCACACCTTTGACGTTTTAGCAGCGATTGGCAACGTATTAAAATGTATTGTAAAACGCTGGCTACGTTGAACTTTGAAGTTTTTTTAAAAAATTCGCGAACGTATTCATAACGCACTTGGCTCTTATGCATCACATTTAGTAACTGGACACAGAAACGTTTCGTAGTGATTATAGTCTAAACTTATACCAACGAATGCTGCCAACCTCAGTTAGTTCGCGCTACACAACCTATGCCCAACAGATTGTCTTAACTAAGCATAGCGCGGCTGCACGCTACGCGACGATGCACGTGGCGTAGGTTATGAAGCGCTGCCGCACAACATTCAAATCATAACCGCCGACTCAGAAATGGAAGTAGTCAACATCGCCAGTCACACCTTGCGCGCATATTAGCCAGCGTGGTATGCCCAACCTCGAAAAATTGTGTCTAAAACGCTTAGCTCGCTGCACGGTTCGTAATACGGCTATATGGCGTAAGTTTTGGTATGCGTGAATTAGAACGCCTAAAGTACGCCTATTCATACGTCGTAGTAAGTGATGAGTACGTCAAGTAATATTAAACCATGTTCAAATTTTACAACGTACTTGGCGTATGACACACGTTCCGCCATGAGATGGGAATATAAGTTGCTACACAGTATATTTGCGGGACGCCTTACAACACGTCGAAAAGGCTACTTGTTAAGCTACCATAAGTCGAAACATTACGGTCGTCGCGGTTAATGTCTTTTTTTACGCGAAACTATTTCATAACTTATATTGACGTGCTTGAACCAATTCTTTACCATAGTTCCCAACGACTATTGCACGTAGTAGACGGTATTCCATTGACGTCTTCCCGCGTCGACAAAAAACTAAATGAACGTGTTTCTAACTTACAAACTGCCATATAATGACGTGTTCCAGGTTTGGGGAATTGGTATATTAAAATATGGTTCTCAACAAGGGGAACCCCATCAGTGCTTTTTCGGACCCT
Source organism: Eptatretus atami (assembly GCA_035128595.1). Classification (NCBI taxonomy): domain Eukaryota; kingdom Metazoa; phylum Chordata; class Myxini; order Myxiniformes; family Myxinidae; genus Eptatretus; species Eptatretus atami. The sequence goes on along the minus strand of CM068958.1, from coordinate 115,153,429 downwards.
TATATTGCAGTCGAATGTTCCATGGTCAGCAGCTTAACCAGTATCAGTATAGTATCAAGTATAGTAGCTTAGTTTGCTTCATGTTGCGCAGTAGCTAGCGTGAGTGTGCATGGGCGATGCGTGTGGGGGGCGGGGACTTGGATTGATGGATCCTCCTTCGACGCTTCCGGTGCTCCACGCCCGGTAGCGAGAACATCTTGCACCATTGTTCGAAGTTCTTCGGCTGCTAATTTTTTTTGCGCGGTTTTTTCAACAATGAGCTATGGCTGTTTTACGTTTTAGGTGTAGTTCACAACGAGTTTGCCGACAAATGCTCAAGGGTACTAATAATGTACATAGAGCCCGCTTCGCATACCTTTATTAGATACGGTTATACTCAACGAATAATTTTTTTTTATCGTTAGCCGCCGCGTTCACAACCTATGCCCAACGCATAATAGCCTAACTTATTCCATATCGTGCGGCAGTCTATCTTTGCCCCAGTGGTGACGTGGGGTTTGCTATTCATTAGGCTTGCCACCAAAGATTTTAAATGCTGCAACTCCACTATTGAAGTGCGACGGCTTGCGCTCAACAATTGGATTTTTTTACACTCAACGACTTTTTAAACGGGTGCCCACTCAACTATTTTAATTGTTTACAATGAACGATTTAAATTGCTTGTCACTCGCCTTGTTTTTTGCACGGCTGGCGCTCTGGAAATTTGAAGCGTTTCTATTCAACGTGCTAATATCGATCAAACTCCACTATTGAAATCATAGACGCTTGCCGCCAAACAATCGCAATTGTGTTACACTTAACGATGCTTCTTATCGGTGCAAATCAACTGCCGTGTCTTTCGGTTGCCAAATCTTATCGGGTGCAAATCAAATCCCGATTCCATTGTTGTCACCCAGTACCTTCTCCTCCGTTCACGCTCTTCTTCTCTCCGCGTCTCTATTGGCACGCAACTGTTGCAGCTGCCAAATCGATGAGGTATGTTGATGTTTGCGAGGACAGGTAGATAATATGTCAGTGTCATCGTTAGCCGCGCATACTCCATCTCTCGCTAATGTCATGGACATGTTACCGCCTATGTAGTCTTGCCAACACTAGACGGTAGTTCCTCCTGTTGAAACCCCTTTTTTATTTTTACCAATTCCCCTAATCCGCTGCCATTACATCATTATCTTACGTATCTGTTAGGTGGGGAACTCGTTCGTTAAGTTTCTGTAGTCGTTCGGCATAAACGTCAAATACGTCTACATACGCCAGTATGCACCCGGCGCGAGGTGCGTTACACACAGTGCAAAGCCACGTCACTCATAGGCTTAGATAAAAGCCTCTTTTGCCCATAAACAATAATCGGCATGATTCGACGTATTAAGTAACTTTTTCAAGCAAGGGAGTGTCGAGGTGTAACGATCGGGTAGCGTGTTTTAGCAACATTGTCATGACTAGGTTATAAATAAGTTTCAGGCACGCTAAGCATTATACCGACGTCTTCAGCCTATGCAGTAAACTTAAAAGTAACGATTTTTGAGACCTGTGTCGACGTGTGTCAACGCATCGCCGAGCGTGCCTACAACACGTTACTCAATTAGGCCGTTAGGAATTAAGTTTCGGGGTACGCTAAACATTACCTCTGGCTGTAGTCTCAACTTATGATTACTTACAAGTAACATGTGTTGACGTCTGTCAACGCATCGCATAACGTGACCTACAACTTATGGCCAGGCGTTAGTATGGAACGTCCAGTGAGTCATACGCCGGCGCATACTGTCGCTGAAATTTCAAGCATGCAAAAATTTGAGGACAACGAAAGTTACAACGTTTAAAGCCGCAGCGTGCAACGAACGGTTTATGCAGTGATTTCCAGGCGGCTCTCAATTGTTAACAAAACCTTACCCTAACGTATATCAACGTTGTGCCAGCGTTTTTAGACAATTTTTCATAAAATCGGCATACCGTTGGCTTAAACGTCAAGGTGTTGCACTGTGGCGCTTAAGGACATCAGCCGGACAAAATGCTAGACTTGCACAAGCCGCTGGGAAGCGCGGCTACAGGACAATAGCGCAAACCAGCTTGTTGAGAAGGCAACAACTGTTGGCGCAAATTATTAGAAAATAGCGGAAGAAGTTCAGATAACAGTCAATCTCCCTCGGTCTGCGAGCGTCCATGCCAAGCATCTCACCTCGTGGCAGCCCTCAATTGATCATGAGAAAGGTGATGATCAGCCCCAGAACTACACAAGCAGCGACCTCCGTCAATGACCTGAAGAGAGCTGGCGACACAGTATCCAAAGAAAACCATAAGTTAACACTACTTACGGCCGTCATGGATTTAAAATTCCTCAGCGCACGCAACGGTTCCCTTCTGCCAAGCCACGCATGTCCCAGGCCCGACTGAAGTTTGCAATGACCATCTGGATGATCCAGCAGGAGAATGGAGCAGTCATGTGTCTGATGGCACCCAAAATAGAGCTTTTTGCGTTTTAAAAAAACCTCACTCCGCCGTGGTTTTTGGGAGGAAAGGAAGAAAAGGGTATTGAGGTTTTTTTTTTTACAAAAAACCCCAAGAAAACCCACCCATCCCAACGTGAAAGAATGGAGGTGGGGAAAAAAAAAAAATTCATTCTTTTGGGGATTTTGGCTTTTCTTTGGCAAAGGGGGGGACAGGGACGACTGCACCCGTATTGAGCTGCGAGGATAGATGACCTGGCCACTGTATCGCCCGAGATCTTTGCCAACAACTTCCTTCCTCAAACAAGCAGCATTGCAAGTGCGGTTGCCGTGGCTGGGTGTTCAGCATGACAACGACCCGAACACACAGCAGTGCGCAACTAAGGAGTGGCTCCGCTAAGCAAGCATCTCAAGGTCCTGAGTGGCCTAGCCAAGCTCTCCAGACCTGAACCCAATAGAAAATCTTTGGCAGAGCTGAAAGTTCTGTGTTGCCCAGCGACAGCCCCCGCTAAAACCTTGAAGAAAGGGGAATCTGCCGAGAAGATCTGTATGGAGGAGTAGCGGCCTAAAATCCCTGCTGCCAGCTCTGTGCCAAACCTGGCCGTTAAAACTACAGAAACGTACTTGATCTCTGCTAATTGCCAAACAAAGGCTTTACTGTACCAAATATTAAGCTTATGTTTTCTGATGTATCAAATACTTATTTCATGCAATAAATGCAAATTAATTATTTTAAAAATCCATTTACTAATGTGATTTCAGGATTTTGTTTTCAGATACGTCTTTCACAGTGAAGCTGTACCCTTTGCATAAAATTACAGACCTCTTTGAAGTGGGGAAAACCTGCAAATCGCCAGGATCCAAATACTTGCTCCCACTGTATATATAGCAGTTAATCCCCCGCTTTCTCGCTGGGGGTTACGTTCCAAACCTTCCCCGCGCCTAAGTTGAAAAAATCTAAAAACAAAAAAAAAACAATAAAAAAAACCGCGCATGATATGGACGCCTTCCCCAAAAAATCGACTCGCGCTGGCTGGTCGGTTTGGGAGTGATCATGGTTTGAGGTGGCCGAGATTGATCGTCTGGTTCTTGGTCGCGTTTTGCAGTGATTGCGATTTGAGGTGCGGAGATCGACTCGTCTGGTCTGGTCGGTTTGGCAGTGCATTGGGTTTGAGGTGCTGCGAGATCGACTCGTCGTGGTCGTTCAGTTTGCGCAGTTGATGGGTTTGAGTGCCGGAGGATCGACTCGTTCTTAGGTTCTCTGGTCGGTTTGGCAGTGAATTGCAGGTTTGCATGGTGCGAGATCAGACTCCGTCTTGGTCTGCGCTGGTTTGAGCGGTGCCTGGGTCATGAGCAGGTGCTCGTCCAACGGCGCTAAACCGTTTTTCCTTCCCGATCAATATATCGAGCTACCTTAACCTTCTGCCTGGAAGCGTCTAGCGACGCTTTACCTCTATGCCGCTTCGGTTCCTTGTCAGAAGCCCTTTAGAAGCGTGCAGCGGCGTTTTGGCGCGCATCGTGGGGCTTGGAGAAAAAATGTAGAATATTCGAAAGTTTCACAAGCGAAACTTTGTTCTCGTGCGTTTTGGTTGTGACTGGCTCGAGCATGCCACGCGTTTGTATAATTATTTATTGCTAAAATAATTTATATTGTAATATTATGTATTACCCAGCGATGTACCCGTCGGGAATGCCGCAGAAAAATTATGTTAGCGTTCCAAGGGATAAACCGCGATGAACGGCGGGGGGGGCCGGATAGTTGTGAACCGCGATAAAGCGGGCGGTTGACTGGTCAGTATATTGTAGCGATTTCCCCCGCCGCGGCTGCGGACGACCGCTTCTAGCCAATGGCAGCCGCTTTCGCCCACCGAGACGGACAATCTAGTCGCCAGCCTTTTTTTGGAACAACGCCGAATCCCGCTACGGGTGTGTTTTTTATGCACACCACAGCCTAGTCAACACTCTACCCCGCGCTACAGGGTCAATGGCTGAATTGTCGCATATACCTAATTGATCGCGCAGGCAGACTACCGAGAGACTGACTGTACCTAACGGGGCCCGCTTGAAACGAGCCGCTTAAGCAGCTCGCTTCGTTTTGGGATAACCAAGCGGGTATTTATCGCGCGCAGCCTCGCGTTGCCGCACCGATCACATTTATCGGCCTATTAAAAGCCCGCCTATTACTTCCGAACTCATATGGCAGTTCAATGAGGAAAGACGTGACGAAGTCGAACGGGTTTAACATTCACACAAGGCACATCTTATTTGCACATTATACGGTCAAGAGCAGCAATGCAGGGATACTACAAGCATGCAATGAATGGGGGTAGGGACAAGACGCAAGCAAGAAAAAAGAACTCCACCATTCTATTTAATTACGTACACTTATACAGTTCTACCTACGGACATAGGCGCAAACGTTCATGCAAAGAAACAAGGAAAAACCCAGGAAAGACGAGGGGTAGACTGACCTCTTGGGTCTTTATGAGCACGGAGCTGTGATGACGCGCAGAAGCTCTTCTGAGAGGCCGGGCTGGTTACCTTCACCTTCATGGTGCCTCGCTGGGGCGACCGGACGTCCGTCCTCACGGCAGCTGGCGTGACCGCGTTTCGGCCCAGCCTTGTCGCGTCGGCCTGGTGATTCGGCCCAGCGGCAACGCCTTAGAGGAATGAACGGGTCTTTTTGCTCTCTTAGAGTTTGATGCTCTCTTTAAGAGCCGTCCGTCCCTCAGCGCGCTCGGACCTGTCCCAAAGCCCCATCACCTCGCCGACCGTTCGGTGCTGGCTGGCGACCTCTCTCTGCGCTCTCCCCACGTCCGCCACACGCGCCGCAGTCCTGCGGGCCACGGCAGGCTTGGCTGCGTTCCAGACTCCCGCTCTCCTCGGCGCAACCAGAGCCTCCACTGCCTCCACTGCGACTGCTGAACCTTGCCTTGCTCTTCACACCACTCCAAACCCAGACGCGACTGACTGCCTTGGCGCTCTGCGCGCTGTTTCTATGGGATCTGTTTGAGGCGAGGTTTGATCTCTGATCCCTCACTCTGACCCCCGCTGGCTCCGCCCTTTTTGCGATCCTGATCCGAAATTCGAGGTGAAGCTCGTAGCGAGCGGATGTGGTTGAGATTCATCGATGCTGGCGCCAACAAAGGAGAGCGGACGTGGGTGAAATCACCGTCCCTGCACAACGAGGAAACCCCCGCGTCTGTTTGCAGCGATCTCGCCGTGGCCGGCGCAAAAGATAGCGGCTTTGCGGAGTTGAAGGTGAAGCGATGTTGTTCGTGTTGTTGGTTATTGGGGGAGATGTGGTTTAGGAGATGGTGGCTGTGTGTTGGCGTTGTGGAGAAAGGTGGTGCGTTGTGGTGGCGTTGGTTTTACGCTGCGAGGAAGGTGGTTTGTTTTTGTTGGGGATGTTTGGCGATTTGTGGAGAAGGTGGTTATGGTTGTTGAATGCGGTTGCGCTCTCAAAATAATGATAGCAAAGAAGAAAATGGCTACCTTAAAGATCACAGCCCGGTTACACGAATAAATTGCCTTAGACATCGCGTGGGAAATCTATCTGAACACAGACTTATCGACATAACTGACCTTAGGACCTATAATGGTGTTCTGTTGAATTTCCACAACCGATAACATATATATATTATATGTTATTCCTGTTGGCATTTGAGAAATCAAATCTCATGTATTATTATCTTCTATTTTGTTTTTGTAAGTGCCTAAAATACTTCCCTACATGCATTAAGGAATGGGGTCATTAGATATTACCCTTTTACTTAGCTTCAAAGGCTCAGGCACTATAGAGCGATTTTTAAACGTTATTATATATATATATATATATATATATATATATATACACATATACCGGGCGTAGTGGCGTACGCCTGTAATCGCGCTACTCGGAGGCTTGGGTTGGAGGATCGCTTGAGGACGGGAGCTCTGCGCTGGGCCGCGCTATGAGAGGGTGTAGGGCCAGCCCGGAATCATGGCGAAACCAATCCTTATCCTGTGTGACGTAAGTGGCGACCAGGGTTGCGTCAGGAAGGGCATCCGGCGTAAAATCTGTGCAAATCAGTATGCGGATCATAACGGATGATCCGCTGTGGCGACCCTAACGGGAGCAGCGCCGAAGACGAACAACAACAACATAATATATATATATATATATACACATAAAAATGTCCAACTTTTTTTCAAATTATTCAATATTTTTTGGCCGAAACACTCCCCAGCACTCCCTGATGAACCACTGAAAGTTTGATGACGATCTAAATATTTTCACTCTTGTGGTGCTATTCCCCATTAAACACACTTGTGGGAGGTTAAGGCCCTGTCACACCTTTACGATTTAGCCAGCGTATGCCTGACGTATGCAAATTTGGCTAAAAGGCTGGCACACGTCGAATACGTTATGGGTAAGTTTGTATACGTTAGAGCACGCTGGCATACGTCATAGTACGTGCATACTCGCTAGTACGCTGGCATACGTCTTTGTATAGCTGGCATACGTCGTAGTACGCCGAGGTGTTAGACAAATTTTCCATGCTTGAAATTTTTTGACGTATGCCAGTGTAGGACTCGCACGTTCCGCATAATGCTGGCCATAAGTTGTAGGCACGTTACGCGATCGTTGACACACGTCGACACACGTTACTTGTAAGTTACTCATAAGCGAAACACGTCGAGGTAATGTTTAGCATACCCGAAACTTGTTTCTAACCTATGAGTAACGTGTTGTAGGCGCGTTACGCGATCGTTGACACACGTCGACACACGTTACTTGTACGTTACTCATAAGTCGAAACACGTCAATGTATAATGGTTAGCGTCAGTGTTCCACACTCCCTGGTTTTTTTTTTAATTTTTTTTTTCTTCGGTATGACGGTCATGTTAACACTTCGATTTCTAGTGCGGTTATAATATAATATAATGAATAGGCTGCCGCTCAAACGATTTAAATCATAACCGCACTAGAAATCGAAGTGTCACATCACCGTCATACCGAGAAAAAAAAACAAAAAAAACTAGGGAGTCTGGAACACTGACGCTAACCATTACATTGACGTGTTTCGACTTATGAGTAACGTAGAAGTACATATGTCGACGTGTGTCAACGATCGCGTGGCGTGCCTACAACTTATGCAGCGTATGCGGAATGTGTGTCATACGTCGAGTACGTCGAGAAATTTTCAACATGCTGAAAATTTCTCGACGTACTCGGCGTATGCACTATGCCAGCACACGTATGCAGCGTGACTACTACGTATGCAAGGTGCTATTAACATATACAAAACTTACCCATAACGTATTCTACGTGTGCCAGCTTGGTTCGGCAAATTTTTCATACATCGGCATACGTGGCTAAAACGTCAAGGTGTGACAGCGGCTTCACACTTCGATGTCTAGTGCGGTTATGATTTGAATCGTCGAGCCGCAGCCTACGAATAGCCTACGCCACGTGATCGTCGGCGATGCTGCGCGCGCTATGCATAAGTTAGACTATCGTTGGGCATAGGTTGTGAACGCCGACAACACGCTCAGCGTTCGTTGGTATAAGTTATCTATATGTGATTAAAACGTTCTGTGTACATTACTAATACGTTATGCATACGTCCAACACGTTATTATACGCCCCAAAACTTAAAAAAACATCAATAGTTCAGCGTACGCCAGCGTTTTATATACATTTTGAGACCTTGCCATACGCTGGCTAAAACGTCAAGGTGTGACAGGGCCTTTAGAAGTGTGTGATGCAGGTAAATAATAATTGTAGTTTCTGTACAAGTAAATTTTAATATCATAGTGTCGCAATAATCATATGGTGTGGTGAGATGTGAGAGTGCCCCTCTCGTTGAACCGGCTCCGAGCAAATATTAAAGGCTTACGAGCCCGGGTCTTGTTCTTTTCTGGGGTTTTTGCATGGAAGCCTGTGGCGCCTTGTCCGCTAAGGAGAATTGTTAAGTGCCTGTACATTACGTAATAAATAGACAATGGCTGTAGGTTTTTCTTGCTCATGTTTTGTACCCATCCTCCCCATTCATTGCATATGTGCCTGCATTGAATAAATGTCATTGTTTGAATGTACACCTGCTCGTTGCGTCCTTTCCTCCATTGAGGTGCCGTAATTGCGTTCGGAATAATAGCTGGTTTTT
>CM068958.1:115125707-115144829 GCA_035128595.1 Eptatretus atami | reverse complement strand
GTTAAAAACGCACCCGTAGCTGGATTTCGGCGTTGATCCAAAAGCTGCGACTAGGATTGCCACGGTCGGTGGGCGCGCGGCCGCAATTAGCTAAAAGCGGTCACCCCCACGCCGGAGTGGTGAGAATCCACAACAATATATATATATATGTAATAGTTACACTTCACACCAAATAAATATACTGAAACGCAAAAGAAACTTACCACCTTTTAAACCTTCAAATATCAAAATAACACTGCGTGTAGTAAATGTGTGAACTTATTTGTGGACAATAGTGTCCTCACTGTCAGACAAACGGTCACGGTAGGTCACGTGAACCTTCAATGGCACTTCATAGCACAGCTGTTGAACAGCCGTTTTGACTGTCAGTGATTAGCCAAGGGGTATGGGATAATTTTAATGAGCTGCACGTGAAGTCTTGATTTGCGTTTAAAAAGGCCAGTGCAAAAGGGCATTTCAATCAACATGCCACGATTGTCAAGGGATCAACGGCAGTGTGCCTTGGGCATACTGCGAGGCGGATTGAGCTACCGTGAGGTGGCACGTCACCTTGGCTGTTCACACCAGATGATATCGGCCCTGGTGGACAGAGACACCCTCCACAACTCTGCAGATGACAGACTCGATCAGGGAGGCCAAGAGTCACCACTGCAAGGCAGGACAGGCAGATGGTCCTAAGTCAGATGGCTGCAGACATTGAGGACTGAGTGGGACAGAATCCAGCAGCAATCCATCCAAAGACTGGTAGGCAGTATGCGCCGACGATGCACTGCCTGTATCCAAAACAATGGTGGCCACACGCTATTGAAAGGGGACTGACATTGCACCATGTGCTATTCTGTACTGTAGAACAAACTTATGAGATGGTGTATCTTGGTCAAAAACTTGACATGTCATCAATAAAATGCATATTTCAATATCAATTGTTGGTTTGTTGTATTTTGAACTGTTACAATTTTATTACATTTCAAACAGTGGTAAGTTTCTTTTGCGTTTCAGTATATATGTTCATCAAACGGAAAATGTAAAAAGCCTCTCTTTCTCTTTCATTCATTCCCAGCCCCCCCCCCCCTCCTCGCACACATTCACTCCCGGGTGAAGAGCATCGTATGGTGAGGCGTCGCTCTCCCACCTCTTCCTCGATCTACCCCCCCTTGCTCTCCATCCCCTTCCTCACTCTCCACCCCCTTCCTCACTCTCCACGCAAGACAGAAGACAGCAGAGACAGAGACAGAGACAGACACGGACAGAGAGAGACAGACAGAGCAAACAGAGACAGAGAGAGACAGAGACAGACAGAGAGACATTATATATATATATATATATATATATATAGAATATATATATATATAGATATATTACACTTACACACCAAATAAATATACGTTCATCAAACGGAAAATATTAAGTCAGAAAAAGAAATATTGCACAAATAAAATAATGGTATCATCCAATCTAACTCTAAGAACTCCATCGCCCAGAATTCATAACATCCCTGTCAATTGATGACATTGTCAAGGGATTGCCCTTCACCAAGACACGGTGGAGGCTTCTGTGGTCTACTGTCAAACAGGTAAGAAATTGTAACCATGTAATCGACTGGCGTTTCCACACCGTGCTGACTTGCTTCATCATCCACACCGATTGTCACATCCACACTGATCTTAAGATTGTCGTACAGAGTAGGCAGCAACTCAAGCTTTTCAAATAGTATTCAGAAACAAAAGGCTCTGCATAAGAAAAAGATTTGATTGAATGAATGACAAATATTTTTTCTTACAATTCTATCTTATCATTCAACTTCTTTCCTATCAAAATATTCAACCTATACCAAGCACAAACTGCATTTTTTTTACAGCCATTTTCCCCTGATGAGCAGGGGTTAGCTTTTTTGCGGGCTCCATTCAATCATGGTTCCCTTCTTTAGGCAATGTTTTATGGCCGGATGCCCTTCCTGATGCCAACCCTGGTTGCCTCTTACGACACACAGGGATATGGTACACCTATTCTAACCAGGGCATACACCGGGACCAATACACTGGTACTCATTTCGTCGACCTCGGAAGGATGACAGGCTGAGTCAACCCCCTGGTGTTAATTCAGTGGAAACGGGACTCGAACTCAGGACCCGAAGATCCCAAGCCAGCCACCCTAACCACTGAGCCAACACCAGGCTACTTAGTTTTGGTGCTGACTTATCTCGGCCTCAAAACAAATTTTTACCAACCTCAATTTTTTTTGTTTTTCTGCAACAGACTTGAAAGAAAGAAAGAAAGAAAAAGAAAGAATGAAAGAAGGAAATACAATCCTTCCTCTTCATGATCTGGCAAATTTTATGACCCAGTAAGTTAACAAACATCATGCTGTATCTGATTTATTAGCTCACCATAATAATTCAGTTAGTTTGAGAAACCCAATTTCGGGATAGAAAAACGCTTGATGATCAGTCGCAGAAACAGAAAAATGAAAGAGGAGCACTGTGTACTTTCCGAGAGAAAACTTAATATATTTTTTTTAACAATCACAGCACAATACAAACATGAGAAGGACGATATCTGTGTGAGTACGGATTGTGTGTACGGCTGTTTGAACAATGGTATTGCATTCAGCTCGTAGTTCAAGGATTCCTGAGAATTCAAATGCTCAATGCTTATTGTGTTCTTCATCATTGCAATCAAAAGTTCCATTGTTCAAACAGGAAGCAACATTCATTGTTGCCTCACATTTATGATGATCAGTCAGATAGCTCATTTGTTAACATTCTCCTGACAGAGCTGTTGCTTTCTACTGTACTGTATGTGAATTATTAGTGAAAATATTTGGAATCCTACTATTAATTTGCAATTGGTCACTGGCTTTGACACCAATACAAATTCATATTATGAACCCTGGGCATCAAAAAGCTACATATATCGAACAAACAGTTTCAAATTGAGTACCTCGCCACAATTAGAGCATTTGAGTTGCATCAGACGTGGCAATAAATGTGAATTGTTGCTCCCAGCTTGCCGGCTCGATCATAATGTTTGCTAGTGTCATAATGTTTTCCACAATAATGAAATCAAAATATTTCTCACAATAGCACAACATCTATGGCACCTCTTTATTAGTGGTGGACATCAGCTGATTGAGGATATTTCACTCAATTATTATATAATCAGATACAATGAGATAACAGACCATTCAAGGGAAACGGACGATGACTATCTAAGTTCCCATCATGTGCTGCCTTTTTGGCTGCTGGTTGCATCATTGGTTAGGGTTGCGGCTATGCCGCTGGTGCAGTGCCCCTATTACCAGAATACTGGTGCTCATTTCGCCGACCTTGGAAGGATGACAGGCTGAGTCAACCCCCTGGTGTTAATTCAGTGGAAAAGGGGCTCATACTCAGGACACTAGGATCCCAAGCCACCACCCTAACCGCTAAGCCAACACCAGGCTACTATCTAAGTGGGACACAACATTAAAAGACTGCTGATTAAATTTCAGCAGAGGTTGTAAATTTGGAAGAAAAAAAAACGACTAAAAAACAAAGCAATCGCACCAATTAGACTGAGGAAATGCTCCACTCAGGATGCAGTCCATGCTTTACACTAAAATATAATACACTTTGATATAAAACTGTGAACTATGTCCATCAACATTGGCAAACTTTATATGGTCAAGGGACATCTTTATCATTGCCATGGGGTGATAGACATTATACAAGTAGACTGTTGCTGATAATGTCAAGAGAATGTTCGACTATCACGCAATTATGCGCCACTTGATATTGAAGGTAAACAACTGGGTGACTAAACAATTGCACCAGTGTATAGTTTACAGAGGAGGAGGAAGAGGAGTAAGGAGTTATGCCATGGCCATGGAGAAGAGGAGTTGATGATTTGCCAGCGTGGAATGAAGCTGCAATTTGGTGATGACTACCAAATTGATTCAGTTAGGACGAACAGAAATCGATATCACATTGCCACACACTTTGCAAGGAAGTGCAAACTTGCACCTTCAATGTCTAAGACCGGTCGCAACAACAAAGATACTCCAATATGCATAACTCAGGTATGTGTGTAAACAACCTCCAAAACAACATCTGACATTTCATTTAAGACGAGCAAAGGTATCCGGCGTTTCCGGGCAATGCCGAGTCCCTCCTCTCACCGCTTCTCCTTCCTGCCTCCCACCCCTTGTCTCCCTCCTACCACCCCACCCCCGGACTCCCACCCCACCCCTTCCCCTATCTCCTCCCACTTCCACCCTTCCCCTCTCTCCTCCCACAAAGGTACTCGGTGTTGCCCAGGATCGAACGTACATCTATCGGACTTCCACAATTAAGCACATATTTAGAGACAAACATCACCCATCGCTTCACTGGTGGGTATACTAAGAGTGGGGGGAGAGAAAAGAGGGGGAGAGAGAAAGAGGAGGGAGAGAGAAAAGAGGAGGGAGAAGAAAGAGGAGGGAGAGAGAAGAGGGGGGAAGAGAAAGAGGGGGGAGAGAGAAAGAGGGTAGAGAGAAGAGGGGTAGAGAGAAAGAGGGGTAGAGAGAAAGAGGGGGGAGAGAGAAAGAGGGGGAGAGAGAAAGAGGGTAGAGAGAAAGAGGGGAGAGAGAAAGAGGGGGGAGAGAGAAAGAGGGGGGAGAGAAGGAGAGGGAGAGAGAAAGAGGGGGGAGAGAGAAGAGGGGGGAGAGAGGAAGAGAAGGGAAGAGAAAGGAGTGGGAGAAAGAGAGGTGGGAGGTGAGAGAGAGAGAGAGTGAAGAGAGAGAGAGAGAGAGAGAGAAAGACACAAACACACACACCGGGAGGGAAAGAAGAGGGGGGTAGAGAGAAGGGTGGGAGTAAGGAGGGGCGATGAGAGAGTGAGGAGGGGTGGAGAGTGAGGAAGGGGTGGAGAGCAATGACTCACCACACGTCGCTATGCACTCCAGGAGGGAGGTGGTGTGAAGAGGGGGTGGAAGTGAGAGAAAGAGAGAGGAGGGGAGCGAGGAAGGGGATGGAGCAAGGGGAGGGGGTGAGAAGAGAGCGAGACGATACCTCAAAAATTGAGGGGGTATTTTTCAGAGTTAATTGATTAAAACATTATTACAGTATTTTTCAATTCTCTCTTGAACTTGTAATGTTAAATATTTCTTTAAATTCGATCTTTAATTCAATTTATTTTGCCTTCCTACCTCCAAAGATTTGCCCACGGAGAAGAAACTAGCCGCAGGCGTGAGAGCCTTCGCGGCTATCCCGCTGGTTAATCATTTTAATTGCACTCACACTTTTGGCACATTCTTTAATCTTTTCTTCACTCAATATAATTCTCCGAACAGTCGAAAAAGTTAAGCTTAACGCTTTGGAAATTTGAAAATATGGAGAAGAAGAGATCACAGCCTCACTTGCTTGAAGTAAATATGTAAATATGACGAGTTAAATAAGAATCGTTGATTTCTTTAAATTTTCAGATTTTGACACTTACTTCGTCCACATGCTCTGATCCTCAAATCCGAAGACAGATTTCGATCGATAATATACTTGAATTCGTCCATGAGAGAACATCGTGGTTCCAAGGCAAGGCATTTTTGGGCAGGCTGGGAGAGAGGCCTGACCAAGTATACAGTAAGCCTGCTTTTCTTTTTTCATGAGATGAGTTAATTATCTTGAAAAGGGGTGTTTACATTTACCAAAATACCAAATTTTCATTCATGCACTCCCTTGGAGTTCCCCAAGTATATGCATGAAAAGTTTCAGGCTGCGAGGTTTCATGGTTTTGGAGTTATGGAGGAGATACACTGACATACTGTTTCACAAACACTGACATTTATGATGTATAAATAAGTCAGGTCAGGAATGGGAGCATGCGCCAGAGCAGCGCGTCGCTGCGTCCACTTTATGCCGGTACTGAGTTATTGCATGGATTGATTGATGACATGTTTGGCTACGGTTCCTGACATTTTCAGGGTCATTTCCAAAATCAGCTGTCGCTTCGTTAAAACAAACTGCATCGTGAATGTCAGTTCAGAAAACCCACAACAGTAAGTTAATTAACAAGAAATGCATGTATAGTAGATACTGCCAAAATGTTTGAAATTTGTTATCAACTAAAACGATCCTAAAATTTAATTAACGTACAACATAAGCAAACTCGAGTAAAGAATGGCAAAGTTATTGGAATGAGATGACTGTCAAAACCCAGAGGTTTCTTTTGGCTGACTAAAACGTGGAAAAATTCCTCTTTAAAATGTCTGTTTTATCACAGTAACAATGACTTCCTCTTAACTCTGGCCAATGGGTCATCCTGAGCTCTGTATAGCAGTGCATTGTGAAAAATGTTGTCTACATTCAGCAGAACCAGAATTGGTGGCATAATGGTTAAAGTATCCGTTCTGAGTCTGGGAAGTTGGTGGTTCAAACCCCGGCCGAGTCATACCAAACACTTCAAAAATGGTACGTGCTGATTCCTTACTTGATGCTCAGCATTTAAAAAGGAGACAGCACAGACAAACAACCATAAGTTGGCAATACTAGCATAGGATTTGATAGACCAAATGCCCTCTCTCTGCATTGAAGTTCCTTGTAAGGCAACATATAATATATTACTATGGAATCCAGATTATCCGATTTTATCTTTGAATAAAATCTGGACATGGACATTGATCCTTATTTTTCTGCTAAGATGCAATGCTTGAAAGGAAGACCTACATTTCCCAAGTCATTGTAGTGGAGAGAGGTAAGCTTCTCACACTGCTTGGCTTTGGCCTTATAGTCCACAATATTCTTGAAACTAGCAATCGGTGTCCACAACAATCCTTGACCACGTTGTGGAATGTCGGCCACCTCACTTCTATTCTTCTGCCCTCACTTTTTCACCATTATTAGTTTTTAAATTTGTTTTCTCGGCAACCGCTTGTGCGATTGACACAAAACTTTCAACATAGGAGTGCCTACCCATGGAGAATTTTTGAACAAAGTTACATGATGATTGCATGGTAAATGCGGCTGGCATTCCCAAAAGTTTGTTTTCTGCAGGCATGGATGCAGGGTGTTTCATGTTATCAGGAATAAACAGCCTTGACTTCACTTCACCAGGCCTCAGCCGAATAATTATTTTGTATCATACAAAATAGTACACACACACACACACACACACACACACACCTTTCTTTTAATTCATTTTTTTTTAACATCAAACACATTTTTTTAATCCATCACTGCTAGTTCCACACACTGCTTCCCTTTTTCAGCTGGGGACCCTTGGCATGTGAAAAGTATTCACATGCCATGAGACATTCCTGGTTATAGGTTTGAATTTAAATGTTGATTTTCTTTTCAAAATAATGAATTGAATGTCAAATAAGCCACATAAACTACATCAAAAAATGTTATAAAATATTTTTCATTATCTATCATGTAATGCCAAGCAATGTGGTTTTAAAATATTTTAAAGTAGGGAATGTGAACTTCCAGGGTTTCCATTTCTGTCGTGCAAGGTAACTCAATCACAACAAACTGCTGCCAAGGTGCCAGATGCCCAGAAAAGGCATACAGTCAAAGAAATTCATGGATAGTTAAGCATTCACCAGGGGTTTGCTGCAGGCAAGGTAGAGATGCTCCTCTTGCTGCTGGCTTGCCATGATACAAAGCCCAGCTGGAAATCATTAGATGCAAAAGTTTCCCTTGGCACCTCCAGTGTTTGTTTCTTCATTCTCATAGCTGCGATACACTCATTGCCCTAATTTAACATTATTTTTCCCTTTTAAGGGGCATCGGAAAACTATCTACTTTACTTGCCAGCTGTAGTATGGCCAACCCTGTCTATTTGAATTGGATGGTCCAATGAAAGGCATGGCAGTCATTTCACAAATAGGATCTCAACTTTAATCAATTGATAATTATTTTCACATGAAGACTGCACAAGGAGGTGTGTATATATATATATACATACTGTATATATATATATATATATATATAAATATATATATATATATATACATATATATGGTGCAAAGCAAATACAGGTGCACACAAGAATAGGAAAAAAAATTGGTTGCATCAAAGACAGGTAATTCAAATCACTGTCAAGAGGCGAAAGCCAGAGCGATGTATCTTCTTTATTTTTTAATGGCTACTAATATTCCCACTTATGAGGTTGGCCGGGGGAAGCTTGGCCCAAGTCTTTGACAAACTGGCTGGCCTGGCTTGATGTTCAAACAGTGATGGAAATATAACCGCAAATAAGAAATTCCTGCTGTTAATCACTTTTCATTCTCCCACCCTCAACCATCTTCATTTATATCACCTGCAAAAGATGGAGTTAGTGTTGTGCAATATTAGAGAATGAGGATGGAATACATGGACACAAAGTTCATGCATCAAAATGTACATATAACTAGAAGGGCATCCAGTGGAGCACATACCTCTGCCACGTAATGCCTGATCCACGATAACATATCGGGCCCAATACATTTTTGAAATATCATGTTAGATATCGTTTTAGGTCTTCTCTCCCACGGTAAAGCGCTTTTTAAAATTCTCGTATCCAGATCTTCACTAAAATCGAATCAATTTGTCATGGTTACACACCCAACCTGTCCATCAAGTTTCATCCAAATCCGTCCAAAACTTTTTGAGATATCGTGATATATATTAGTTTAGCCCTATCTCTCAATGGTGAAAAATCACTTAAAAAAATTCTTGGATCCGGATTCGGATCTTCACCAAAATTGAATCCATTGTTCCTTGTCACCCACCCAACGTGTCCACCAAGTTTCATCTGATACCAAGTCCACAGGATACCAGCAAGCTGGCACTCATTTTGTCGACCTCAGAAGGATGACAGGCAGAGTCAACCCCACCTTGTATTAATTCAACAGATAAGAGGGATTTTAACTCAGGATCATTGGATCCCAAGCCCACGACCCTAATCATTAAGCTAACACCAGGCATGCGGAGGTATATTTTTCATCATGATACAAAGACATTTGGACCAAACAATGTTGCAGCTCATCCAAGCCTGCCAAAGCTATTAGTTTGTGTTCCTGGATCCCTCAACTCAAATATGATGAATAACTAGTTTGAAGAAAACATGACGTGTAAATGTTCAAAACAGTGAGTATATCCAACTGCAATTTGAATACCATTTGCACCCGTATTTTCATTAAACTCAACTGCCTTTATTTTCAACAACATTTTTCGACAAACTACATACGATATCCTCAAATGGAGTTTTGGGAATTATAATATTTAACAATGGAGAACAAAATCAGAAACTTAATGAGAACCCTACAATATAAAAGTATAAATATAAAAATAATTTTATATATATATATATATATATATATATATATATAAGTACATATACATATATATATTTTAGAAGTAATGTGCAAAATATATGATTTTGTCTAAAGTAATATCATACATTAACATGTGCAGACTCCTGCTGGCAGGATAGTTTAGAGGTTTGCGCACTCGCCTTCGAGTTGTCCAGCGTGGGTTTGTGGACGTTCAATATATCACGGGGTCTTTTGCGAAAACTAGACGAGTCATCTCCGGTACCTTGTATTGATTCCAAATTACTGCCGGTCGAACGTCAGGCCTGGCCAGCCGATTCTAGAAAGAGTTGGGTCAGAACCATTGCCCCTGGCCAACTGCACAAGAAGGTGGGAATGATTGAAGATCAACACGTGAAGACTGCTGATGAGTGTTATGAAATGGATTTACTACTGCCATGCATGTGCCAATATCA
The DNA here is from genome assembly GCA_035128595.1 of Eptatretus atami. Lineage (NCBI taxonomy): Eukaryota > Metazoa > Chordata > Myxini > Myxiniformes > Myxinidae > Eptatretus > Eptatretus atami. Next base: position 115,135,107 of record CM068958.1, on the reverse strand, counting down.
ACGAAGAGGTGAATAACACATTGTGATGCATAAACCTCACCGATCTTGGGATTGGATAGGGCATTGTATGTATGAATGGGACAATGGTTAATCACAAAGACAAGATGGCCAACATCTGCTGGTTTCTCAAAACAGGGTAAATGGATGACTACTTAAATGGTTCACAGTTAAAGGGTCGGAGCAAGACTCATGGCCACAATGTAAAGTGTGCTCGCCCCCTCTCGACAGTAAATAAGCACGTGCTTCATTAATATGAATACAATGCACCAGCTTCTTGTAAAACTCACTCAACAATTGTGTGTGTAAGGTTTGTGTGAATGGCCATGTACCATGAGCCACAGGAAGAGCTTTATTACCAAGAGCCCTCAGCTGGATGATCCCCTTTCATCTCATGACACCGACTCGAAGGAAAAACAGGATGCGGGGATTGGCAATATAGTTGTGAATTTGGAACTTGGCCATGGTGTAACACCAGCAAACAATGTAACATGTGAAAAAAAATGCCTAAGATTTAATGTATGACTGTGGTCGTTAAAAAACTAAATATAATGTGATATTTAAACATTCACTAAATTATTACATGATACATAAATGGGGAAACAAGGTAATAATGGCTAATTTTGTAACAGTTGCTTTACATTTGTCCATGAAGACCTGCCACATGTGGGGACTTGTGTCAACTTGACACGATGGATGGACTTAAGCCAAGCAAGTACATGAATGGGAATTGTTTACATTGCTGGAAAGTTCACTTTCAATAGTACAATGGGAATAAGGGAATTACATAGAGTGCATGCACCATAGCATTCCAAATGCATGCTCCTTCTAGATTTAAACCACAGCTGCTTAATAGAAGGACAAAACAATCTCATAATCATCATCATCATCATCATGGTTGCCTTTCATAGCTGAAGATGGTCGTTCACATGTGGCATGCAATCAACCTGGAAACATGAATCGGTTTATAGTACAGGAGCTGCTGCGCAAACAACCATACTCTGACATACTGCAAGTACTGCAATGTATGTAATCTGGTGTTAAGCGATATCAAAGAAGACCAGGCCACTTGCTACCTGCAGCTGAGGCAAGAATTCTGAAGACAATGCCTACTCTTCATGGATGACACCATGAGATCTTTAATGTCCGCCAACTAATACTGGTAGATGGGACGCCCGGTTTAACGTCCATCCGGGGGACGGCACACACATTGATGAATCACCCTGCCTGTGAAACACCAGGATGACGGTTAATAGCTGGGTCGCAATTCAAAACCAGGCAAGACAGCTTAGAGGTGAGTGTGCGTACCCCGAGGCCAACTTGCCAGCCCATAACGGACCTGCGCAAGAACCATATTGGCTTGGAAGCAGAATTAACTAACAAATCTGTGCAACAACGAATGAATTTTGAAGTTTGAAGATTAATGCTTAGAGAAGCAAATCAGATTAGGCTACAAATTATCTGCATGCCATTCTCATTGGATAACTGAAACAAAGCAACTATTTACAATTCAAAAGGGTTTTTAGATCTTACCGACTTTGATGAATCCGATACGTTCGGCAAGAGCAAGTCAAAAGTGTGTGTACGAAAATCAAACAAAGTCACCAGTGTGTCAAAATACTACACAATCAAGCTACTTGCTCGAGATCAAGACACCAAAGTTGTTCTGTTATCAAATATATATCCTCATAATTTGTAAGAAATTATTGCTCTTTGGATCATTCCATTCCTTCATGGTTGGGGAGAAAACTTATATTTTAAAATGTTGGTGAACTTTGTTTGGCCAAATGCAAACTTTTGTTCTTCAAACATTTGTGAACATAGACCTGTGCAAACTTGTTTTTGTTCAACATGTAGTTGGGTGACCTTCAAACTTTATTCCACATTTCCATCATGCCTCCTAAAATGAATACTTTGTGATAGTAGTGGGCCCGTTTATCAGTTGGACCAAATTTCCATTGGTCTTCACGGACTTGTGGCATACCTGCCTGCCGTACAACTTGAGCATGAGCTTGCCTTTCACCAGTGTGTTTGGGCGAGGGAAGAGATTATATGTTCGTTCTTATTATTGCCAAAAGATCCGACAATAATTATTGTTGTAAATATTATTAGGATCAATCAATATATTTTTTGTTACAGTGTTATCATTATTTTTGGGATTTCTTTTGTAATTAGAATGCCAGCTGCTCTATACACCTTAACATGGCATGCATTTAAAACATGGGAATTCTTCTGGGTTCTTTGTCATTAATTAGCCTAATCAACTGAGGGGATCATGACGATCATTTTGGTGTATCACACTCCACATCAGAACGCTTGGACAGTACAACTCCACAAAAAAATGCTCCCCAACCCCCCCTCCTCCCCCCACACACACACACACACACACCACACACACCACACACACAACACACACACCACTTTCCCAACTGCATGGATCATCAGCTTGGCACCGTTCTTCCTCAAAGTTTCGTTCCTTTCAGCCCAGAACCTCTCCAAATGGTGGATCCACAACCTTAGTCATGGATCCACATCAGCAAATTAACGACATCAGTAGATCCGCAACCTCAGCTGCATCCATGCAGTCAGTCAACCCATAGTTTTCACAAATACACAAGAATCAAATAAATACATAAGAAACATATAACTACTTGAAAACAGTACAATGGTTTTCAACAAAAAGATAATGACAAATCAGCAGGAGAAGCCTCACCAAAAGAAATGTCTATCATCACACACACACCACACACGACACAGCACCACCACACCACACACACACACACACACACACACACACGACACAGTACTTATCATACATGTGTTGCACATATAATGTTAAAGTCACACTCCAAATGATGGAGAAACATTCATGCTCGAATCTGAGCCACTGACGAATGTGCTGAAGATCCGTCTACAGTAGATATGTGTTGAAACTATAAATATTTACAAACAGTCGTTTTGATGAGAACCACAAATTACAACCTCCTCCAATGCACAAAATCACAATGAGTTAGAAAATAAGGTAAAAATACATTCTTTTTAAAGCCATTTAAATTTTGACTGAAAGGCAAGATGCATGAATGTATGCTTAATTATTTTACAATATCATGATTGACAAATTAATTATTATTATTCTTATTAGTCTCAAAACCAGACTTGGTGGCATAATGGTTATCGTGTCCGATCTATGTCTGGGAGGTTGGTGGTTCAAATCCTGGCTAAATCATACCAAAGACTATAAAAATGGTGAGCGCTGCTTCCTTGCTTGATGCTCAGCATTTAAAAGAACAGAGTATGGACAAATAACACTGGGAATACAATGGTAAACCTCTCAGTTGAACCCTTACCAAGAAACTGCTTTAGCAGCAGCAAAGTTAGATGGCTGAAAAGCGATACACTCGGTGGGAAATACGCATTATGAAGGTGATGCACTGATCCACTCTTGTCCAAAGAGAGCATCACTGTTTTTGACTGCACGCTGTCCAGAAATAACTTCACCGAGATCTTAAATTCTCCAGACACAGCGAGGGCCGCCATCTTTGTTTAGCCAGCAAACACAAGACAGCCTGTCACAGTGCACATGTGCAACAACACATGGCAAGACGCTGCACAAATCAGCATCCAAAACACACACAGGTGCCACATAAACACAAACATCCCAACATCCCTTTTACCATCAAAGAAACAAAACACAACCAACTCTATGTACGAATATGTCGGACATTGCCAATTTTGTTTCGAAAATGACGACAAATGAATCAATTGACAAACTATATGAACCGAGTCCAAAGAGTCGTTATTGTTGGTGTATTCTTGAAATTGTCACACAAAGTCCTCAAATCATTCTGGCTTTTCGATGGTGCGTATTCGTGGTGTAACAGTCACTTCTTGCAGTTGTGGTTGTTTCTGTTGCTCACTTCTTGCTGCATTGAGCATTGTTGCTGATGATGTTGTGGAGTTGCTTGCATGTCATCTGCCGAATTATGATGTTCTGAGCGAGTTGTCAGTAGGCTGGTATCTGAAGCTGGTGCCTCTCTGGTGTCAATTATTGGCACATTCTGCTCCCGTTCTCAGTGGCAAATAGAGATTTTGAGAAAATGCTCTGCAATGGCTTGTGGTCTGTCTAAGACTCTAAGTGTTCACCTTATAAAAAAACAACAACAACAACAGTTTTAGACACATTTTCTCTTTTTTCATACGTTTGGTTGAATCATGGTGTTCCTCCATACAGATCTATCCATTGCCTCAGTTTCGTGCAAACCCAAACATTCCATATCTTTTTGACAGTTTCAATCCATGTCTTTGTAGGACGTCCTCTCGGCTTTCTTCCTTCTACCGCAAGCTTTCTTTACAGCTTCAACTTCTGACTGTAGATGCACATGACCATACCAACCACATCTCTTCCTATGTTCTCCTTCACTAGTATTGATTTTTAATCTCTTCCGGTGATTTGTGACCTGAAAATTCTTTCTTTCTGATCTATTCATACATCATATCATTACCTCCGCCACCGAGCGTGGACGGAGGTTATGTTTTCACCAGTCTGTCTGTGAACAGGTTATCTCAAAAAGTTATGGATGGATTCGGACAAAATTTAGTGCACAGTTTGGGTGTGTGACAAGGACAAATTGATTCGATTTTAGTGAAGATCCAAATGCGGATCCAGGCGGAGGTATGCGCTCTACCGAGTGCCAATCTAGTTCTTGATTATTTTTTCTGCATTCCTCATGAATACTTCACTTCCGGTTTTGGGTTTGGAGCGTCGGCAGGTTCTCTCAGGGTTCTGCGCCAATTTTCTCAAAGTTAAGTTTCTGGTCGTTATTTGTCCCGTTTTAACTGTTTATTTTCTCACCTACATGCTTAGTGTGTGTTCCTAATTCGGATTTGTTTCAAAAATCGTGCTATTTTATGAGCTTTCGTCGACCTTGTTTTAACGGGTTCCTTGAGGCCTACCCATCCTTCCTTTCCAGGTGCACGATCGGTTTTATTTGTATTCTCTCCCTATTACCTTCAATTACTATTTTCCCCACTTTCCCAATGCCCCCCCCCCCCCACCCACGCCATCTAAACACTCTGTTTCTTGTCTTAAATAAAATAAAATTAAAATGAAAAAGAAACCTACCTTTCTCCCTGCATACCCAGTCCCGATCCTCCTTCTTCTTCTTCGTACTCCTGCCGGAACACCATCTTTCTTCTACGTGAGCTGACCCACTCTCACCATTACCTTCACAATTTTTTTTACCACAACCTTCGATATCTGAATCTTACCTAATCTTCAATCCATCATCCATCAAATAATAATAATTTTCCTTGTATCCTTCCTAACTATACAACTCCTGTAACCACGTATCTCTCTACCCACATTCTGATACTTTTCATCGATCCATCAGTTTCACTCCGCGTTTACTGATCCAAATTCACCATACACCTCCACGATTTTACTTCAACCTTTCCTTTTCTGAATTTTACGCAATCCTTATTAAAGAAAAATAAATAAATAAATTCACTTTCGACAATAGACCTCCCATAAACACGTGCTTCTCCCGTAACCGATCCTCTCCGTTTGCCGATCCAAATTCACCATTCACCTCACAATGTTTTTTTCTTCAACCTTTCCTTCACCTAATCTGATGAAAACTCTCTCAAAAAATAATGATAATAAAAGCAATCTCTTATAATGCTTCATCTTCCTCTTTCGCATGTGTGGTTCTCATTATTGTATCATAATTCACTACTCTTTTTCTACTTCAACAGACTGCTCTCAATTCCACCTTTCCTTCATACCTTATCTAAAAAATCCAACTGTTACAGCGTTTCTTCTCTCTATTCTCTTAATTTGCCTTTATTGCATCTATCAAGAAATGTCTTTAATCGCATTTCCGAACTGAAAATTAAACATACCCAGGTTTGCTATGCTTGTTCGCTTTCCATCAACCATTCTTATTTTCCAACTTCAGTGCCAATTCACCCCTCTCACCCCTCCTCTCAATGTAACCATCACACTCTTCTCCCTCCAAGCTTCCCTCTCACCTTTCTCAAAAACTCCCCCCTCACCCTTCTCTCTCAACTCTCCCCACTCACCCTTTTTTTTTGTATACTGTCAAGGCTCGTATGAGAGCAAACACACAACGCACAGCAAGGGGGGCATGAGACAAGAGGGGTGTGGGAAGGACAAAACAGTGGGAACAGAGGAATTAGAAGATCTGTGGAAGGGAGAGGATTGGGCGGGGAATATGGGGTATACAAGATGAACACTACAGGGTATACAAGATGGACCTTCTCCCACCATTCACCCCACTCACTCACCTTCTCAAAGTTTCCCCCCCCCCCTCACATCCACAAAGCTGCCTCCTTCCCCTGCCCGCACACCTCCATCTCCATCTCATCACTCTACCTCCTGAAATACTCAACTGCCTTCTACCCCCTCTCTTATTACTTCCCACTGTACCGCAATGCAGCACCACAGAGCCTATTCTCCTCATCTACCCCCTCCCCTAGCTCTTCTGCGATCCCCCACACTCTTTCAACAACTCTCCTTACTTCCCCCACCCCCTCCCATCCCCTGCACCCAAAGCCTCTTCCCCTCCCTCTTCATTAACAGTGTGGACCTCAAATATCCGGGGCCTTCGCTCAAACCTTATACATCTTTCCATACACGTTGCACTGACAAACCAGACATAACAGAAACTTTCCTCCCTCAAGACGTCTCTGACTCCCGAGTAGCTCGCTCTGGTTACTCCTTCCTCCTGCATGACAGACCTGAGCCTCGTCCTGGTGGAGGAGTTTCTCTCTTCATCAAAGACTATTCCTCACTCTCTATGCACTGCCCTCACTCCCCAACACCCCAGGAATATATCTGGCTACAGCTTACCCTCCACACCCACCTCATGTTTATATGTGTACTGTACCTCCACCAAACAGTGATGACTCCATTTACACCTTACTATCCGAAAACATGGACCAACTTCTATCCTCTCATCCGAACTCTCTCTTCCTCATATGTGGTGACTTCAATTGTCATCATGCCAGTTGGCTGGGTGTGCGTACCTCTCTCACCTGTCATGGCTCTGCAGCAAAAGACTTCTGCGACTCATTGGCACTGACTCAATCGGTCAACTTCCCGACCCGGATCTCAACCAACAGACTCCATCTCTTCTGGATCTGATTTTGGCAAATTTCCCTGAAAATATCTGCTGTTCTTCCTCCGCTCCAATAGGTTCTTCTGAGCACATGCTTGTCAAAGTGGACATCTCTCTGGCTATTATCAGAGAACCACCTCACCGCCGTCGAGTTTGGCATTTCACTCAGGCCACGGGCAGGGTCTCCAAGTAGCCGTCAAACTTCTAGACTGGTCTCGCATCACGACTTTCTCCAACATCAACTCATCCTGGGAATTCTTTCAAAGAAACTTGCTCTCTCTCTCATGCACAGATTTATCCCCTCTCATCTTCAGTTGTCCTACCCTTCCTCCCGCCCATGGTTCACTGAAGCTTGTGCAGGCAGTTGTCCTGAAACAACTTGCCTTTGCCTCATGGAAAGCAACCCAACTGAGGGTAATCTCAGTTCCATCCATAAAGCTTGGAACAAGTGTGTATCTACCTCAGGAGAGCCAGAAAACAGCATCTTTCCAATCTCAAGTCTGAACTCTCAAACCTCTCTCCCTCCTCAAATCCTGGTGGCGTCTAATCAAACCTGTTTCTGTGTATGTTCCCCCTCCATCCTCTCCCTTACCTCAAATGGCCGCACTGCTGATACCGCACATGAAAAGGCTGAATACCTAACTCGGTGTTTGCATCAAAATCGTGTGTCTGAAAACCATCGCTTTCTGTCCCCACCTTACCAAGTCGCACCCAACTGTCCCTGGACTCTGTGTCCTTTTCTTCTGACAAGGTGGAGAGCTTGCTGTTAAACCCGACTCAGATTCTGCAAACGGTCCAAACGGCATCAGCCCACGTGTCCTAAAAACCTGCTCCTCTGCTCTGTTCTAGTCACCCTATCATTTGCTCAAGGTCATCTGCATTCTGCTTGGAAATCAGCAAACTTTACTGCCCTGCATAAAAAGGTACAAAAACAGATCCCTGCAACTACAGACCAATCAGCCTTCTCCCATCATCAGCAAGGTTATGAAATCCATCATCGCTTCAGACATTAAATCCTTCCTCTTCTCCAATGGCTTGATTTCTGATCATCAATTTGGTTTCAGACCAGGTCACTCTACCCTAGATATGCTGCTTCTGCTCTCCCAACAATGGATGGAGGTACTCATTGCCAGACATGAAATCAGAGCCATATCCCTCGACATATCGAATCCTTTTGCCACAGTCTGGCACCCTGCCCTGCTACTACTAAACTCTCTTCCTGTGGTATCCAGAGATCCCCCCCTCATGGCTCGCAGACTTCCTCTCCTGTCGCAGCCAACGTGTGGCCCTAAATGAGTTCTTCTCCCCTCTTCCTATCCAGGCTGGAGTTCCTCAAGGCAATGTTCTGGTGTTTGTTCAGTTTCTGGTTTTCATCAACGATCTCTCCGACTCTCTGGAAAATCCTCTTTATCTCTTTGCTGATGACTCTACCCTCTGCCGTACCATCTGTCATCCCTCAGACCGGCAAGCAGCAGTTTCTTCGCTCTCTGCAGATCTGGGTAAAATCACAAACTGGGCCTACACGTGGAACATGTCTTTCAATCCTGACAAATCTCACACTCTCAGTATGTCTCTCCGAAAGGACCGTTTGGAACCCCCCCCACCCCCACCCCCCATCTACTTCTCAACAATCCACTGGAAGAAGTCCATTCATTAAAGTTTCTGGTCTCACTATGTGCCATGATCTTTCCTGGGAAAGCCACATTTCCAATCTGGCCTCCAAAGCCAGTCGCCGACTGGGAATCCTCCGTCGTGCAAAGTCCTTCCTCGGCCTGGTGAGGCTGAGTCTTTGGGCCTCTCACTCCTTCACCGCAGGCAGGTCGGTGGTCTTTTTGTCTTCTTCCGTCTCCTCTCTTGTCTCGCCCCCCTGCTCTGTCTGCAATATGTCCCCCCCCCCCAACCCCAATATTTCCGCAGGGTGCTCAAGGTGCGCCAGCAACCCCCTTCTGGTAAAACTACCAAAATCACGAATCACTGCTCACCTTCACTCTTTCATTCCTCTTTTTTCCCCGCCTTTGGAATAAACTCCCACACTCTCTCCAATCCTATTCTTCCCTCCAGGCCTTCAAAACAGCTGTTCACCACCACCTCTTATCTTCCCCCCATCCAAAACCTCAATCTTTTCTACTTCTGTTAATCCACCCCAAACGCACCTCCTTCAAATTTCCTGCTTTCATCCCTGAAAGTCCCTGTGATGTTCATCTTGTATACCCCATGTTCCCCACCCCATCCCTCTCCCTTCCACAGATCTCCTAATGTCTCTG
>CM068958.1:115095331-115124535 GCA_035128595.1 Eptatretus atami | reverse complement strand
AAGAGAGAGATCAGTCTTTCAAAGTTGTGCAGTTTCATAGTTTTATTACCTATGCCCACGAATGTTGTGGAGGTTATGGTATTTCACCTGCTTGTTTGTTTTTCTGTGAGCAGGATGTCTCAAAAGGGTATGGATGGATTCGGACAAAAATTTGTTGGACATGTTGGGTGTGTGGCCAAGGATGAATCGATTCGATTTTGGTGAGATCCGGATCCAATAATTTTTCAATTGATTCTTCACCCATTGAGTGTTTGGGCTAAAAATGATATATAACAATGAGTCTCAAAAAGGTATGGATGGATTCAGACAACACCTGGTGGACAGGTTACTTGTTGTGATGAGGAAAATTGATTTGATTTTGGAGAAGATCCAAGTTCGGATCCAGATCTGGCAGTTTGATTTCATAACTCTGCACCGAAGGCGAAGGAGGGTATGTTTTCACCCCTGTGTGTCTGTTTTGTTTGTCTGTTTTGTGTGCAGGACATCTCAAAAAGTTGTGGACAGGATCGGATGAAATTTGGTGGGCAAGCTTGGTGTGTGACAAGGACAAATTGATCTGTTTTGGTGAAGGTCCAGATTCGGATCCAGATCTGGCAGTTTAGTCTAATTACCTCTGCCACCGAAGGTGACGCAGGTTATGTTTTCCCCCCTGCCTGTCTGTTTTGTTACTTGCAAAATCAAGATTTTACAAGTATGTGTATTGGTTAATCGATTAAGCCTGGTGTTGGCTTAGTGGTTAGGGTGGCGGCTTGGGATCCTAGGGTCCTGAGTTCAAGCTCCGTTGACCGCTGAATTATTACACCAGGGGGTTGACTCCAGCCTGTCATCCTTCCGAGAGTCGGCTAAATGAGTACCAGTGTGTACTGGTAGAGGGGCACTGCATCAGCGACACACTCGCGCTTCAAGAAATGATAGCTACCCCGGCAGCTAAGCTGCATACGCAAGAAGAAGAAGAAGTTAGTCGATTTTGTTATTCTGTCTGTTTGTCTGTCTGTTTGTCTGTGAATCACCTGCCCGTCACATTTAAACGGTTCTTCATGAAACTTCACCGTATTGTAGAGTTTGGCATAAGCAAGAAGCCTATTGCTTTTGAGGTCAAAAGGTCAACAACTCGGTGGTATTTCTAAAATCCTCAATTTTTCATTTGGAATGACTTGAAATTTGAAGAGGATATATATTCAGGTCACTGAATTCAACAGCCAATTATTTTTGCGGTCAACATGGATCAAAACGTCAACAATAGGCGCGAATTTCTAAATTGCTAATTTTCATCTGATTGACTTGAAATTTGAAGAGGAGTTGCATATTTGGTCATTGAATTCAATCACCAATTATTTTTGAGGTCAATTTTGTTTTAGGCATTTTGCAGGTATCGTGCTCTGCATGACGTCGTCTTCTTGTTTTGTTTGTTTGTGTACAGGATATCTCAAAAAGTTGTGGACGAATCCTGATAAAATTGGTGGGCAGTTTGGTGTGTGAGAAGGACGAACTGAATAGATTTTGGTGAAGATCCGGATCTGGACAACTACTAGAATTTTTCAGTGATTCTTCACCATTGAGAGATAGAGCGAAACCAATACATAGCACGATATCTCAAAAAGTTGTGCACGATTTGGATGAAACTTGGTGGACACGTTGGATGTGTGATAAGGAAGAATTGTTTCAATTTTGGTGAAGATCCAAATCCGGATCCGAGAATTTTTAAAGTGATTTCACCATTGAGAGATCGGCTAAACTAATATATAGCTTAATATCTCAAAAAGTTGTGGACTCTTTTGATGAAACTTTGTGGACAGGTTGGGTGTGTGACAACGATGAAATGCTTTATTTTGGTGAAGATCGAATCCGGATGTGGATACGAGAATTATTTAATTTTTAAAGTTATTCTTCACCATTGAGAGATAGGGCCAAAACGAGATAATACTGTATTAACATGATATTTCAAAAATGTGTTGGGCCTGATATGTTCTCATGGATCAGGCATTACCTGGTGGAGGTATGCGCTCTTCCGAGTGCCTTCTAGTTTTTTTTAAAGTGATTCTTTACCATTGAGAGATAGGCCCCGAAACGAATATATAGCACGATATCTCAAAAAGTATGAACGGATTATGATTAAACTTGGTAGAGTGAGTTGGGCAAGTGACAAGAACAAGCCAAATCGATTTTGGTTATCAGTGGGTACAGTCTGGCCTATGAGTCAGATACAAAACATAAACTGTTCAGCCTGGCGGAGGTATGCGCTCTACAAGTGCTGTTCTGCTTGAATACATGGATTTGCCCAGCTGTGAACTGCTATAATTGATCTTGATTGTATCCAGTTCATGTATATAAGAACTGTTTCTTCATATTTTCTTACTGGGGTATCAGTCATTTGCAAAGGTAATGGTAATGTTTTTGGAAATATCTGTTTTGTTGATTGTTGGGCAAATCCTTCTTCAAAGAAGCAGGTTGTTTAATTAACAATTAAATGTTTACGATGTTCTGAAACAGCTTTCTGGGAAAGTAAAATGAACACATCAAAGGCATTTTGGTGCTGGTGAGCCATAATTAAAGGATGATTAAAGCTGCTCGTGGAAAGCTTTGCGAGCATGGCATTGTGCCAGACCTTGTCAGGCACAAAAATGTCTAATGAGAGTGCCCTTTTCTTTGCAGTTTAGGCCATGCATCTATTATTCAAACATGAGAAAGAGCATGGCCATGACACAGCTGTGAGAGAGGAGAGAGAGAGAGAGAGAGAGAGAGAGAGAGAGAGAGAGAGAGAGAGAGAAGATAGAGATAGAGATAGATGCCTTGAATTCATCTGAGATGTCTATGCTTTTCAACCATTCTAGAAGAGAAATCGCATGGTTTAGTAAGAGATGAAGTCAGAAAAGAAAAAATATCATCAAAATGGAAGGGATCAGGCCACAGACCTTTTGATGTGGGTGCTGCAATATTCAAGCTCTCAGCCAAACCTCAAAATATGTACAGCATGATGTCATCACAGGTGAAAAAAGGTATCAAAAAGGAACAATATCAAAGATGAGCTTGATTTGTGTTACAAGTTTTTTAATGGAAGAATAAAAGTCAGAAAGCTTTTATTTTATCATGAGCCTGGTGTGGAGAACTGGTTTGCCTTAATTTGTTGCGAGCTTTGCAAAGGGGCTTTAGATTAGCTTTCTTAACTGGGATGGAAGGTTTGTGAGAATAAATAATGTTAGCACTTCATTTATAGCACTTTTAATGTGGAAGCACAATTGGTTGTGATTGCTTCTCTGCAAGCTTCAGTGAATCAACATCTGGAAGACATGTGGATGGAATAAACTGTTGAAAGAATGTTTGCAGATGGTTATGGAACTTGTCTCTAGAGCTTTAAATAAATTGGCAGACAAAATAATTACTCATGGAAGAGCGAGGCAACAAAAGCAAGATGCTGATTGTGGGGCAGTGGGGCAACAGTCAGACACAACTAGCAAGGAAATGAACAAACAGGAAAATGAAAGGGAGGACACACAGTAACTTGCAAGTTAAAGGGTTGGTTTAGGTCGGGTTAATGAATAGAGAAGATCTTAGCTATGGATGGGGGGGGGGGGGGGGCTGTGAGGTCACATAATATGGTAATGTTCTACTAATAGAAGCCCTGGAATGGGTGGAGGGGTGGGATTGAACCACCTCCAGAAGGTAGTGACACAAATGGGGGGGGGGGGAAGAGGAATAAAAGAGTGGATTTGGGCAGTGAACATGGAATTTGGGAGCTCACCAAGATAGGGTTACTGGAAGAACACATGTGTCCTGGAGTATCTGGAGATGGTCAGATGGCTGAAAGGGAGAGAGAGCAGAGGGAGCAAGCTGGAGCAGAGATCCTGAAAAGTTGAAACTCGGAAAATACAGTGGCCACCAACTGTCTGCAATGTTAGAGCAACAAGTTCTTCCTTTCGCTTCATCACAGTTAATGCCAATTTGTACCTTTTATGTTCCACAAAATCGAGGAGAGAGACGTCTGATGTTGGGTGCCAGTCCATAAGGGAGAACAGTGCTCTATTGAGGTACGGAGAAGCCTTGCAGGCTGTGAGTAGTTCAGAATGATCTACAAGGAATGATGTAGGATGCTCAGTTTGTGGCTGGCTTTGGAGGATAGCTTTACTTTATGGTTAGGCTATGAGAAGTCTTAGCTGTTGATGAGGCCTAGAAGTTCAAGAGACTGAGCTTATGAAAAGAAATCACGTTTTCACTTTTATCCCTTGTCATCGATGTATCCGAATACCATAATCCTAAACAGGAGCATTGGTTCAGAAGCAGTTTCTTCTCAGAAAACATACTTTGTGATTTGCTAGTGGCAGCCAGGGCAGGATTTCGAAAATTGGCCAGGATATTGAAACACAATGGCCTCCTTTAATAAAAGGTATCGGGAGATCTTTCATGTCTGCAAATCAAACACAGCAGATGAAACTGCTTGCTTAATGTCTTCTGCAAAAGGCCGGTGTACAACGTGATCTAACAATTGGCTGCAGAATGCCAATAGTTTGCAGTCAGGTCCTCTCCCATTTCAAGATTAGGGGGAAAAGTGTGCCCAGTACTTTATCTCTGAGCTTCTCCTGTCAGAATCTCCAGGATCTGATACCCCCAAGTACAGTATGTATATAAAAAATAATGATTTTTCAATCTATTTATTGGCATCATCAGAGTAGCCCATTACATTCGAAGCATGATTTTGTAAAGGTAGAGTTTTCATAGACCTATGGAATGGAGATCAACACAAATACATTGATTTTCCTACTTGGCACTTGTTTGTTGGAGGGGTCTTGCTGTTAAGCAGCTTTTTGCAGCAGGATTAAACAAGAGGTAAGCCGTGCTGATAAACAGACCTTCTGTCACCTTAAAATCAAAAGTTCCACCTGACAATTGAGTAAGTTAGAACCTTTTGATTCTAAGGTGATGTTTTGGTAGTACATAGGTAATTGGTGCTAAAATCTCTTCATTTTACTCTTGTACTGTCCTGTTTGAATTGCAAGAAATGGTTTTGATTCCTTACTTCCTTTTCCTGACCATATCAATGTTCATGCTTGATCCATCATGAAGCAATGTCACCCCCTCACCCCCCCCTCATCCTCGCCCCCCTCCCCCAAAGTCCTTGAACGTTATTTTATCTTGGCTTATGAGCCACCCAGCGTCAAATTTGTTGGACTAATACTTCACCGTGAGGGATTTCAAGCTATTCTTCTTCTTTTTTTTTTCGTCTTAATGAGCCATCAAAGCATACAAATGGGGTATAAGAGTCCGAGTTCACTTCAATCAATGCCAAGCCTCCGCATGCCTCCATTTTGAACAGCAACTTTTCACAATATTGAAGGTTATTGGCTGAAACTTTGTCTTGCGAGGATAAATAAAGTGTCAGTATATTTTGAGAGAAAGATACAATTTATGGTGAGCATTGCCGGACTTTGAATAAATTCCAAATCGATTCCAAATTCCTGCACACTCGGTTTAGTATCCTGCGTCAGAGTGGCGACACATCCAGGATTGTAACCCCCTAGCCAATGAAACTGTCTTGGCAGCCTTAGGCACCTAACAGCAGAATAAGGATACACAAACAAACAATATTTCCAAAAATGCATTAATCACGTCCAGCCTCGATAAAGCTTTTTATCTTCTTATTCTCGGAGCCTGTTTGTTGGACATGAGGACACACATAAAATGCTCTGCTGTGTTTGGCTCATGGCCTTGGATAAAATCCATTAAATATCTTGGTAGGATTTATGAAATGGGGTGGGATGGTATAGTGGTTAAAACCACAACACAGGGATCCATACAAGGCTGGAAGGCCATTTTGCAAATTTATCATCGATAACTGTGTTTTTTTCAAAATGTCGACTGAGCTGGTTTGGAATCTCACCGTTGTATTTATATCCTTATTGATTTATGGACTGTATTGAATATTTTCAGAGGTGGAACACAGCCAAGAGACAAAGTTATCAGGCCATATTTGGATATTGGTTGAAAATGTTGACAGCTTATTGTGTTTTGTTTGGTTCTTTTGCTCACACTGAGACTGTAAATGACGACATTAAATGGGGGAACTACATTAAACCGCCGACTCCATGAAGCAGGATTTATATGTCTGTATTTACACCGCCAATAAATCGAATTTCTCCACTTATTTGCCTTCTTCCTGAAAAAAGTGGAAAACTCATTCTGAATGGCTGTGAGGGAAACAAATTTCCACACAAAGAACAATGTCTGCAAAATTCCCAATTTATGTAATCACATTCAGCACTGTTAAGGTCTGAGAAGGGTCTGGTATGCAAGGTGGTTGAATAGGTTTGGTTTGTGTCAGCACTTGCACAAGGCTCAAAGGCAGATTATGGGTGGGGCAATATGCACCTGCCCCATACCTTGTGTAACCTTCTTGGTCCCAGTTATATATTCACTATCCTGAATATCTGCACCAGAGGGCTCGATAGCCAACACTATAATGGATCGTTTCAAAAGAAAAATATATTTCATTGTGCAGAGCCAAAAGGACCGTTAAGTATGTTTTATACAAGGGGCATCTTGCCCCAGTGGCCCCAGATTAGAACGTCAACTCGCATTATGACCAGTAGCATTGGCCAAAAAGTGCGGGTCAAACTAGTAGTGCAGAATCTGGAAATTTAAATGGGGATCTCTTTCGGTTTCCAAAAACAAAGATTCGAGTCTGTAAGGCGTACGCAGCTGTGGAATAATTCACTTTTCGACCCAACTTGATGCAGCTTACGGTTCATAGTTTTTAAAGCATTGAGGCTTGCCAGTATTCAGGGAATCTGCAACCACATTCTAGTTTAAGATCCCATTTATATTAAGATCCATTTTCAAAATGAATCTGTGATTATATGCGTTTTGAACTAAATGTTGCGAAGAGTATTTCTACCACTGTAGGAAGCAAAATGTGGTTACTATTTTGGGCATTAGCTTGTCAGAGCAAAAAAAATGGGCTCATGCCCACCTGTTTTTGCTCAGAGGAAGGAATATCGTTTGAAATGCCAGTAAAGGTAATCTTATAAGAACCTAGTTGATAAAATCTGTTTATCTTGTCCACTGTTGCAGACCAACATGCCTTGCGTTCACTATTCCATCGTGTGCGTATACCCTGCCCAAATCAAAAATTAAATTCCTGCCTATCCCTCGAGAGTATATGGGTACCACTGAGTGACATTACCCCACTGAAGCATCATGATGGCTAAAATGCCAATGTTATGCTGAAATGATGAGCAGTTTTTAAATTTTCACTTCACTTGTGTTGTCCCCTCCCTCCCTCCATGAAATATTTGATATTTTCATTTGTACATATTGAAGTTGTTGGAACAGCTAATGGGTCGAGTAATCGGGATTGCAACATTGATGACAAAGAAGTGGTTGGGAATGAGCAGGCACAAGATGGACAAACGATTAAGGTTGGCCATGTTATAGTGATGATACCAAGAGGAATGATGGGCCAAATGACCTTTTATTATGTGTGATTGAAAAAATATAACCTAGTGTATTTCTTATCATGCCATAACATTCGTAGAAGTTCGTTATATGTATCTACATTCCTTATGTTTATAGACCAGTATGGTGGTGAAAGGAACTAAACACCGGTTGCCTCGATTGTTTCTTTACACAGAATGGAAGCAAAAATCTTGTGGCAGGACGATGACAGCCAATAAAGGAGCCGGAGCAAAGCAGTCCAGTTCTGGCAAACCAGCTGATGAAAGGTGGGATGTATATAACATCTGTACACCTTGTGTCATCATCTGTGTTTGAAAGCATTTTACAAACAAATTATTCATGAAAGCATTTCAGGTTGGCTGAGTAAGTTGATTAATTGGATGGAGGGGTGGTTTGGGGATGGGAGTAAATATTGCAGATAAACTGTAACACCCACATGAAAGGCTCAGCCCAAACTCCTTATTTACACATACATTGCTCGTGAGCACAGTCACATCAAATTCGTTCAGAATCTTCTGCTGTTTTCCTGAAAAAAAAACACGATAATATGGTTGTTATAGTTATCCGCTGTAAAAGATCACAAAATGCTGACGTTTTGGGCTTTACCTTTATCTTTCGTCGGAGCAGAAAGGAGAGCCGGTCTCTCTCCTTTGTTCCAATGAAGGGCAAAGTCTGAAATGGCGGCGTTTGGTGGTCTTTAACCACTTTTTTCTTTAACCACGTTTGGTGGCCAAGTTACAGCGGATAACTTTAACCAGTTTATTCTCGTGTTTTTATTTTCTTGCATCTCCATTTCAAAGACCGATAGTTTATTTGCTGGAATTAGCAACTATTTTCATCTTTACCCTTACCTTGTTCAAATATTTCATCTCTGATCAAGAATGATTGCCAATTTACTACACCTGCCTGGGGATTGGATCAAAATGGGCTCCTTGCACTGTAATCCACGCAAAATATTATCCAGGAGTCCCTCAACACTGACTCCGACTAAATCTCCTCTTATTAGTTACACAAATATAATTCACCAGGTATGAATCTACCTTGAGTTTTGGACACTCTAGGTTTATGAATTATTGTCCGTAGGTTCATTAAAATAGATCTAGTGATTAACTTTACAATAAAATATTATGGCAACCTATGGCCTGTTATGTCAGTGTATACGAAGAAGAAATGTTATTTTTGGATAACTTTCAGACCTACAGTCATCCAACAATGTAACAAGTTATGTGAGGGGTGATGAGTTGGGATGGGCCCAATGAGGGCCATCCATATACTCATCATCCATCGCATAACACATTTTTTTGGACGGTCCACCTCCCAGCAGATGGAAACATGGTGTCAGAAATAAAAATAGGACCGCACATCATGAAGCTCACGTTGATCAGGAGCAACAGTCACTCAACCCCCCCTCCCCCCCCCATAGACCTTAAAATTATTAATGCCGTGAACAAACTTTAACACATCACGGATGATGAAGGTTGTGGTCAAGTTTCATTGAACTTGTGTGTGTGGTTTCGGAGAAGGGAGCAAATACCTATTTTTGGGGTCAACCCCCCCCCCTCCCCATAAAATGAGCGCATATTTTGATGTGGTCAATACACCTTCATGAGGCATAAGATATGAAGCTTGTGGTCAAGTTTCATCAAAATTATGTTGTTGGTCAAGCGATAATGACTGAAGTGTTTACGGACTGACTGACTGACTCGCTCGCTCACTAATTTACGGACACGGCTCGATCGCAAAGCTCACCGGACTAAAGTCCAGGTGAGCTAAAAACACATTCAGAATGTTCCAGAAAATTGACCCAGCTACAGTTAGAAGACTGGCAAGTTGGCTAGAAGGTATGCACACTCACCTCTGAGCTGCTTGCCTGTGCTTGATTCTCGGCCCAGCTATAAACTGTCATCCCAGTGTTCCATAGGAAGGGTGATTCATCAATGTGGGTGCCATCCCTCAGATGGACATTAAACTGGGCGTCCCATTTGCCGGCATTAGTTGGTGCACGTTAAAGATCCCACGGTTTCCTTCGCAAAGAATATGCGAGCTATCACTGACACCATGAACAAATTACAAATTCCTGCGCTGACTTCCTGTGTCGGAGTGGCGACCCATCAAAGATTGTAACCCTCATCACGAAACTGCTTCGCAGAACCAACACCCTGTATAGAGCATCGTACATGATGAAGACAGTTGGAACCAGACCTGATGTTTTAAAGATGGATGGACGGGCAATTATCATTTGTGTGTTGGTTTGACTTCCATGCACTCC
Source organism: Eptatretus atami (assembly GCA_035128595.1). Classification (NCBI taxonomy): domain Eukaryota; kingdom Metazoa; phylum Chordata; class Myxini; order Myxiniformes; family Myxinidae; genus Eptatretus; species Eptatretus atami. The sequence goes on along the minus strand of CM068958.1, from coordinate 115,114,820 downwards.
TGAGCCACCAGACGAAAGTGTTGAACACTGGTGATTGATTGCATCGGGGATGTGCACGGGAAGCTTTTAGGCGGTAAAAAAACATACTCTTGGAAGTAGGAACTGCCACATCAACCTTATGTTTTTACATTACGAGAAGTGTTTCTGTTTTTGACTTGTATGCACTCTTGAATCACTGCACAGAATGCATTGAAAACTGGTGTTGTACTCGAGGTGTTGGTTTTAGGCGATGTAAAAAAAAATCATAGCCCCTCAGGTTGAGGTTGGGGGAGGACGCCAATTCTATGTATGAAAATGTGTATCATATAACGCCATCTGATGAGACGGCATTACAAGTCATAAATAATACTCAAATTATCTGCATGAAAACCATAGGCATGACAAAACTGGGGGAATTAACCCATCTGAAAGGACAGATTCTTTGCGAGTTGTTAAAAAAACGAAAATGGACATCTCCTTGGGGGGGGGGGGGTGGGGGGGGAAGAGATAATATTGATAAGGAATGGAAAGCTTACTATCCCAAGGAGATGTCCATTTTCGTTTTTTTAACAACTCGCAAAGAATCTGTCCTTTCAGATGGGTTAATTCCCCCAGTTTTGTCATGCCTATGGTTTTCATGCAGATAATTTGAGTATTATTTATGACTTGTAATGCCGGCTCTCATCAGATGGCGTTATATGATACACATTTTCATACATAGAATTGGCGTCCTCCCCCCAACCTCAACCTGAGGGGCTATGATTTTTTTTTACATCGCCTAAAACCAACACCTCGAGTACAACCACCAGTTTTCAATGCATTCTGTGCAGTGATTCAAGAGTGCATACAAGTCAAAAACAGAAACACTTCTCGTAATGTAAAAACATAAGGTTGATGTGGCAGTTCCTACTTCCAAGAGTATGTTTTTTTTACCGCCTAAAAGCTTCCCGTGCACATCCCCGATGCAATCAATCACCAGTTGTCAACTACTTTCGTCTGGTGGCTCAGGAGTGCATGGAAGTCAAACCAACACACAAATGATAATTGCCCGTCGCATCCATCTTTAAAACATCAGGTCTGGTTCCAACTGTCTTCATCATGTACGATGCTCTATACAGGGTGTTGGTTCTGCCGAAGCAGTTTCGTGATGAGGGTTACAATCTTTGATGGGTCGCCACTCCGACACAGGAAGTCAGCGCAGGAATTTGTAATTTGTTCATGGTGTCAGTGATAGCTCGCATATTCTTTGCGAAGGAAACCGTGGGATCTTTAACGTGCACCAACTAATGCCGGCAAATGGGACGCCCAGTTTAATGTCCATCTGAGGGATGGCACCCACATTGATGAATCACCCTTCCTATGGAACACTGGGATGACAGTTTATAGCTGGGCCGAGAATCAAGCACAGGCAAGCAGCTCAGAGGTGAGTGTGCATACCTTCTAGCCAACTTGCCAGTCTTCTAACTGTAGCTGGGTCAATTTTCTGGAACATTCTGAATGTGTTTTTAGCTCACCTGGACTTTAGTCCGGTGAGCTTGGTGCGATCGAGCCGTGTCCGTAAATTAGTGAGCGAGCGAGTCAGTCAGTCAGTCAGTCCGTAAACACTTCAGTCATTATCGCTTGACCAAACACATAATTTTGATGAAACTTGACCACAAGCTTCATATCTGATGCCTCATGAAGGTGTATTGACCACATCAAAATATGCGCTCATTTTATGGGGAGGGGGGGGGGTTGACCCCAAAAATAGGTTTTTGCTCCCTTCTCCGAAACCACACACACAAGTTCAATGAAACTTGACCACAACCTTCATCATCCGTGATGTGTTAAAGTTTGTTCACGGCATTAATAAATTTAAGGTCTATGGGGGGGGGAGGGGGGGTTGGAGTGACTGTTGCTCCTGATCAACGTGAGCTTCATGATGTGCGGTCCTATTTTTATTTCTGACACCATGTTTCCATCTGCTGGGAGGTGGACCGTCCAAAAAAATGTGTTATGCGATGGATGATGAGTATATGGATGGCCCTCATTGGGCCCATCCCAACTCATCACCCCTCACATAACTTGTTACATTGTTGGATGACTGTAGGTCTGAAAGTTATCCAAAAATAACATTTCTTCTTCGTATACACTGACATAACAGGCCATAGGTTGCCATAATATTTTATTGTAAAGTTAATCACTAGATCTATTTTAATGAACCTACGGACAATAATTCATAAACCTAGAGGTGTCCAAAACTCAAGGTAGATTCATACCTGGTGAATTATATTTGTGTAACTAATAAGAGGAGATTTAGTCGGAGTCAGTGTTGAGGGACTCCTGGATAATATTTTGCGTGGATTACAGTGCAAGGAGCCCATTTTGATCCAATCCCCAGGCAGGTGTAGTAAATTGGCAATCATTCTTGATCAGAGTGAAATATTTGAACAAGGTAAGGGTAAAGATGAAAATAGTTGCTAATTCCAGCAAATAACTATCGGTCTTTGAAATGGAGATGCAAGAAAATAAAAACAACGAGAAAAACTGGTTAAAGTTATCCGCTGTAACTTGGCCACCAAACGTGGTTAAAGAAAAAAGTGGTTAAAGACACCAAACGCTCGCCATTTCAGACTTTGCCCTTCATTGGAACAAAGGAGAGAGACCGGCTCTCCTTTCTGCTCCGACGAAAGATAAAGGTAAAGCCCAAAACGTCAGCATTTGTGATCTTTTACAGCGGATAACTAAACAAACATATTATCGTGTTTTTTTTTTCAAGAACAGCAGAAGATTCTGAACGAATTTGATGTGACTGTGCTCACGAGCAATGTATGTGTAAATAAGGAGTTTGGGCTGAGCCTTTCATGTGGGTGTTACAGTTTATCTGCAATATTTACTCCCATCCCCCAAACCACCCCTCCATCCAATTAATCAACTTACTCAGCCAACCTGAAATGCTTTCATGAATAATTTGTTTGTAAAATGCTTTCAAACACAGATGATGACACAAGGTGTACAGATGTTATATACATCCCACCTTTCATCAGCTGGTTTGCCAGAACTGGACTGCTTTGCTCCGGCTCCTTTATTGGCTGTCATCGTCCTGCCACAAGATTTTTGCTTCCATTCCTGTGTAAAGAAACAATCGAGGCAACCGGTGTTTAGTTCCTTTCACCACCATACTGGTCTATAAACATAAGGAAATGTAGATACATATAACGAACTTCTACGAATGTTATGGCATGATAAGAAATACACTAGGTTATATTTTTTCAATCACACATAATAAAAGGTCATTTGGCCCATCATTCCTCTTGGTATCATCACTATAACATGGCCAACCTTAATCGTTTGTCCATCTTGTGCCTGCTCATTCCCAACCACTTCTTTGTCATCAATGTTGCAATCCCGATTACTCGACCCATTAGCTGTTCCAACAACTTCAATATGTACAAATGAAAATATCAAATATTTCATGGAGGGAGGGAGGGGACAACACAAGTGAAGTGAAAATTTAAAAACTGCTCATCATTTCAGCATAACATTGGCATTTTAGCCATCATGATGCTTCAGTGGGGTAATGTCACTCAGTGGTACCCATATACTCTCGAGGGATAGGCAGGAATTTAATTTTTGAATTTGGGCAGGGTATACGCACACGATGGAATAGTGAACGCAAGGGCATGTTGGTCTGCAACAGTGGACAAGATAAACAGATTTTATCAACTAGGTTCTTATAAGATTACCTTTACTGGCATTTCAAACGATATTCCTTCCTCTGAGCAAAAACAGGTGGGCATGAGCCCATTTTTTTTTGCTCTGACAAGCTAATGCCCAAAATAGTAACCACATTTTGCTTCCTACAGTGGTAGAAATACTCTTCGCAACATTTAGTTCAAAACGCATATAATCACAGATTCATTTTGAAAATGGATCTTAATATAAATGGGATCTTAAACTAGAATGTGGTTGCAGATTCCCTGAATACTGGCAAGCCTCAATGCTTTAAAAACTATGAACCGTAAGCTGCATCAAGTTGGGTCGAAAAGTGAATTATTCCACAGCTGCGTACGCCTTACAGACTCGAAGGTCTTTGTTTTTGGAAACCGAAAGAGATCCCCATTTAAATTTCCAGATTCTGCACTACTAGTTTGACCCGCACTTTTTGGCCAATGCTACTGGTCATAATGCGAGTTGACGTTCTAATCTGGGGCCACTGGGGCAAGATGCCCCTTGTATAAAACATACTTAACGGTCCTTTTGGCTCTGCACAATGAAATATATTTTTCTTTTGAAACGATCCATTATAGTGTTGGCTATCGAGCCCTCTGGTGCAGATATTCAGGATAGTGAATATATAACTGGGACCAAGAAGGTTACACAAGGTATGGGGCAGGTGCATATTGCCCCACCCATAATCTGCCTTTGAGCCTTGTGCAAGTGCTGACACAAACCAAACCTATTCAACCACCTTGCATACCAGACCCTTCTCAGACCTTAACAGTGCTGAATGTGATTACATAAATTGGGAAATTTTGCGGACATTGTTCTTTGTGTGGAAATTTGTTTCCCTCACAGCCATTCAGAATGAGTTTTCCACTTTTTTCAGGAAGAAGGCAAATAAGTGGAGAAATTCGATTTATTGGCGGTGTAAATACAGACATATAAATCCTGCTTCATGGAGTCGGCGGTTTAATGTAGTTCCCCCATTTAATGTCGTCATTTACAGTCTCAGTGTGAGCAAAAGAACCAAACAAAACACAATAAGCTGTCAACATTTTCAACCAATATCCAAATATGGCCTGATAACTTTGTCTCTTGGCTGTGTTCCACCTCTGAAAATATTCAATACAGTCCATAAATCAATAAGGATATAAATACAACGGTGAGATTCCAAACCAGCTCAGTCGACATTTTTGAAAAAAACACAGTTATCGATGATAAATTTGCAAAATGGCCTTCCAGCCTTGTATGGATCCCTGTGTTGTGGTTTTAACCACTATACCATCCCACCCCATTTCATAAATCCTACCAAGATATTTAATGGATTTTATCCAAGGCCATGAGCCAAACACAGCAGAGCATTTTATGTGTGTCCTCATGTCCAACAAACAGGCTCCGAGAATAAGAAGATAAAAAGCTTTATCGAGGCTGGACGTGATTAGATGCATTTTTGGAAATATTGTTTGTTTGTGTATCCTTATTCTGCTGTTAGGTGCCTAAGGCTGCCAAGACAGTTTCATTGGCTAGGGGGTTACAATCCTGGATGTGTCGCCACTCTGACGCAGGATACTAAACCGAGTGTGCAGGAATTTGGAATCGATTTGGAATTTATTCAAAGTGCCGGCAATGCTCACCATAAATTGTATCTTTCTCTCAAATATACTGACACTTTATTTATCCTCGCAAGACAAAGTTTCAGCCAATAACCTTCAATATTGTGAAAAGTTGCTGTTCAAAATGGAGGCATGCGGAGGCTTGGCATTGATTGAAGTGAACTCGGACTCTTATACCCCATTTGTATGCTTTGATGGCTCATTAAGACGAAAAAAAAAAGAAGAAGAATAGCTTGAAATCCCTCACGGTGAAGTATTAGTCCAACAAATTTGACGCTGGGTGGCTCATAAGCCAAGATAAAATAACGTTCAAGGACTTTGGGGAGGGGGGCGAGGATGAGGGGGGGGGTGAGGGGGTGACATTGCTTCATGATGGGATCAAGCATGAACATTGATATGGTCAGGAAAAGGAAGTAAGGAATCAAAACCATTTCTTGCAATTCAAACAGGACAGTACAAGAGTAAAATGAAGAGATTTTAGCACCAATTACCTATGTACTACCAAAACATCACCTTAGAATCAAAAGGTTCTAACTTACTCAATTGTCAGGTGGAACCTTTTGATTTTAAGGTGACAGAAGGTCTGTTTATCAGCACGGCTTACCTCTTGTTTAATCCTGCTGCAAAAAGCTGCTTAACAGCAAGACCCCTCCAACAAACAAGTGCCAAGTAGGAAAATCAATGTATTTGTGTTGATCTCCATTTCCATAGGTCTATGAAAACTCTACCTTTACAAAATCATGCTTCGAATGTAATGGGCTACTCTGATGATGCCAATAAATAGATTGAAAAATCATTATTTTTTATATACATACTGTACTTGGGGGTATCAGATCCTGGAGATTCTGACAGGAGAGCTCAGAGATAAAGTACTGGGCACACTTTTCCCCCTAATCTTGAAATGGGAGAGGACCTGACTGCAAACTATTGGCATTCTGCAGCCAATATGTTAGATCACGTTGTACACCGGCCTTTTGCAGAAGACATTAAGCAAGCAGTTTCATCTGCTGTGTTTGATTTGCAGACATGAAAGATCTCCCGATACCTTTTATTAAAGGAGGCCATTGTGTTTCAATATCCTGGCCAATTTTCGAAATCCTGCCCTGGCTGCCACTAGCAAATCACAAAGTATGTTTTCTGAGAAGAAACTGCTTCTGAACCAATGCTCCTGTTTAGGATTATGGTATTCGGATACATCGATGACAAGGGATAAAAGTGAAAACGTGATTTCTTTTCATAAGCTCAGTCTCTTGAACTTCTAGGCCTCATCAACAGCTAAGACTTCTCATAGCCTAACCATAAAGTAAAGCTATCCTCCAAAGCCAGCCACAAACTGAGCATCCTACATCATTCCTTGTAGATCATTCTGAACTACTCACAGCCTGCAAGGCTTCTCCGTACCTCAATAGAGCACTGTTCTCCCCTTATGGACTGGCACCCAACATCAGACGTCTCTCTCCTCGATTTTGTGGAACATAAAAGGTACAAATTGGCATTAACTGTGATGAAGCGAAAGGAAAGAACTTGTTGCTCTAACATTGCAGACAGTTGTGGCCACTGTATTTTCCGAGTTTCAACTTTTCAGGATCTCTGCTCCAGTTGCTCCTCTGCTCTCTCTCCCTTTCAGCCATCTGACCATCTCCAGATACTCCAGGACACATGTGTTCTTCCCAGTAACCCTATCTTGGTGAGCTCCCAAATTCCATGTTCACTGCCCAAATCCACTCTTTTATTCCTCTTCCCCCCCCCCCCATTTGTGTCACTACCTTCTGGAGGTGGTTCAATCCCACCCCCTCCACCCATTCCAGGGTTCTATTTAGTAGAACATTACCATATTATGTGACCTCACAGCCCCCCTATCCATAGCTAAGATCTTCTCTATTCATTAACCCGACCTAAACCAACCCTTTAACTTGCAAGTTACTGTGTTTCCTCCCTTTCATTTTTCCTGTTTGTTCATTTCCTTGCTAGTTGTGTCTGACTGTTGCCCCACTGCCCCACAATCAGCATCTTGCTTTTGTTGCCTCGCTCTTCCATGAGTAATTTATTTTGTCTGCCAATTTATTTAAAGCTCTAGAGACAAGTTCCATAACCATCTGCAAACATTCTTTCAACAGTTTATTCCATCCACATGTCTTCCAGATGTTGATTCACTGAAGCTTGCAGAGAAGCAATCACAACCAATTGTGCTTCCACATTAAAAGTGCTATAAATGAAGTGCTAACATTATTATTCTCACAAACCTTCCATCCCAGTTAAGAAAGCTAATCTAAAGCCCCTTTGCAAAGCTCGCAACAAATTAAGGCAAACCAGTTCTCCACACCAGGCTCATGATAAAATAAAAGCTTTCTGACTTTTATTCTTCCATTAAAAAAACTTGTAACACAAATCAAGCTCATCTTTGATATTGTTCCTTTTTGATACCTTTTTTCACCTGTGATGACATCATGCTGTACATATTTTGAGGTTTGGCTGAGAGCTTGAATATTGCAGCACCCACATCAAAAGGTCTGGTGCCTGATCCCTTCCATTTTGATGATATTTTTTCTTTTCTGACTTCATCTCTTACTAAACCATGCGATCTTCTCTTCTAGAATGGTTGAAAAGCATAGACATCTCAGATGAATTCAAGGCATCTATCTCTATCTCTATCTCTCTCTCTCTCTCTCTCTCTCTCTCTCTCTCTCTCTCTCTCTCTCTCTCTCTCTCACAGCTGTGTCATGGCCATGCTCTTTCTCATGTTTGAATAATAGATGCATGGCCTAAACTGCAAAGAAAAGGGCACTCTCATTAGACATTTTTTGTGCCTCTGACAAGGTCTGGCACAATGCCATGCTCGCAAAGCTTTCCACGAGCAGCTTTAATCATCCTTTAATTATGGCTCACCAGCACCAAAATGCCTTTGATGGTGTTCATTTTACTTTCCCAGAAAGCTGTTTCAGAACATCGTAAACATTTAATTGTTAATTAACAACCTGCTTCTTTGAAGAAGGATTTGCCCAACAATCAACAAACAGATTTTCCAAAAACATTACCATTACCTTTGCAAATGACTGATACCCCAGTAAGAAATATGAAGAAACAGTTCTTATATACATGAACTGGATACAATCAAGATCAATTATAGCAGTTCACAGCTGGGCAAATCCATGTATTCAAGCAGAACAGCACTTGGTAGAGCGCATACCTCCGCCAGGCTGAACAGTTTATGTTTTGTATCTGACTCATAGGCCAGACTGTATCCCACTGATAACCAAAATCGATTTGGCTTGTTCTTGTCACTTGCCCAACTCATCTACCAAGTTTAATCATAATCCGTTCATAACTTTTTGAGATATCGTGCTATATATTCGTTTCGGGGCCTATCTCTCAATGGTAAAGAATCACTTTAAAAAAAACTAGAAGGGCACTCGGAAGAGCGCATACCTCCACCAGGTAATGCCTGATCCATGAGAACATATCAGGCCCAACACATTTTTGAAATATCATGTTATACAGTATTATCTCGTTTTTGGCCCTATCTCTCAATGGTGAAGAATAACTTTAAAAATTAAATAATTCTCGTATCCACATCCGGATTCGGATCTTCACCAAAATAGAAGCATTTCATCGTTGTCACACACCCAACCTGTCCACAAAGTTTCATCCAAAAGAGTCCACAACTTTTTGAGATATTAAGCTATATATTAGTTTAGCCCGATCTCTCAATGGTGAAGAATCACTTTAAAAATTCTCGGATCCGGATTTGGATCTTCACCAAAATTGAAACAATTCTTCCTTATCACACATCCAACGTGTCCACCAAGTTTCATCCAAATTCGTGCACAACTTTTTGAGATATCGTGCTATGTATTGGTTTCGCTCTATCTCTCAATGGTGAAGAATCACTGAAAAATTCTAGTAGTTGGATCCAGATCCGGATCTTCACCAAAATCTATTCAGTTCGTCCTTCTCACACACCAAACCTGCCCACCAAATTTTATCAGGATTCGTCCACAACTTTTTGAGATATCCTGTACACAAACAAACAAACAAGAAGACGACGTCATGCAGAGCACGATACCTGCAAAATGCCTAAAACAAAATTTGACCTCAAAAATAATTGGTGATTGAATTCAATGACCAAATATGCAACTCCTCTTCAAATTTCAAGTCAATCAGATGAAAATTAGCAATTTTAGAAATTCGGCCTATTGTTGACGTTTTGATCCATGTTGACCGCAAAAATAATTGGCTGGTTGAATTCAGTGACCTGAAATATATATCCTCTTCAAATTTCAAGTCATTCCAAATGAAAATTGAGGATTTTAGAAATACCACCCGAGTTGTTGACCTTTTGACCTCAAAAGCAATAGGCTTCTTGCTTATGCCAAACTCTACAATACGGTGAAGTTTCATGAAGACCGGTTTAAATGTGACGGGCAGGTGATTCACAGACAAACAGACAGACAAACAGACAGAATAACAAAATCGACTAACTTCTTCTTCTTCTTGCGTATGGCAGCTTAGCTGCCGGGGTAGCTATCATTTCTTGGAAGCGCGAGTGTGTCGCTGATGCAGTGCCCCTCTACCAGTACACACTGGTACTCATTTAGCCGACCTCGGAAGGATGACAGGCTGAGTCAACCCCCTGGTGTAATAATTCAGCGGTCAACGGAGCTTGAACTCAGGACCCTAGGATCCCAAGCCGCCACCCTAACCACTAAGCCAACACCAGGCTTAATCGATTAACCAATACACAGTACTTGTAAAATCTTTGATTTTGCAAGTAACAAACAGACAGGCAGGGGGGAAAACATAACCTGCGTCACCTTCGGTGGCAGAGGTAATTAGACTAAACTGCCAGATCTGGATCCGAATCTGGACCTTCACCAAAATCAGATCAATTTGTCCTTGTCACACACCAAGCTTGCCCACCAAATTTCATCCGGATCCGTCCACAACTTTTTGAGATGTCCTGCACACAAACAGACAAACAAACAGACACACAGGGGTGAAAACATACCCTCCTTCGCCTTCGGTGGCAGAGGTTATGAAATCAAACTGCCAGATCTGGATCCGAATCTGGATCTTCTCCAAAATCAAATCAATTTGTCCTCATCACACAAGTAACCTGTCCACCAGGTTGTGTCTGAATCCATCCATACCTTTTTGAGACGTCATGTTATATATCATTTTTTAGCCCAATCACTCAATGGTGAAGAATCAATTGAAAAATTATTGGATCCGGATCTTCACCAAAATCGAATCGATTCATCCTTGGCACACACCCAACATGTCCACAAATTTTGTCCGAATCCATCCATACCCTTTTGAGACATCCTGCTCACAGAAAAACAAACAAGCAGGGGTGAATACATAACCTCCATCAACATTCGGTGGCATAGGTAATAAAACTATGAAACTGCACAACTTTGAAAAGACTGAAAGACAACTCAAAGTTTTACTTCTTTTTTTGGTCAAAAAAGTCAAGTTCTGAGACAGCCAAAGGTAAAAAAAATTCCAAACAAGGCAAAGCAAGCACATTTGTGTTCTTTGGAAATAGCCTGCTCATTTCAGAGCCAGGAGGTTTTCACATCACAACTTAACTTTGGCTTCCACTGGTGGTTTCATCATATCTGTTTACAGAGTGTACAGACCAATTTGCTAGTCTCCTTCAACCAGAATCTGAAAATATTTGATAGTACCATAATACAATGCAAGCCTCAAGACTTTCATTGCTCAATATTCTGTGAAGAGTGTAATCGAGAAAATTTCAACGAAATAGCCAACATTATTGAAACTACCCAGCAGGCACACGACGTCAGTATGAAAGATTCACGACGTCGGGAATCGGCCGCTTGGTTGTACAACAGATCACGACGTGGTACAGCCGCAGCGCGATTATCCAAAACTTTTTTTTTCTGCCTCGTGTGTTTCCAGGGTGAGCGCTTTTCCACTCGTGCCGTGTGTGGTTGTGTTTGCCTTTCACTGGAGGAGAGATCTGATTGGCTAATTGCTATTTCCGCATCACGAGCCGCCATTTGCAAGGTTTGGCTAAACTTGTGAGAACTTTCCCCTGTTTCTGAGTGTGACACACAATCGTTTAATCTGCAGAAGACTTCCGCTTTTATAGTTAAAATTATCTTCCGCCGTGATCATTTTTGGTAAGTATATATTATAAATCGATTTTATGTCTTAGCTTTTGTTTTTGGACGTTTTAAAGATCACAGAATCCATGATGTGTTCGTGTTACTAGTGTGCTGGAATCTATATCGTTACATTCAATGGAAACTCTCCCGGGCCCTTTGGGGCCCTCGATGTGGTTCGAGCCTTGGACTCGGGAACGGCATCTGACGATCGAATCCTCCGGCACCCGATTTCATCATTCGTTTATCACGTTTAGCTGTCGCTGATTTGGCCCATCGTGTGGAGAAATCGACGGTAAATAATGAATTCATTTTTCCGCGGGCCTGGTGAAAAAAAAACACCGCAATGTGGCAAATAAAGGGAACTCTGTAAAAATTACTTTGCACAAGTTTAATTGGTTCAGAACCTTTTAAAAATATTTTCTGGTGTGGATAATGCTTCGGCCGTTCGGGTCCGACGAATTACCGCATTGTACCGCAATGTAACAAATTAAAGTTCTACTGCCCTTAAAAAACCTCAATTAATATTTTTTTTTTTTTATAACATATTATTTTTATGTCCTCTTTTAACGAGTTGGGCCTAAACAAAGGCAAAAGGAAAACAATTGTCAGTTATTGTTCGCCGAAAAATGTGGTTTTGTCATAAAAAAAATATTAACCCTTTGGCCGCCGACAAACTGCCGCTTGTAACAATGAAGCCTTCATTGCGGTAGTTTGTCACTTGGGGAGTTGTTCAAGTTTGTTTCCTGCACAATTGTTTTCCTTTGGTAAAATGGTTATCAAAAGACATGAAAATAACTTTATTATAAAAAAATAATATTAATTGAGGCTTTTTAAGGGCAGTGGAACTTAAAATTTGTTACAAGCTGCTTTGAACACTGGTGACTAAATTGTTTTTATTTTCTTAAATAAGGGTGATGTCCAATGCTATGATGTCCACATACAATTTGTGTGGAAAGAATGGGAAGAGACCTTTCCGGAACCTGAATTTTATAAAGTTGTCAGAGGAAATGAATTCTGCTAAATGACAGTTATTAATGTGCATGACTTGAGCGTAATTGACATTGCAAGTCTTGTTTGATGATCATAAAGCCAAATATATACGAAGTGGAAATTCTTATTTTTCAGACAGTACCATGACCAGTCAGCCAACAGCAACGGAGGCGGATGTGGACACTGCCACATCACAACATTTGAAATATGCCCCTGATCGACGTGGAGGTGCGGGCAGGAACAAGCCCTCATCTATCTATAATTCCAGCAATGTGTGTGTGTGTGTGTGTCTGTCTGTCTGTCTGTCCGTCTGTCTCTGTGTGTTGTGTTGTGTGTGTGTGTGTGTGTGTGTGTGTGTGTGTGTGTGTGTGTGTGTGTGTGTGTCTGTGTCTGTGACCGCTGTTTCTCGACAACAACTGGTCTGATCTAATTGAAACTTGCCAGATATATTGCTGGGGACCTGAGGATGTGCCTTTTCAAGGTTTGATATTAATCGGACAAGTGCTTCCGAAGTTATGGCCATTTATTTACCAAACCAATGACAAGACACGTTATTGCGTCGGCATGGCCGATGGGGGAAGGGAAGCTCAGCCGCGTTCCCCATTACGGGTTACAACGTACGGGCTTCCGGAGAGTGATGACTTCGTGTATTCTAATAATTTCTCGATTTCTTATGCGCATTTATAGATTAACACAATGCCCCAAGTTATGATCATTTTCATATTAGACGGTGCATAAATTTTGGTAACATCAGAGTGCTGGTATGCTCCGAACCAGGAAGTAAATTTTTTTTCTCTCTCTCTTCTTCTCTTTTGTTTTTCCTTGCCACGACATTGCGAAAAGGTAAAATACGTTGGCGCTAATTGAATAATTGGCCATTAAAACCAAATTGCGAATATAATCGTAACTGTGATATGCGAACTTCCGGGCCACGCACGTACTGGCACGCGAGAGCGAAGAAACGGCCTGTGTGGTTGTTGTTTCTTGCTCGCGGTTGGAATATTTATTTATCTTTTTATATTTAATTTTTTTTACGGGCACGTACTAGTCTATCTATAATTCCAGCTGTGTGTGTTGTGTGTGTTGTGTGTGTGTGTGTGTGTGTGTGTGTGGTGTGTTTGGGTTGGTGTGTGTGTGCGTGCGTGTGCTGTTTCGCGACAACTACTGGTCCGATCTAAATAAACTTGCCAGCTATATTGCTGGGGACCTGAGTGTGTGCCTTTTCAAGGTTTGATATTAATTGGGCAAGTGCTTCCCAAGTTATGGCCATTTATTTACCAAACCAACTGCGTAGGCGTGGCCGATGGGGAAGGGATCCTCAGCCGCGTTCCCCATTACGGGTTACAACGTACGGACTTCCGGATAGTGATGACTACTGTATTCTCATAATTTCTCGATTTCTTATGCGCATTTATAGATAAACACAATGCCCCAATCCAGTCGTCATTTACGAGAGCGAAGGAATGGCCTGTGTGGTTGTTTGAAAGTTGTTGTTTTTTTTTGCACGTACGGGCATGCACGTACGGACACGTACTAGTGTAATAATAACGAGTAACAGCAACACGCTGTGCCAGCCATCCACGTCCTTGATTATTAAATTTGCAGCATAGTTAATTGTAATGTGTTATGTTGGAAACCCAGCCTAAGTTTACGTTGTGAAAATATTTACATGTACTTTTATGCAGAATGAAGTTATTTTATTTTCTTGTGAAATTAAGATTGAAAACACCCAACAGATTAATTTTTTTGTGCTTTGGAATTATTTATGTGAGATGCATTCAAAATTGTGTTTTCATACTTAACTAGCATAACCCGCGCTCTGCGCGACATGTTGGGTGGGTGTGTTTGAGAAAGGAACTGATGCAGAGTATCAGTAGTAATTTTACTTTAATGCAGTAAGTGGAATACGATTTCACTGTTTCAGAACCATTTTATTTAGTTTTTTGTTACCATGCACCTCATATGGTCTTTGAGATAATGTAAGCCGAATATCACGTTACTCGAGCGCAGAACAAAGTCGAAGATAGTGCGACACGAAACCACAAACTCGGAATAATATTAAAGATGTTAGATTTATATTTTTTCTTTGTATGAATACACACACATAGATATATATTGGTCTCATTGATTTGCCTGATTGTAATTCAGTTTTATATAATTTTATGCACTGTTCATATCATGTCAAGTATCTGTTTAAGTCTTTATGCATCTCATTCTGTTGATGCCCGCTGTGGACATAACAAGTAAAAATATTTCTAAATATATATATTCATGGAGAAATTCTATCAGAAAGGTGTTTGACTTCCCAAGTGGGACTCATATTGTACTCTTTTACCAGTCATTGCTGAATTTCTACCTATTGAATGTCAACTATTATGTCGTATAGCAAAATTTATATGTGGTTCTTCGTCTTCTCATAATTCTTATCTGAGGTTGCTTAATTATGAATCTTGTAACAATGGGTAGTATGTCATCAGTAGCTAAAACTTTTAATTACATTTTATATAAATGTAAGTTATCGGTCAATACCTTTTATGCTCCTAATGCCCATTTAATGTATGCAAGCATAGAATTATCAGCAGTTTTACTAACACTGCATGATGATGTTATTGTACTTAAAGGTGCCTTTGTGCAGTCAATTATATTTGAGAGAGAAGAAGCTCCACAGTTCCTCTCTGGAGCAGAACTTTCTGAATTTGAATTGTTAACTGTGCTTTGCACAAAGTGAATTTGTCAAAAAGGTATTTACGACTTTTACCCATGTGGTATTTCTTTTTATTCCCAATTTTTAGTATATGTTTCTCAATTGCAAGGTATCTACTTTTATTTATTGTACGTTTGTATTTGAGTGTGCTTTTTTGGTACAAATAAAGATATTATTATTGTTAATACTGCTTGTATATTTTTTCTGCAATCATGCTCTGCGTGATACGTGATAATAAATGATTATGAATTACAGTTGTTTTCAAGTTGTGGTCATTATGTGTTACTGTGCAATGTAATGATGTTGCAATACAACTTCAATGTTTTGATAATGGCCCGGTAGAACAGCGGTGCTCCGCTGGCCCCAGACCTACGGGTCGAGGGCTCCATCAAGCTGGAAGCTGAAGGGTGTCATGCACTGCAATGTTCGTTTCTTTGGCGTGCAAAGAAAAGGGTAAAAACAAAAACTCCATTATAGAACGTTGTGATAAAGTTGAAAACCAACGTCATGCTTCAATGTTGTGACAACGTTGAAATCTGACGTCATGGGTGTTGCAATACAACTTCCCACTGACCCAATTCTGACGTCAGGTACAACCAGAACACGACGCTGCAGCGACGTCAGTTTCAACGTTGTGACAACATTGAAATCTGACGTTGTGACAACATTGAAATCTGACATTGTGACAACATTGAAATCTGACATTGTCACAACGTTGAAATCTGACGTCGTGGGTGTTGCAAAATTACAAACTTCCCACTGACCCAATTCTGACGTCAGGTACAACCAGAACACGACGCTGCAACAACGTCAGATTTAAACGTTGTCACAACGTCAGATTTCAAAGTTGTCACAACGTCAGATTTCAATGTTGTCACAACGTTGAAAACCGACGTCATGGGTGTTGCAAAAACAACTTCCCACTGACCCAATTCTGACGTCAGGATAGAACTGGCAAACGACGTTGCAACAACGTTGTGTGCCTGCTGGGTAGAGTTCCTTGAACACCTTACCCCACACAGTCGTGAGAAAAAGGACATGGGAAGAGTCGTGCAAGTTCTTGCTTTGCATTTTGCACCAAACAAACAGCGCTAGGTGCCGCCACACATGTATAAATGCTGAATGTCACAGTTACTCTGCCTTCAGAGAAAGAGACGGTGGTAAATATTTTTCCAAGTACTGTTCTGCTAAACGGAAGGTTTTTGAAAGTGCCAATTAGGTGCTTTGTGTTCTAGTATATAATTCAATTGAAATGAAATGAAAGGTTTTTAAGGCTGGAGGAAAAATAAAAACTTTTTTTGGAGGCATATATCGCCATTGATGCGCCGTCTTTTACGCCACAGTATTTAACACATTAAATTAGTTCTTCGTGTCTGTTGTTTGTGTCCTTTATGACATTTCTAAAAACTACGTTTCCTGTTTGGAATGATTTTCAATTTTGTTGGACTGCCATACAGCCAAACAGACGGAAAAAAAATATTACCTTAATCCTCTCTGCGCACGCGCGATCAGGATGAGATTCCGTACATTTTGCCAATTTCAAAGCCAAAGTACTGCAAAACTGCAGGTTTGTGTTCCGATTCGTGTTCTACAGTATTCAAAATATAAAATTCACTTGAAATCAAGTAGTTCTTCGATCATAGACTGACACCTGTTGACAGACATACAAAGTGAACCAATTGCTTAACCCCGCTTTTCGCTTCGCGTGCGTGGGGTAATGCCAACTTTGGGACGAAATATGATTGCCTTTCAAAGGAGGAAGAGTTTGGGTCTATACCATGACCAAAGATCAAATAAAGGAAATCAAGTCAACTGGGCCCATTAAACCAATCATCAAACTCAACAATGATCTAAGTACTCCCATACTTTGTATTTTTTTACGATGATACTTTTGGATTTAAATTTTTACCTCAACCCAAACCTCTACAATAGACAATTCGGTCAACAATTCAAAAATTTGAATTCATCAAACATGAAAAAGTAGACCACCTAAGATCAATTTTCTGGTTCACATAGCATCATCATCAGAGTATATTTATTTGGTTTCCAGAATCTAGGTTCGTGGAAGTGCATGAATGTTTTTTGTTCTACATATGGAATATTCTAAATACAGGCCATCTAAGTGTATCACACACAAAATTGGTCGATGTTTTGAACCCATGAGTCCCATATATCGATCACCTTTCCAACTAACCTAGCCTCTGTTTCACCAACTCTCCCCACAAACACCTTCAATGTACATAGATGCGTGTGATATACAGTACTGTACTGCACAAAATTTTGGGTTATTCAAATGATATTCATACTTCAGGGTAAATTCATCAAAGTATCAGTGATGTGTGTTTATTATTGTAAATTAAGATGTTTTATAATTGTTCGTGAAACAAACTGCTGAATTAAATAACAAGAACAGAGTCATTTTAGAGTATTAGTCAATACTTTGTGACTCTGCCCTTTGCCTTCTTGAGTGGCATCACTCTTTTACCCATGCTTCCTGTATATGATTGAAGTACTCTTACAGGAATATTGTGCCAAATATCCTGAAGTACATTCTGCAGTTGCGTACGGTTAGTTAGGTTCCTCTTGTTCTCCGTTTCCAGGTAATCCCATATGGCCTCAATGGGATTCATGTCCAGACTCTGGGGTAGCCATTCCAATACTTGGAGCACACTCGCTGTAACCTTGTCCTACAAATACTGTAACTATGCTGTATTGAAATTGTTTTGGATCATCATTTTGTTGGAGAATGAATCCTTTTCCGATTAAACGATTTCCACTCAGAACTGCACAATGCTGCAGTATCTCTTTGTACTATACTGTACTTCTCTTTTTTTAAGTGTCACATCGATTTTAACAGTTTTTCCTCCACTAAAAGCAGAGATGCAACCACAGACAGTCAAAGAGCCACCCCCATGTTTAACAGTAGGCTGCAAACATTGCGTGTCGTAACATTATACAGGTCTTCGGTGTACGAACTGTCATTTCTTAGATCCAAAAATTTAAAGCTTGGATCCATCAGACCAGGTACCAGATTTCATTTTTCAGTCTCCCAATCTTGGTGTTGCCTGGCAAATTTCACTCACTTCACCTCATTCTGTGGTCTCAGCAGTGGTTATTTTGCTGCAACTCTGCCATGGAGACCTACTGCAATCAGCCTTCTGTGCAGTGCAGAAACTCAGGCATGGAGACCTGCTGCAATCCGTCTTCTGCGCAAAGTGCTGGACGAGATGTTAATGTTCAGGCATGCTCTCATTTAATTTATCAGCTCCTTACTTGATTTTCTTCTATTGCGTGAGCTGTGCAACTGCAAGTGCTTGTCTTGCCTTCGAGAGGTTCCTCTGGGTTTTCCTGGCCTTTTCTTGTCTTATACCAAGCCAGTTGATTTAAGGCATTGCAAAGTGTACCTCATCATTGTAGGATATCTTCAGCTTTTCTGCTATTTACTTCATCATGTGCCCTTCTTCTCGAGAATTTGGATATTCACACACTGTTCTGTTGAAAGTTACTTCCTTGGTGCCATTCTGATCCCACTCGTAGACTACAAGGGAAGGGAACAAGCTGATGAAAACAGATTTCACATATTCAATAACTTGCAACTTTTATGGCTTCTTGTAATTTGTCGTGGGATCGTGGTCCTGGGTACGAATCCCATCCTGAAGATGACATTTCCTATCAGGAGTGTAGAATTTGTGCTGATATTCCACAAGGAAAATAGAAAATTTAAAATTAAAGTGCGCAAGCACGATTTGGCTGTGGAAAACCTTAAAAGAAATTTAATATTGCCAAATGCTGAAAGGGAGTGCTGGAAGCAGAAGGTAGGTTTGTGGAAGGTACAGTGCCTATAGAAAAAGTCTACACCCCCTTTAAAATGTTTCACCTTTTGTTACTTTATAGCTTGGAATTAAAATGCATTAAATCAGACTTTTTCCACCTATATTTACACATCGTAACACACAACTTCCAATTGAAAAACAAATTCAACAAATTTCAGAAAATAAATTAAAAATACAAAACTAGAATATCTTTGTTTGGATAATGTCCACCCCCCCCCCCCCTTAGTTAATACTTGGTGGAAGCACCATTGAAAGCAATTACAGCTATGAGTCTGTTGGAATAGGTCTCTACCAACTTTGTACACCTTTATCGGGCAATATTTGCCCATTCTTCTGTGCAAATCTGTTCAAGCTCAGTCAAGTTGCGAAGGGAGCGTTGATGGACAGCAATCTTCAAGTCATGCCACAGATTTTTGATTGGATCTAGGTCGGGGCTCTGACTGGGCCACTCAAGGACATTTATCTTTTTGTTCCTCAGCCACTCCAGTGTAGCTCTGGCTGGGTGCTTCGGGTCATTGTCATGCTGAAAGGTGAACT
>CM068958.1:115065651-115083180 GCA_035128595.1 Eptatretus atami | reverse complement strand
GGGATATGCACAGCACAGTTTTAGGGGGCAAAATTAATAGCCCCAGGGGATTAGAGTGGGGGGGGGGACCCAAATATCTCCACGTAAATGCATATTGTATAGCAATGCTCCTGGAATGAAGGATGTTACAAGTCACAATAAAATACATGCCTGGCTTAATGGTTTAATGGTGAGGGTGGTGGGCTTGGGATCCTTTGATCCTGAGTTCAAATCCTGCATGCCTGTTGAATTAATGCCAGGTCGGGTTGACTCTGCCTGTCATCCTTCCGAGGTTGGCAAGATGAATGCCAGTTTGCTGATATCCTGTGTTGGAGTGGCGACCCGTCCAGGATTGTGCCCAATAGCCCAGGAGACTGCTTAGGCAGCACCAACGCTCTGCACAGAGTATGGTCCCAATGGATGGATGGATAATAAAATATGCCAATTCTCTACATGAAAACCATTAACATCATAGAAGTGGGGGAATCATACAATATCAAAATGTCTGTGTGTTGTTTTTTTTTATTTCAACTAGAAAGTATAATCACCATTATTTTGTGCCCGTGGCTAGTAATACCCCTTTCCTCTGGCAGGGTCAATAAACAATGTGCAGTGTTCCACATGCACAGGCGGAGATTTCAAGTATTCTGCCCACCATCACGTGTTGAGAGGGGGGAGGGGGGTAATGCTTATGACCTAACTCTGGGTACCCCAAGCATAGATGCAAAGTTTGTCAAGATAGACAAAGATGTTTTAAATTCTACAAGGTTCAGACACACAGCATACCCACAGAGCAATGCTGAATGCATTGAACACTGGTGGTTGTACTCAGGGTGTTGGTTCTAACAAAATAATAATAATAAATTTTTAAAAATCAGTTCAAGGGTTCAAGGTTGGGTCAGGACTCCAATTCTTTCTACTTGTATGTAAATGTGTAATGTATAGTGCCATCTGGTGGAAGCTGGTATTACAGGTCATACAAATATACGCCACAGACATCATAAAAGTGGGGGAATTAACCCATCCATAAGGACAGGTTCTTTGCTAGTGGTAATAAAAATGCCTACATTGTTTATAGCACAGGAAGGGCTTATCAAAGAGTAAATAATTTTGAAAAAAAAAAAGTATTAAAATTATTTAAATGTTTTTGATCGACAGGATTTTGCGATAAACGAAATTTTCAACATCTTTTTTTAAAAGGCTGTTTCTTTTGTCTTGCATTTCCATTGCTCATTATGGTTTTGCAATAATTGCTTTGATTGGCATAATAAAGTGGCTGTGAAAATGCAGAGTTATTTTGATGCTCCTTGGGCAAATCAGTCAGTGGTTTTACTTTCTTTTCATATTGATACAAGCAGGGGTGCCCGGCGTTGCCCGGTATATTTTTTTGTGGGGGCCTAAAACCACTAAGGAATTGGGTAGGGATAATTTAATATTACCTTTCACGAAGCTACAAAGGCTTAGACACTGTTGAGAAAAAAATTTAATGGCCCGTCATGGTTGCCTGTCCAACTCACAATCCCGTGAGATTTGTAGAAACCATGGAATTGCAACTGTCAATTGTGACCATGACCATGAGACCCGAAACCAAGAGATTGCAAAATCAACTTCACACATAGAGAATTGTACTGTACCCGACAAGGCGGTCACAAAATCCCATTACCCCCCCCCCCCCGCCCCATCATCATCTACCCTGGTATGTTTCACATATATATGTTAACGTTAATGTTCATACTAGTTTTGTGTATTCATAGTTTACATTTATACCTCTCGTGTGTTCATTATGTTCATTTATCAGGTTCTGCAGAGGGGGTAACAGGACTTTGTAAACACTCTGTAGATTAATGGATAAAAGACATTGTCGAAGTTTTATCTTAGAAGTGGAATTTGATGTTATTATTCATCAAATGGATGCTCATGAATGTGCCGTTGATGTTTCTGGGTCAAGCTGACCCCAATCTATAAATATGGTGCCGTTCAGCAAGAAGATTTCCCGCTAACTTTGACCTCTTCCGAAAGAGGTTTATTTGTATTTAAATGTCTGGTAATTGTTTTATAAAAAAATTATAAGAATATGTAGTTGAATATAACTGTCATTATTCAAAAAGGCTTCCGCACAATACAGCGATTAAAAAAAAAAATTGGAACTTTTGTTTTCAAAATTTTCGATTTTTTTTGTCTAAAACACTCCCGGCACTCACTGACGAACCTCTGAAAGTTTGACAAAGACCTGTTCAGCCATCTCTGAGAAAAACGTTGACACACAAACACACACACATACACACAAATAACTCTAATCGTATCGATGAGTCTGCTGGTAGAGATTGTATATCATTTTCCAGGACAGAGAAAAATAACAAGAAATAACTTGGACGAATGAAAATGGCAGAACAGGTAAGAAAAAGTGTACAATACAGAATTAGTACACCCACTAAACCACATTTAGTTTTGTTCGCTTCGTTGATGATATTCCATCCCATCTATCGGGACCACACTCTGTGCAGAGCGTTGGTGCTGCAAGCAGTCTCCTTGGCTATTGGACACAATCCTGGACGGGTTGCCACTCCGACACAGGATACCAGCAAGCTGGCACTCATTTTGCCGACCTCGGAAGGATGACAGGCCGAGTCAACCCCACCTGGTATTAATTCAACAGCCGATTGAGATTTGAACTCAGGATCCTAGGATCCCAAGCCCACCACCCTAACCATTAAGCCAACACCAGGCATAAACATTATTATGGAGTGATGAAGTCTATCTCAAGCTTCAACTGTGGTGGTGGAGACATGGACTTTGGCTCAGTCTTGGCTTACTTTGCCTTTTAGTTGGCCCGAGCTTTCTGGACACCAGGCACAGGCAGGATTGGCCATTGTTACCCAGCATTCAAAGCAGGAATCTAGCTTCTCCCTTCCGATGTCAGTGAATCAGATTCAGCTTCAAACCTCTCACAAAATTTCAACATTTCCTGAACACTGCAGCTTGTTTCTGAGGGATCGGATGTCAAAACAGGCAGCAACTGACCATGAAGCAGGTCTGGCTTTTTGAAGCCCCCCTGGGAAGCAAAGAAGATCATTCCTGCTGTGACCTGGCATGCCAAAGCTTTCTGACATTTCTTTGAATGCTGGCCACAGCTTGTGTCGACACAGCCTCTCATCGGTCCCTTGGGAACCTAAAATCTGTACACGTGCATACGGTAACACAGAATATATTTTCCATTAACTTCTCTCAAAACCAAGGCTGCTTCGGTGCCAAGTACATTCAGCTACACGATGCATTCCTCATGCTGTTTTTGAAGCCAAAGAGACTGTAGAACGTTTTCTTATTTTCACTGCGTTTTGGATTTGCAAATCGTATCACCGAGTTGAACGCCATGACTGGATGGCATGAAGTCGACGATCGAGGTTAAGACACAAGAATGTAAAGTAATTTGGTAAACATTAGATACGGAGGTATTTTGGTATGCTCAAGTCAAATATCGTGAATGTGTTTCAAATGCTACAGTTATAAACAAACCAATCAAAAATTGCAATGGGTGTAAAAGAGTTTGGAAATGGTGTTGTTCTTGTAAATGCAATGTCTCCAAGACAAGACTCAGCTCTCGTTTGAAGCAATTTGCATAAAATGTCTTTTACAGGACAGAGGACAACCAAATGTACTTTTGCGGGCTTTCAAAAGCCAAATCACTCATAGTAATGATGCATCTCAGTCTATTATATTGGCAAACCTTGATGCGAGGGGTGCCAGTACTGCACAGAAGCGATTAGAAGGGGTTTGTAGCCCAAAATAACCAACTAGATAAAACAGGAAGACACGACAGGATGTCATTTGTTGTAGCTCTCCAGGTCAACTCTGCATTTCCTCGAACTCTGCTTGCACAAAGCAATCGATGGTCAAAACTTTTAAGGGTAGCCGATAGCTCATTTGGTGGTGTACTTGAGTTTGAGCAATCCTCATTCAATCCCCAGTACCAGTATAGTGATAAAATTGCTGTTTAATGCTGTGGTGGTAAAGGGTGTTGCACCCCAGAGCACACGGCCCCAGTTGGAGGTGAAGCATCCCAAGATGCGTTATACAATACTGTACTACACACTTAGCAAAAAACTGTGGCTACAAATCTATGCAAAATAAGTTAAATAGAATACGGACGTGACATACAAGTTCATTGTTAAAAAGTAATTGCACTATTAAGAGTCCATGTTGAGATAGATTCAAAAAATAATAAATGTGGATACTACATTGCTGCGATGGGCCAGGTAGCTTGTTCTTGTGTTTAAGTTGCCACAATAGGAAAGCTTCTCCAATTCTCCAGCTTTTCTGCATTTGCCTTGCACGTCCTTGGAGAGCGGTGCTTTCCTCTTGATTATTTTAGAGACCTCTGGAAGCAGAGGGTCAGCAATGTGGACCTGGTAAGATAAGGGTCATAGACCTTAACCCTGGCCAGGCTCGCTTAATTCCTGTCACGGCTCATTAACCACTTGTCTATCAAACTACGGTGATCCATATCAAGAGGAATATATCTGTCAAGAATACCTACCTTGGAATGCATCACAAAGGGTACACCATTTAGCAATCACGTTGTTGTAGTCGTCGAAGTAGTAGTTGCTCACGTTTCACACGTCAAATCGCATAAAACAGTGAGAGCTGCCAAGGTTAGTTTTACCAAGAAAAACAATTTGTGAACATCCAAAGAGATGCATTGAATACGACTGAAGAGAAAAACAAGCGAACAATGGGTTGGTGTTCTCATCTGCGAGCAAATAATAAATGATGCTTCGACTTCCACGAGGTTAAAATCCAACATACCACGTTCATTTGTACATCGTCTACTACTGACCTCATAATTCATGTAAGATTACAATGATATTTACCTCCGAAACTGAAGGTGAAGGAGGTTATGTTTTCACCTCTTTCAATCTGTTTATTTGTGTGCAGGATATCTCAAAAAGTTGTGGACGGATCCAGATGAAATTTTGTGGACAGTTTGGGCGTGTGACAAGGACAAACTGATTAGATGTTGGTGAAGATAGGGATCTGGCTACTAGAATTTTTTAAAAGTGATTCTTCACCATTGAGAGATCGGGCCAAAATGATATATAGCACGATATCTCAAAAAGTTGTGGACGGATTCGGACGAAACTTGGTGGACACATTGGGCGTGTGACAAGGAAGAATTTATTCAAATTTGGTGAAGATCCGAATCTGGATCTGGATATGAGAATTATTTAATTATTCAAGTGATTCTTCACCATTGAGAGATCGGGCCAAAAACGATATAGTACTGTATAGCATGATATTTCAAAAATGTATTGGACCAGATATGTTCTCGTGGATCAGGCATTATGTGGCGGAGGTATGCGCTCTACCGAATGCCCTTCTAGTTCTGAATGTCTTTGTCCTGGAAAATTATACACAATCTCTACCAGCAGCCTCATGTCAATATGAAAAGAAAGTAAAACAGTTGACCGATTTGCCCAAAGGGAAATCGAAATAACTCTTTACATTTTTACAGACACCTTGTTATGCCAATCAAAGGAATTATTACAAAAACATGAGCAATGCAAACACAAGACAAAAGAAACAGCTTTTATAAAAAGTTGTTGAACATTTAGTTTACGGCAAATTCTTATCGATCAAAAACAATTAATATTCTGAAATACTATTTATTTTCCTTCAGGAACTATTTAGTCTTTGATAAGGTTTTTCTCACTTAAGTATTTGGCATGAAACGGGGGAAACGACGACATGGTGCGGTTGACAAGCTTAGTGAACCCACAGGAGAATAAAAATATGGATGACACATTGTCAGTCTCAAACATTCTCCACTAATACAATTACTTTCACCGACATGTTAACAGCGTTTACACATTTGGATAAACAGGACAGAACGAGTGTAGCGTGTGTGGGATTGTGTAACTTCGTCAAAGAGAAAAGGGCGAAATATCTGGCATATCGAAAGTCGAAAGGGATCAGTGCTCTCGCTCGCCTATCAATGTCATTGTGAAGGGAGTAAAATCCAATACGGGTTCACGTGATTACAGGTTCACCCTTGGCTGACCTGCGGTACAAAGGGTTAACTAATAACCTCAAATGGCAGACCCTTTCACCCCACACTCATTTTATTTAATTAAAAGATATTTGCTATGTACAATCTCTGCAATTTAACGTTTGACTTCTTTGTCATGAAGACCATTTAAAAGGTGTCATTTAACAAAGGGCATTTTCTCAAACTGTCACGGGTCACAAATTGTATGTTATATTGCCAACTCTTCATTAAGGATCAAATCACTGCCAAACTGATTGAAATTACCCCATCCCCCAACCACCACAAGTCACCTCATCCACTCATCTCAGCCACCATCCACCCTCCAGCCTCAAATTTTCCTTCTTTTCCTCCAACAACTCTCAAATGCTCAGTTTCAGTTGTTATCAATCACCTGCCACACAATTTTTTTGTTTTTCCTGCATCTGCAACATATACGAGTTAAACATTGATGTCGACTTGTTATTCAAGAAAGATTAAAGGGTATGGGTGAGTTGATGAAACTTCAGCCATCTCTCAAGGTATTCCCCTGCTACACATTTACACTTGTCCTGTAAACGACGGCAACGACTTTCTCACGTGTGACGCCATCTTGATGTCACATGCCCCACCGCCAGAGTTGTACAGATCATCTACTGTACTTCCCAAATTCCTACGTTTCAAATACTTCAATTGCTTTGAGAGCTTCAAAGATCAATTTTCCAAATTTCAGTTGGTGAGCAAATTTGCTCTTTTTGACCTGTTGCTCACCTGCTAATATGGTTTATGGATCAGTACATGTAGGCTTGTGCACAGGCCACTAGTCGATTCTTCATCCAAAACATAGGCCCTATTATATGATGGTATAGTTCATGACATCACTTTCCCTAACTCTTGGAAAAATGAATATTATTGCCCCGTGTTTTTTGAAGAAAAATGGGGATTATGTGATACCGCCCATCCATCTGTGCATGCGTGCGCAATTTGATTGAACTCTTCCGACACCATTATAGCAACTGACTTACTACTTGGGGATAATATTGGGCTTTGTCTGTAGGTGTACACAGACGTCTTAAATTTTTTTTTTTATCTCACACCTATGGTAACCGGCATTAGTCTTGTACTAAAGGACATGTATGTGTAAAGACTGTGATGAAGAAAATGCCTAGATGTCCCCATGCTAGGCTTCTCTGCATGCTCAGTTCAAAAGGACTTGCCTGTTCATGGCAAGGCAACAATGCAAAATCTGCCACTCACCAGAAAATGTGACTTGACATTGAAAATTTTTCTTCTGTTGGTTGCAGTCAACAACGTTCTTTGAAGTTCCAGGTTTTTGTTTGATCACAAACGGGTTGTCCTTGTGTGGTGTGACTTTTGAGGAACACATGAAGATTGAATGGTCAAGGGCATCCACAAGCATCATGTTTTCGTTTGACGTCAATGTTGCAGACTTTCTATCCCCACTCGCACACATCTTCCTGCAGCTATGGTTACAACCGATCACTGCACAAGATTGATGGGTAGCAATAATTTACTGGTAAAACGGTTTCTAAAGTAACATTTCCACAGAGCTTACAAAGATGGTGGAGTTGGGCAAACATCAAGTATGGTGGACCTCACACAGTGTGACGAACCGCCATCTGCCGCCATGATGCAATTGTTACCCCGCACACGGAAAACAAAAAGGTGGGTTAACCAATTGGTTCACTCTGTCTTGTCTGTCTACAAACGTCAGTTTATGATCGAGGAACAACATAATTTCAATTGAATGTTATATTTTGAACACAAATGGGAACATTAATCGGAAAACGAACCTGCAGTTTAGCAGTACTTTGGCTCTGAATTCATCGCGATCGCACATGCGCAGAGAGGAGTGAGATAATATCTTTACTCTGTCTGCCTGTCAAACAAAATTGAAAAATCATTGCAAAGAGGAAACTTACTGTTTTTAGCAAAGCCATAAAGGACACAAACAACAGGCACGAAGAACCAACGCAACGTGTTAATTAAGGTGATGTAGAAGATGCTGCATCAACGGCGGTAAACTCGCGGGATTTTTTTTTTCTACAACCTTTACAATCTGTATTTTTACCTCCGCCACCGACGGTGGATTGAGGTTATGTTTTCATCCATGGCTGTCTGTTTATTTGTTTGTGAATAGGATCTCTCAAAAAGTTGTGGACGGATTCGGATGAAGTTTGGTGGGGAGCTTGGGTACCTGACAAGGATGAAATGATAAGATTTTTGTGAAGATCTGAATCCGGATCTGGATCCGAGAATTTTTAAAGTGATTCTTCACCATTGAGAGATGGAGCCTAAAACGAACATATAGCACGATATCTCAAAAAGTTGCGGACGGATTTGGACGAAACTTGATGGACATGTTTGGTATGCAACAAGGAAGAATTGTTTAGATTTTGGTGAAGATCCGAATCCAGTTCGGGCCCATCAGTGGGATACAAAACATAAACGAATCAGCTTTGCGTTGGTATGTGCTCTACTGAGTGCCCTTCTCGTATTTCAATTTAATTATATACTTGAACACTGTCAAACACAAATCACATTTTTGGCGCTTCCAAAAAAACCTCCCGTTTAGTTGTCCTTGCACAAAATATCATGGCTTTTTACATCACCTCGACCAATCAGATTTGCTGTTCATAGACCCCGCCAAGTCCTTTTTTCTCAAGACTGCGTGGGGTAAAGTGCCCTATGAACTCTCTAGTTTATTAATGTCATCGCATACCTCGACACCAAATGTGCATATCAATCTTTGGCACTGGTGTGCAGCCATTTCAGAACACATGCTTTGAAATCCTGGTTATTTGTAAACTTGACACCACCCAGAAGTTCTTTGAAGGGATGATAATCATAAGGTGTCAAGTCTGGACTGTAAAGGGGCATCATAAAATTTCCCATTCTCTTCAGTAGTAGTGGTAATTGCTATGTGAGCACAAGCATTATTGTGCAGTAAAATCATGTCCTAATATAGCATATCTGACCACCCTATGCGTAATGCTCATCTCATTTCATTGTATAGCAAGTCAATGGAAAATGGTACTGTGCATTGATGGTTTTCCCCTTTTCAAGAAATTCTAGATGAGTTAAATTATTGAGGTCCCCAAAAAACTCCTGCCAATATCTCTCCAATTGATGGCTGAACGTCAAATTGTTTTGGTGGTGGGAACCAAGAATGTCACCACTCTATGCTGACTTGCTTTGGCTCTGGTATGAAACTCTGGACTTACATCTCATCACATGTTACAATCTCCCTCAAAATATTATCTCCCTCCCTCACACTCACTCACTCTGGTCACGTTACAAGAGGTCTGTTGCAATGGCCAACCATGTTTCCTATTGACCATACATGATGCCCTTTGGTACCCACCTTGCATAAATCTTGTTAAATTTCAGATCAGATAATGAACCATGTCCTCGACAGAGCGTCGATGCTTCCAAAGCAATTTATTTGGAAAGGGTTACAATCCTGGACCGGTTGCCACTCCGACACAGGAAGTCAGGGAAGGAATTTGGAATTTGACCATGGTGACCAGGACCAGAAACAAATTGGTTTCTTCTCTAATTTACCAAATATACAATGAATGTCAATCAGTTGTAAACTCCATTTAAGGATGACGCAAATGTCCATGAACGTGCGAGGTAATACCGGGGCATAAACGTGCAGATGCAAAACACTCAAATTTTCATAAGGAAAAGGAACCAAATAAAATAAAGTGGCGTAATAAACAGGTCAGTCAGTCCGACTGAAGCATCCAATGAATGCCCTTTTGTTTATCTTCCAACTCAGAGCCAAAGTCAAAAGAAAAACCACGTGAGCAAGCCAAACAAAAAAGGTTTATGGTTATTATCAAATGGAAATTTTATCAAAGAACAACCCTCACAGAAAATTAATATATAATCAGGTGAAATGGAACAGAAAAGGATGATGAATGAAACACTTTATCATGAAGTGACATCATGAAGAACATCTGTTACAGCTTTGGTCTTTAGGGAGGGGGGGGGTTGAGGGCGATGGGGAGGGGAGCCTTCCTTCAGAAAGGAAGACGCAGTCGACCAAATATGTTGTTAAATAGCACGAACCTGCCGTTTTGCATTGAACACGTCATCTCATACAAATATGAGTTCTGTTATACAAGATCCATTCAAGCGTCCATCTTATTCAAACAAAGTACGGGTACTACGAAGAGGCAGTTTGTCAAAGTCACGACATTATCATGCTTCATGAATCCCCCTAAGCCTAGGGCGTGGAAAGTAAGGTCATACATCGCACAATTTTCGAATGACGCAATAAGAACGTGTTCAAACCTACAATGCTGCACACCAAAAGGCCAGGCTCTCGGTTGTGGTTTTAAACATACACAACTAGCAGCATGACAGGCCAGGAAAGTCAGCAAAAAGCCACAGCGAGGTTATAGCATTTTTATTTTGATGTCTCCATTGAAATTACAGCGAGCTAATTTGTCTTGCTGAAAGGTTTTATGCCCGATATAGGTAGTCTAGGAGCGAACATCATTTTGATAAGGTCTGATGTAGTTTCAAGAACATAAAGTCCATCTTTTATACTTTCACAATAATTCTTTAAATGTTTTATCATTGTAATCAGGTGTTTTACTGTAAAGCCTTTCCAGGTACTTTATCTAACCATCTGCATCTACAAAGGGCCGATGATGAGCAGTAATTTGTTCAGCGCCTTGTTAACCTCAGATGCTGGACCTAGGCAATTTAAAAATGTAAACCAGAGCGAAGTCGATGACGCACCATCACATCAGGTATGGAATCATACGCCAGAGCAGTGCATCACTGCATACACTTTCCGCCTCTAATCCAGAGGCCTCCATCTAGCCATCCCCCAGGCAGATGCCTGGCCCATCCCAATCTCCTTGATATGCTGATCAACCTGCTGCAACACGAGGCACGTGGTCGGCCCGTTGGACTCCTCCACTCATGAGGCTCAATTGCTGAGACAATCTGGTGAGCAGGATCACCAGAGAGAAAAACAAGCCACATGTCCATACAGCTACAGCTGACGCTCACGGACTATACAGGTAACAAATCTCAGAAGTCCCTCTCAGAAACCACTCGTTGGACATAAAGTCCGACCAGTGATAGCCAAGGATACTCTGAAGAGACCTAGTACCGAAGGAGTTAAGTCCCCGTCTCCGATCCCTCGTCAGAGTCCAAGTCTCAGATCCGTAGAGGAAGACTGGAAGTACCAAGGACCTGAAGACTCGGACTTTCGTCCTCCTACACAGGTATTGAAAGCACCACACCCCATGATGGAGTGAATCCATGACTCCCCATGCCCAAAAAAGATGTCTATTGACTTCTGGTTCACAGCCAGCAGAGACATGAATATCACTGCGAAAGTAAGTGAATCTCTCCGTGGCCTCAACATCCTCAGCACAAACAAGTACAAACATGATAGCAGCATCCAAGATGTAATTGAAAGCCTGGATCTTAGTTTTGACCCAGGAAACCTGTAATCCCAGTGGCTCCAACTCCTCATTAAGCACCTTGAGGGCCCCCAAAAGGATATCCAGTCTCCATAAAGACGACTGCATTGTCTGCAAAATCAAGGTCAGAGATCTCGACATGCACAAAAGATGCACCACAGCTTGTTCTCTCCGACATCCTCCCAAGAATCCAGTCCATACAAGCACAGAAAAGTGTGGGGGCCAATACACACCACTGACGAACTCCAGCAACAACTGGATACAAGTCAGAGATGGAACCACCACACCTCACAGCACTCTCAATACCAGAGTATAGTTCAGACATCAGATTGATCAGTTTTGGTGGCACCCTATGAAGACCAAGAATCCTCCAGAGGGCATCCCTATTCACTGAATCAAACACTTTACAGAGATCAACAGGTTGCAAGCAGCCCCCAACCAAAACTCTAGTCTGCATTCGGTGAGGACCCAAAGAGCAAGGATACGGTCAATTGATGACCTCTTTGGTATAAAGCCTGACTGCTCTGGGTGCTGGTACTCAAGCAGATAGTGGCAAACTCTCAATAATTATCCGAGCAAAGGCCTTGCCCAGCACTGAGAGCAGCGTCACCATCTGTAGTTGTTGCAGTCCTGGCGATCATCCTTCCCTTTCCAAAGAAGGACAACAAAGCCCCTCTTCGTCAGTTGGGATGATGCCTGTGTTCCAAACAGAGTACAGAACTGCATGCAATGACATGAGTACAGCATTTCCACCAGCCTTGAGACGTTCAGCTTGGATGCCACAAATCCCAGGAGCTATCCCCCATTACAACCGGTTCACCGCAGTCTGCGTTTCCACAAAAGAAGGTGGATCAGAGGTGATTGCAGGATCAGCAATAGGAATAGTGACACCCCTTACATCCAATGCAACAGCTGGTGGGTGAGCCTGGTACAGTGGGCCTTCACTTCAGACTCCTCTGTCAACTTCGGACTCCTCCAGACGGAGGCCCCTGGAGTACCGGTGGAAAGTGGACGCAGCGACGCGCTGCTCTGGCGCATGCTCCCATACCTGACCTGACCTGACCTGACCTGTCAAGAGCCCACAACCCTCCGCTCTAACTGCAGTACACTGAGGTACGGGCTTGGAGGAATGCAATGCATTAATTCCCCTGTAAGCAGGACGAGAATCACTTGACCACAGGTGACGCTCTACCTCCTCACAAATTCCTCACACATAGGCCTTCTTGTGCACCCTCAGCACACGTACAGTTTTATGCCTCAACCTCATGAACAGCTCAGCTCTGCCATCAAGCCAGGCCTTGCGACTCTGGTCAATGGTATCCAGTCTCCCTTGAGAGACAAAATTCTTCTTCACCCTTTGGTGAGTTCCAAGTCATCCACAGGCAACATCAAAGACGGTGGTCTTGAAGGCACTCCACAACTCTTCAGGATCTCCAAAAGCACCCAGACCCCCCAAATCCCCACTCAGCCAGTTTGCAAACTTCAGTTGCCCTCTCATCCTTGAGCTTGCCAACATCCAGCCTTGGCTGGGATGGTACCATTCTCCTGGATTTAAGCTGCAACTTCAGAGTTGCTACAACAAGCCGGTGGTCAGTATTGAGGAACTGAGCTCCCCTGTAGACCCTGCAGTTCTGGATCATCCTCCAGCGACTATCCTTGAGCACATTGTCCATCTCCTTTGCCACATCACCAGAATTGGAATACCAAGTCCAGCGATGAGCCTGTGTGCGCTGATACCATGAATTAACCACCCAAGTCCACGACTTCTTGCAAAGTCAAGGAACTTAGTGCTATTCTGGTTCACAGTTTCAGACCCATGGGGACCAACACATGTCTCATAACCATCCCCACCAATGCCAGTCGATGCATTGAAATCCCCCAAGAATAGAATATCCCGCCTGGGGCAATGATCAACCACAGACTCGAGCACAGCATAGAATACGTCCTTCACGGTGAGATCACTCACCTCAGTCGGAGCATAAACAGAGACCAGGGAAATGACACCCAAGGAGTGACGAATCCTTAGTCTCATAATACGCTCATTGACCGGTGTTACCTCAATTATCATTTGAGTCAGATTAATGGACACAGCTACAGCAACTCCTTGGGCATGGTAACCATCAGAGCGACCAGACCTATAGTACAGTAGGTGTAACCACCCACCATGATCTCACCACTATCCGGTCTGCAATATCCGGAACCTCAGAGTGCTGCAATATCGATGTTCAAACGCTTGAGCTCAGACGATAACAGAGACCGTTGATCATCCTCTCTTAGGAATAGGACATTCCAGGCACCGATCTGAAGGGACCGCCTCAGGTTATACCAAGGAGACCGCCATCTGGTGGACGATACCTCAGCACCACTCTGCCGCACACCATCACAATCTGACCAGGGAAGTTTACCCCGTGCTTTTCCTCCTATCGAAGAATGAGGGCCCCGAAGGCTTTGCCACAATCCCATCAGCCAGTGAGCTGCCCTGTGAAGGGCAGCAGCACAGGAGGTACTCCCATGGAGTAGGTTTTCAGTTTTCTTTGTGTTTATAGGTTTTGCGGAACAAAATTTTACGGTGACCCAAGTGAAAATCCTTCCACCAGACTCCTAAAAAAAGTAACCCAACTGCAGGACGACATCCGCAGTCATAGATGGGCACAAGATATGGATAGTCATTGGCTCACAAGGAGCGCACCATCACAAATCTGAATGCTTCCCACCTAAAGCAAAGTTGAAAGATGGCATAAAGCTCCACCAGAATTGACCCAATTTCAATTTTTGAGTTTAATTTTTTTTTCCCTGTTTTGACCCCTGTGATCCTCGATCCCCACACGATGAGACATGTTCTGGGGGTCAAATCCAAAAATTCGTTCCATATTTCATGTCTCCCCCAATGTTAATTGCATATGTAAAGTTTCATTTTAAAATGTCCAAAAATGTGCCCGTGCCAGTAATTGAATTTTGGGCTATTTGATCTTTTGACCACATCCCAGGGGGCAGAGTCAAAATTTATACTGCTCTCGCACCTTCTTACCATGTGGTGATGACAACGAACAAGTTTGGTGAATTTCTGCCCAACGGTTTAGGAGATAGCGTGACGGATAGACACAGACAGACAAACTGAAGGACGGAGCCGATTTCAAATCAGACCTGTTTTTTTTTTCAAAAGGTGTGGGGATAAAAATGGAGAATTTTTCTACACTATTTCAGCCAGAATTACAGTGTAATCATGAAAACTTGTTGAAGTGATCAAACTTTATCACTGAAATTTATATTATATACAAGCAAATACAACCTGTCGCTTCGCTGAGGATATTAAAGGGGGGGGGGCAGCAGAAGCAACACCCAGCTTAATGTCCACCCAAAGAAAAGCACACCTTGTATTGTAATGCCCTGCCTGCGAAACACTAAATCACCCATTCATTGTCAAGTCGAGAATCAAACGCAGCCTAGACAGCTCAGAGGTAATGCACTACCTCTGGACCAACATGCCAGATGGATTATGATATCAGGGTGAATATAGCCGAGTTGTTGCAGTGGCAGGGTTTTGCATGGTTGGTTGTTTGACAATGCTCTATTATGTTTTTGTTTTGTTTGGAATATGCAACGTTTCCAGAATATTTTTCCTGCCCAACATCTCACCCCTGGTACAAGGATTTGTGTGGTGAGACAATTGGCAGAAAGCATCTTGCAGTTTTTCCTGGGAAGCCAACGCGACTAATGGGAACCTGCAGTCTCTCCGCATAGCTCGTATCCATTGTGTTTCCATCCGCAGATGCACAATAATTCAGCATCAGGCCCACCCAGTTCCAAATGTCATAGCTCTTTCACATTCAACAAAAACTGTTGGTCAAGTCTGTCTCTGGAACATGCTGCTCAACCATTTATTCGCTCTTGAAGGATGGGGTCTCAATCGATGCTGCTCATTCCAACGATAATTGTCATTACTGTCTTTCCTAAAAAGGCCATAGTCTCAAAACCCTTTCTTATTGTACTCATCCACCACCTCAATGAAAATATCCCACAGCATGTGAACTTCCCTCCTGCAAAGGTGAAGACATTTCTAGCCCCTTGACTGCTCCACACATCTATTGGTCCTGACAGCATCAGTGCCCTCACACTCAAAAACCGTTCCAACTGCCTCGTCCACTCCTGCTTTTTTGATCTTTTCCAGGACATTCTGTGAGGGCTGCCTCTCTGCATCATGGAAAATCGGCAACGGGTTTCAAACCCCCAAAGCAGAGGAATGGTGCCAAAAATGACAACCAACAATAAACCAGTCCACCTTCTCCCATCATAAGCAAAGTAATGCAATTGATAACTGCAGCAGAATTCAATACTTGTATTTTCTCCACCTCTAATCTCCAACCATCAATTTTTCTTCCAGCCAGGTCATGCTACTTCTTGTGCCAGCAATGGATGACCGCTCCCATTCCCCTAGCCCCACACATGTCCCTCCAGATTTCCAAACTGTCACCTAATGGTACCCAGTGTTCCCTCCTCAGCTGGCTGTCATGTTTCCTGTGTGCTTGCAAGCAATGTGTTGCTTTTGATAGAATACTAATCCTGTGTCGTACCTTCATCCCATATGGTATATAGTAATCCCATGTAGTCACCTCTGCACACACTCCCTGCTCCGCACAATACTGAGCTTTACTGCACATACCGGCATGCTCTTCTCACCTCTCTTTGTGTTGTCCCATTACATTCCCTTTATGCTCATTTTGTCTGCGGTCCACTGCCCCCCTGTCGTTTGCTCACGATGCTGGAATTAAAGGTTCAAATTCTGTACACAGTGTTGATTTGCCTCCCGTCTCTTAATGCCCTTGTAATTGATGTAAAGGTACACAGACATTCCCTGATATATTTCTCCATGTTCACCGATGAATCTTAGAATTTTTTTTAAAAAAATTGAAATGCTCAACAGGGAAGACGAAAGGAAAGGAGTGGAAGAGTGAGCCTGTGGCATCAAGTAGAAAGGCCTATTATCTTGTGCAAGTATTACTTCTCAGTGATTTGTAATAATCTCTTCAGAAAAAAAAATCAAGGAAGCCTTAAAAACAAGCTCGAATGAGCTAAGATCCTCGTCCTCTTAATGATGACGTCATAAAAACGAATATGACGTCATTGTGATGTATCAGGTTTGCGATAAATTATCTGTGCTAAATGCTAATGCCCGGCTTGATTCCCGCAAACAAAATTCAAACAGCTTGCCTAGTTTCGGAGATAATGGTATAGGCGATTTCCATTAGCGGCGATATTATGACGTCAACTTTTTTTCTAGGAAGAATTTCCAAAATCGGAGATGGTTACTGCCTGCGCGTGGGCTTTCTGCATATACATGGCAAGCTTCACGAAGATCCGATGAAAACTCTGGGTTGTGAAACAAAAAGTCAAAAAATAGGAATGATGTCATAAAAATTGGTATGACGTCATAGTGATGTATCATATGTGCGGTAATTCATCTCTGCTAATGCCCTGTTCGATTCCCGCAAACAGAATTCAAAAAGCTTGCCGAGTTTCGGAGATAATTTTTAAGGCGATTTCCATTAGCGGAGATATTTTGACGTCATAACTTTTTTTCTAGGAGGAATTTTCAAAATCGGAGATGGTTACTGTCTGCGCAGGGTATTTTTACATATATACGCCAAGTTTCAGGAAGTTTCGATGAAAACTGTCGGCTGTGAAACAAAAAAGTCCACAAGAACAACAATGCGAGTAAGACTTAGAGATCCTCCACAAGGATCTAAAAATACAAATTCAATTTTTCAAAGTGAAAATTGTCACACAAGTGTACCTGAAAATGTGAGGGCAACACGACCATCATACAGTACCAATGAATCATTTTTATGAACTTGTACAATTGTTGAAGTTACAATGTTCACTACAATTGATAATAGGGTGATGAAGCTAATGCTAGCAATTATCTTCCATTTAAAAGCATAACAAATGTGGATACACGCCTGGTGTTGGCTTAATGGTTGGGGGTGGTGGGCTTGGGATCCTATGATCCCGAGTTCAAACCCCCCCTCAGCTGTTGAATTAATACCAGGTGGAGTTGACTCT
>CM068958.1:115023896-115044608 GCA_035128595.1 Eptatretus atami | reverse complement strand
TCACAAACAGACAGATAGACACACAGACACAACGAAAATAGTGGTCACTGCTGGCGCCCGCGAACCAAAATAGTGGTCACTGCTGGCGCCCGCGAACCAAAAATAAATAAAAAGTTCAAGTGGGCATGGCTCCACCCACAAGGGGCATGGGATGCCCCTCATACAAAAAGACACAACTCCGACCAGTGATAGCCCAAAGGATACTCTGAGAACCTATGTACGAAGGAGTTAATCCGTCTCCGTCCCGTCAGAGTCAAGTCTCAGATCGTTATTATAGAGAAACTGGAAGTACCAAGGACCTGAAGACTCGGACTTCGTCCTCCTACACAGGTATATTGAAAAGAACCACACCCCATGTGGAGTGAACATGATCCCCATGCCCAAAAAAGATGTCTATTGACTTCTGATTCACAGCCAGCCAGGCGACTGAATATCACTGCGAAAAGTAAGTGAATCTCTCCCGTGGACTTCACATCCTCAGCCAAACAAGTACAAGTAGATAAGATAGCGCATCCAAATGATTGAAAGCCTGATCTTAGTTGTGACCCAGGAAACTGTAATCCCAAGTGGCTCCAACTCCTCAATTTAAGCACCTTGAGCCCCCAAAAGGATATCCAGTCTCATAAAGACGACGCATGTCTGCCAAAATCAAGAGTCACAGAGACTCGTGACATGCACAAAGATGCACCACAGCTTGTTCTCTCCAGTATCCTCCCCAAGAATCCAGTGCCCAGAAAGCACAGAAAAGTGTGCGGGGCCATACAACACCACTGACGAACGTCCAGCAACAACTGGATACAAGTCCAGAGATGGAACCACCACACCTCACAGACTCGCAATACCAGAGCTATAGATTCAGACATCAGATGTGATCAGATTTTGTGGCACCTATGAAGACAAGAATCCTCCAGAGGGCATCCGCTATTCACTGAATCAAACACTTTACAGAGCATCAACAGGTTGCAAGCAGCCCCCAACCAAAACCTCTAGTCTGCGATTCGGTGAGGACCCAAAGAGCGCAAGGATACGGTCAATGATGACCTCTTTGGTATAAAGCCTGACTGCTCTGGGTGCTGTGACTCAAGCAGATAGTGGCAAAAACTCTCAATAATTATCGAGCAAAAGGCCTTGCCCAGCACTCAGAGGCCAGCTCATCCATCTGGTAGTTGTGCAGTCCTGGCGATCATCCTTCCCTTTCAAAGAAGGACAACAAAGCCCCTCTTCGTCAGTTGGGATGATGCCTGTGTGCCAAACAGAGTACAGAAACTGCATGCTAATGACATGAGTACGGCATTTCCACCAGCCTTGAGACGTTCCAGCTTGGAATGCCACAAATCCCCCAGGAGGCTATCCCCCATTACAACCGGTTTCACCGCAGTCTGCGTTTCCACAAAAGAAGGTTGGATCCGAGGTGATTGCAGGATCCAGCCAAGAGGAATAGTGACACCCCTTACATCCAGCAACAGCTGGTGGCGTGAGCCTGGTACAGTGGGCCTTCACTTCAACTCCTCTGTCAACTTCGGGACTCCTCCAGACGGAGCCCCTGGAGTACGGTGGAAAGTGGACGCAACAGACGCGCTGCTCTGGCGCATGCTCCCATACCTGACCTGACCTTGAACCTGACCTGTCAAGAGCCCACAACCCTCCGCTCTAACTGCAGTTACACTGAGGTACGGCTTGAGGAAATGCAATGCATTAATTCCCCTGTAAGCAGGAAACGAGGAACACTTGGCCACAGGTGACGCTCTACCTCCTCACCAAATTCTCACACCTAGCGCCTTCTTTGCCACCCTCAGCCAACGTTGACAGTTTTAATGCCCTCAACCTCATGAAACAGCTCAGCTCTGCCATCAAGCCAGCCTGCGACTCTGTCAATGGTATCCAGGCCCTGAGAGACGAAAATTTCTTCTTCACCCTTGGTGAGTTCCAAGTCATCCACAGGCAACATCAAGACTGTGGTCTTGAAGGCACTCCACAACTCTTCAGGATCTCCAAAGCACCCAGACCCCCCAAATCCCCCACTCAGCCAGTTTGCCAAACTTCAGTGCCCTCTCATCCTTGAGCTTGCCAACATCCAGCCTTGCTGGGATGGTAGCCATTCTCCTGATTTAAGCTGCAACTTCAGAGTTGCTACAACAAAGCGGTGGTCAGTATGAGGAACTTGAGCTCCCCTGTAGGACCCTGCAGTTCTGGATCACCTCCAGCGACTATCCTTGAGCACATGTCCATCTCCTTTGTCCACACACCAGAATTGAATACCAAATTCAGCGATGAGCCTGTGTGCCGCTGATACCATGAAATTAACCACCCAATCCACGACTTCTTGCAAATCAAGGAACTTAGTCTATTCTGGTTCACAGTTTCAGCCCATGGGGACCAACACATGTCTCATAACCAGGCCCACAATGCCAGTTCGATGCATTGAAATCCCCAAGAATAGAATATCCCGCCTGGGGCAATGATTCAACCACAGACTCAGACACAGCCATGAATACGTCCTTCACGGTGAGTCACTCACCTCAGTCGGAGCATAAAACAGAGACCAGGAAAATGACACCCATAGGAGGTGACGAATTCCTTATTCTCATAATACGCTCATTGACCGGTGGTTACCTCCAATTTATCATTTGAGTCAGATTAATGGACACAGCTACAGCAACTCCGTTGGCATGGTAACATCAGACGACCAGACCTATATTACAGTAGGTGTAACCACCCACCATGATCTACCACTATCCGGTCTGCAATATCCGGAACCTCAGAGTCTGCAATATCGATGTTCAAACGCTTGAGCTCAGACGATAAACAGAGGACCCGGTTATTCATCCTCTCTAGAAAGGACATTCCAGGCACCGATCTGAAAGGGACCGCCTCAGGTTATACCAAGAGGAGACCCGCCATCTGCGTGGACGATACCTCAGCACCACTCGTGCCGCACACCATTCACAATCTGACCCAGGAAGTTTTACCCCGTCTTTTCCTCCTTATCGAAAGAATGAGGCCCGTAAGGCCTGTGCCACAATCCCATCAGCAGTGAGCTGCCCTGTGAAGTGCAGCAGCACAGGAGGCTACTCCCAAGGAGTATGTTTTCAGTTTTCTTTGTGTTTATAGGTTTTGCGGAACAAATTTTACGGTGACCAACCGTGAATATCCTTCCACCAGACTCCTAAAAAAAATAACCCAACTGCAGGGCACGACATCGCAGTCATAGAGGACACAAGATATGGAATAGTCATTGGGCTCACAAGGAGGCACCATCACAAATTGAGATGCTTCCCACCTAAAGCAAAGTTGAAAGATGGCATAAAAGCCCACCAGAATTGACCCAATTTCCAATTTTTGAGTTTAATTTTTTTTTTCCTTTTTGACCCCTGTGATCCTCGATCCCCACACGCATGAGACATGTTCTGGGGGTCAAATCCAAAAATTCGTTCCATATTGTCATGTCTCCCCAATGTAATTTGCATATGTAAAGTTCATTTAAAATGTCCCAAAAATGTGCCCGTATTCCAGTAATTGAATTTTGGGCTATTTGATCTTTTGACCACATCCCAGGGGGGCAGAGTCAAAATTTATACTGCTTCGCACCTTCTTTACCAGTGGTGATGACAACGAAACAAGTTTGGTTGAAGTTCTGTCCCAAGTTTAGGAAGATAGCTGACGGATAGACACAAGACAGACAAACTGGAAGGACGGAGCCGATTTCAAATCAGAACCTTGTTTTTTTTTTTCAAAAGGTGTCGGGGATAAAATGGAGAATTTTTTCTACACTATTTCAGCCAGTAATGTTACAGTGTAATCATGAAACTTGTTGAAAGTGGATTCAAACTTTATCACTGAAATTTATATTATATACAAGCAAATACAACCTGTCGCTTCGCTGAGGATATGAAGGGGTGGGCTGGCAGCGAAGAACACCGCAGCTTAATGTCCACCCAAGAAAAGCACACCTTGTATTGTAATGCCCTGCCTGCGAAACACTAAATCACCCGATTCATTGTCAAGTCGAGGAATCAACGCAGCCTAGACAGCTCAGAGTAATGCAACTACCCTCTGGACCAAACATGCCAGATGCCGATTATGATATCAGGTGTGAATATTAGCCGAGTTGTTGCAGTGCAGGGGTTTTGCTATGGTTGGTTGTTTGACAATGCTCTATTATTGTTTTTGTTTTTGTTTTGGAATATGCAACGTTTCCAGGAAAATTTTTATTTTTCCTGCCCAACATCTCACCCCTGGTACAAGCGATTGTGGTGAGACCAATTGGCAGAAAGCATCTTGCAGTGTCTCCTGGGAAAGCCAACGCGACTAATGGAACCTGCCAGTCTTCTCCGCAAGCTCGTATCCATTGTGTTTCATTCCGCAGTATGCACAATAATTCAGCATCAGGCCCACCCCAGTTGCCAAATGTTCATAGCTCATTTCACACTTCAACTAAAAACTGTTGGTCAAGTCTTGTCTCTGGAACATGCTGCTCAACCATTTATCTCGCTTTGAAGGATGGAGGTTCTCAATCGATGCTGCTCATTCCAACGATAATGCATTACTGTCTTCCAAAAAGGCCATAGCTCAAAAACCGCTTTCTTATGTACTCATCCACCACCTCAATGAAATATCCCACAGCATTGTGAACTTCCCTCCTGCAAAGGTTGAAGACATTTCTAGCCCCTTGACTGCTCCACACATCTATTGGTTCCGACAGCATCAGTGCCCTCACACTCAAAAACCGTTCCAACTGCTCGTCCATCCTGCTTTTTGATCTTTCCAGTGACATTCTGTGAGGGCTGCCTCTCTGCTCATGGAAAATCGGGCAACGGTTTCAAACCCCCAAAGCAGAGAATGGTGCAAATGACAAACCAACAATAAACCAGTCCACCTTCTCCCATCATAAGCAAAGTAATGCAATGATAACTGCAAGCAGAATTCAATACTTTATTTTCTCCACCTCTAATCTCCAACCATCCAATTTTTTCTTCCCAGCCAGGTCATGCTACTTCTTGTGCCCAGCAATGGATGACCGCTCCCATTCCCTAGCCCCACACATTCCCTCCAGATTTCCAAACTGTCAACCTAATGGTACCAGTGTTTCCCTCCCAGCATGGCTGTCTGTTTCTGTTGTGCTTGCAAGCCAATGTGTGCTTTTGATAGAATACGAATCCTGTGTCGTACTGTCATCCATATGCGTATATTAGTAATCCCATGAGTCACCTCTGCACCCACACTCCCGCTCCGCACCAATACTGAGCTTTACTGCACATACCGGCATGCTCTTCTCACCTCTCTTCGTGTGTTGCTCCCATTACATTCCCTTTTGTCTCATTTTGTCTGCGTCCCACTGCCCCCCTGTCGTTTGTCAGATGCTGGGAATTAAAGGTTCAAATTCTGTACACAGCTTGTTGATTTGCCTCCCGTCTCTTAATGCCCTTGTAATTGATTTAAAGGTACACAGACATTCCCTGAATATTTTCTCCATGTTCACCATATTAATCTTAGAATTTTTTTTAAAAAAATTGAAATGCCTCACAGGGAAGACGAAAGGTGAAAA
Source organism: Eptatretus atami (assembly GCA_035128595.1). Classification (NCBI taxonomy): domain Eukaryota; kingdom Metazoa; phylum Chordata; class Myxini; order Myxiniformes; family Myxinidae; genus Eptatretus; species Eptatretus atami. The sequence goes on along the minus strand of CM068958.1, from coordinate 115,039,063 downwards.
GGATTGGAAGAGGAAGCCTGTGGCATCAAGTAGAAGGCCTATTATCTTGTGCAAGTATTACTTCTCAGTGAATTTGTAATAATCTCTTCAGAAAAAAAATCAAGGAAGCCTTAAAACAGGCTCGAATCGAGCTAAGATCCTCGTCCTCTAATGATTGACCGTCATTAAAAAACGAAATATGGACTCATTGTGATGTATCAGTTTTCGATTAAATTTATCTGTGCTAAATGCCATAATGCCCGGCATGATTCCACGCAAACAAAATTCAAACAGCTTGCCTAGTTTCGGAGATAATGGTATAGGCGATTTCCATTAGCGGCGATATATGACGTCAACTTTTTTTCTAGCGAAGAATTTCCAAAAATCGGAGATGGTACTCGCCTGCGCGTGGGCTTTCGCATATACATGTCAAGCTTCACGAAGATCCGATGAAAACTCTGGGTTGTGAACAAAAAGTCAAAAAATAGGAATGATGTCATTAAAAAATTGTTATGACGTCATAGTGATGTATCATGATGGGCGGTAATTCATCTGCTAAGCCCTGTTCGATTCACGCAAACAGAATTCCAAAATCTTGCCGAGTTTCGGAGATAATTTTAAGGCGATTTCCATAGCGGAGATATTTTACGTCGATAACTTTTTTTCTAGGAGGGAATTTTCAAATCGGAGATGGTTACTGTCTGCGCAGGGTATTTTTACAATATATACGGCCAAGTTTCAGAAGATTTGCGATGAAAAACTGTCGCTGTGAAACAAAAAAGTCCAACAAGAACAACAATGCGAGTAGGACTTAGAGATCCTCCACAAGGATCTAAAAATAACAAATTCAATTTTTCAAAGTGAAAATTGTCCACACAAGTGCTACCTGAAAATGTGAGGGCAACACGACCTCATACAGTACAATGAATCATTTTTCATGAACGTGTTACAATGTTGAAGGTTACAATGTTCACTACAATTGATGAATAGGTGATGAAAGCGAATGCTAGCAATTATCTTCCATTTAATAAGCATAAACAAATGTGGATACACGCCTGGTGTTGGCTTAATGCGTTGGGGGTGGTGGGCTTGGGATCCGTATGATCCCGAGTTCAAACCCCCTCAGCTGTGAATTAATACCAGGTCGAGTTGACTCTGCCGTCATCCTTCCGAGGTCGGCAAAATGAAGTGCCAGCTTGCTGTTCTCCTATGTCGGAAGTGGCGGACCCGTCCAGGATTGATACCCAACAGCCAAGGAGACTGCTTAGGCAGCACTAACGCTCTGCACAGAGTATGTCCCGGATGATGGATGGCAATGTGGATACCAACTGCTGAGATCTACAAAGTAATAACTTGCGCAACTGCAATGGTTTTTCTTCTGTGTTATTGATCACAAAAAGTGGGATTTTTTGACCTTAAAGAACATCTGAGAGATAGTTTCCTTCTATATCTCTATAAATATGGTTAACTTCCACCCGGACTGTCATTGTGTGGTGCATTGCAGGCAGGATGGGTGTGTGTATCCGTACGCTATTTTTCAGATGGGATATTAAGTGACATATACTGTCTGTTACCATTCTTGGTAGATGACATAAAAAACTTATGCTGCCTCAAATTCCTCTGCTAATGTGTAGCGCACTGCATCAGTGGCAGAGCCAAAGACTCGGTAAAGAATGCAACCAGCTGGGCGAAATATGTAATTTAACCCCCAGAGCAATGGTAACCATACCTGTCCGATGGAACCAAGCCACTCCTTGACATCACCTTTTAACTGAGCGATGATTCCAAAATCCTTCAAGCCATGCCATCCATTATCATTATCATCATCGTTTTACTGGCCGTTTCCATGCTTGCCACGTGTAAGCCGTGGTTCACCTAATGGCTCTTTCCAGGTGCACGATCCCTTGCTTGCCCTCTTGTTAGCCGTTTAACTCTAAGATCATTCTCTCAGCAACACATCCCATTGTTTTCCTCAGAACAGCCCCTAGCTCTCCTTCCATTCACATTCACACAACTCTTCACACAACTACCCTCCCCACATCCTTTTCCAATGTCCGAACCATGCTTCAACCTACCCCTACACCTTCTATACCTAACCTATCTCTTAATTCCACATTTGGTTCCTTCCTTCAGCGTCACATCACACCTCCACCTCACCATTCCATTTCTTTTCATTCACCACCTCTCCGTCATCCTCCTTTCTAATCGCCCAAGAGCAATTAAGTCCGTCACTCACCGGTGACAGGTTAAAGCAAGACGAGACTGGAGATGCTGAACAGATAAACGTTTGACTCTGAAGAAGTACGGTACAATTAGAAACTCGTCACCTTGACTAATCTCGATTTAAAAACCTTTATGGAATTTAAGCAATGTAATCTCCTCTGCCTGCAAGGATCACCACCAAAAACTGCTTGCCGTCTCCCAAATCCTTTCACTTCCCAACTCCTTCTGCCCCCAAAGTCATTTGTTACGATTTGGAAAATCTATCGCACACCAACATTCAGGTCCTTTATCTCAGATATCTCGGAACGTATGCGTTTATAGATAGCTCCCCTTCCCGTTGTTTAATGGTAAATCAATGTAAATGCGCTGTGATTTGATTTATTTTAATAAGTTAGGAGTTTTATCGAATTATGCTCAGAAAAGAAAAAACACTCCCACCCGAGATCCTGAGATGCAAACAGAATGACCGTATACAAAAAGTATGCTCAAGGAAAGAACACTCCCGCCCCGAGATTCTGAGCGTAAAAACAGGAATGACCGTTACAAAAAGTATGCTCAGAAAAGAACGACAACTCCCGCGCCGGGGATTTTCAGCCGCGCGCCGGAAAGGAGGAGGGGAGCGCACCGGAGCGTATAAAAGGAAGTTGCAGCGATGCAAAAGAGAGAGACTTGAGGAGAAGGTGAAGGGAAAGGAAGAGCGATGAGGAGCATCATTTCTCAAGCGACCATTCTCCGTTCTAGCGTGGGTTCGGTCGTCAATCTCGCTTGGACGCTCGTCTCGAAGAAGCCTGTCTGTCTGGTGGGCGTCCTCCTCATCCTCCTCCGCCCCCTCTTCCGCAGCGATCGCAGCTTGGGCGATCACCTCGTCTCACCTCGGCTGGGTTCCGGTTTGCGCCGCACCAGTCCTTCGGAGACCAGAGGCTCCCGGAAGGAGGAACGTCCAGTCGCGCTGTTCGCGGCCAGGTAGCCAGCCATGCCTGGTCCTCAGGCCCAACTATCCTCCGGGTGGAGGTCCAAATTAACGACCTTTCAGTCCAATTCTTGGGGTGTGCGTGGTCGTGTGTGTGCTGTGTTGTGTGTGTGTGTGTGTTCGTGGCGACCCGTTCTACTAAGTAGAAAAACTGTTAAGTGCCGTGCTGTATATAATTTGCATTGCATTCTCAGTAGTCGGTTTAGTTCTGCCTTCTTATGTGCTTCCCTAATCCCCCCCCCCATTATTGTGAATAAATACCCGAATGTTAAATGATCAGCTGTTTTGTGTTTTCTTTCATTGGTTCGAACATGACTCTGAATTGAGAATTAGTTAAAGCCGTTACGCGCGCCTAAGGCGGACATTTGGAACCCGAAGGTTCTTGGCGATTCAAACGCTCGAATCGCACCACGGAACCGAGCGCGCAACGGCTTTTTTCGGTACGAGTTCCGTCGAGGGTGAAATTCCCCGGTAGTTGACACGTGGTATTTAGTTAAATTTGAAATTGGCAATCGACCCTACCCACGTGGTGTATCCATTGGCGAATTTCGGTCTGATAGAGGACCCTCGACTCCGACTATCCGGCGGCGACCGATCTGAATTCCGGACGATCGGTACAGCTACTTGCGGCTCCATCCCAGCGGTCGTGCCTGCGGCGACGTCCCGCCCGCAACAATATTAGGTACCTGTTGATTCCAAGGATTTCTTCTTTAATTCAAATGTGAAAAGCCAGTTTTCCATGCATCTGGAAATTTTTCCATGATCAAGCACATGCCCCAGCTCTCCATCCACCTATTTGTCCTTTTGTCACCATGAGGGAAGGCTGTATTCACTATGCCGAGTGATTTTCCATCTCATATGAGGAGTCCCTTTGCTTCTATTATTAGCTCTCCCCATTTCTGAAGGATGGAAAGGTTAATAGTGTGTGTGTGTGTGTGTGTGTGTGTGTGGTGTGTGTGTGTTGTGTGTGTGTGTGTTGGTGCTGTGTGTGTGTGTGTGTGTGTTACAGATCCTACGTTAATTATATAATAATACCTCACTTCACGCGTACCCCATATAACACGAAATTGTTTATAAGTTATTTGTCCAGGAATTTATTTTTACTAAAAAAACCAAAAAAAGTGTGAAGGAAAATCCATAACACGCAGCCACCTCGTCGAGTGAAACACACCTGCCGCCATCTTTGTATGCACAGTGCTCTGAGCTAATTAGGTGTAAGTGGGTCATGCGTTTGACTTGCTACGTCGACCATTTAAAGAAACAATTTCAACAATTGCAGACAAGAAAAAAGCTTCTGCCGAGTCCACCATTTCGTTAAACCAAAACAAAGTTAACTCGTTCAGAAGCAGTTTGTTTCGAGAAGATGGAGAGCTGGTTAGCTTCGGTTTAGAAAGGTTTAGCCAAGTCAGTAGCATCAATTGGGGACACGCAGCCCGAGCACCTCTCTCTCACCACGGTTAGACCGGGGGGGGGGGGGACCACAGGACAAGACAAATCTTCCGCAAACTACACTATAAAAAATTACTTTGCCTGTTCCTGTCTGTCTTACTGTCCAGGGCATCATGTTTTTACACTATCTCACTTTTATCATCAAATTTTCAACAAACTATTTATAGAATATGCGGGAAATTGCAAATTTAAAAAAATATTAACCTCCGCTTACCGAAAGGCGGACAGAGGTTATTTTTCACCCGTCTGTTTAGTTTGATGATCGCTGTGCAGGATATTTCAAAAATTGTGGATGGATTTGGTTGAAAATTGGTGGGCAGGTTGGGTGTGGACAAACTGATTACATTTTGGTGAAGATCAGACTTGTACGGATCCAGGTACGGAGAATTTTCAAGTGATTCTTCACCATTTGAGAGATGACCATAAATGATATATAGCAAGATATCTCAAAAAGTTAGTGGATGGATTCGCTACGAAAACTTGGTGGACATGTTGGGTATGTACGTCCAAGGACAAATTGATTTCGACTTTGATTAACGATCCAATCAAGACCGGATGAGAATTTTTAATTTTTTTTAAGTCAATCTTCACCATGAAGAGATGGTGGTCAAAAACGATATATAGCATAATATTTCAAAACATGATTAGGTCTGCGAAGTTCTACTGGAATCAGGCATTGCGTGGCGGAGGTATGCCACTCTATGATAAATGCGGAGGTATTTGCCTATAGTTTTTGTTTTTCTAGCTTTTTCATCAGAAATTAGTTCTAGACAAAGTGATGTGGGGTGGGCTTTGCATTTATGAGATGCTTTCTATTTTATTTCATTTCTAGCAATTAAAATATGAGCTCATATTTAAGGATAAATTAACTTCTGACTGAAGATGATGTATTTATTTTTCTTGAAAAAAAGAAGGTCGATTCATATATCTTTTCAAAAGCAGGCAATTTCCAAGCACCAAACTTTATTGTGCCGTTCGGTGAAAAGCTGAACGTGGCAGCTTTTCAAATTGTACAAGACAAATTCTGGATGATTTAAATCGGGAACATATGTCTTGAGCAAAACACTTCGAATTTTTTTTAAAAAACAACAAATTGGACAGACTCTCTCGTTCGACTCGTTATATTAGCCTTCAACAACAAAAACACGTCACGAACAAAATATCTCACCTGAGAAAATAGGGAATAATCCAAATATATACAGTTGGATTCGGCGAAACTTGGTGGACACGTTGGGTGTGTGACGAAGGTCGAATGATTCGACTCGGTACAGTAACGATCGAATCAAGATCCGGATATGAGATTGTTTTAAAATCAATCATCCATGATGTCCATTGTTATTGTTATGGTTGTTCAATATTCTTTCTAGGGATCAGCCTGCCCATATATAGCATATAATGTGTGTGTATGTGCAAGCATATTCAAGAAAAAAAAGTCTCTTTGCGTCGAATCATAACTGTTTCATCCCTACCCCATTATCTAGATAATTTTTTTGTCCCTCACCCCTCCGTATAAGGTCGAAACGGGGGACATTAAAAATGAGCTCCGTCTGACTGACGGACCATCCGTCCACGTACTTTGTGTACGTGATGTTTTTTTTAACCCGTTGAACCATTTATTTCATATTGCAGATCTCTATCCTCATACATTATGTCAACCTGATTAGTCATGGCTGTGAATGGACTTAATATGTTGCCATGGCAACCATCTCGGTTTAACTTGGCTTTTCTGTATGTAAGCTTGCAAAGTTGCTTTTAAAAGATCAGTGGAATATGAGCTTTTCTGTTTTTTAGCAAAGAAAAAAGCAGAGTTTGTTGATCATGATCAAAAAGAAACATTTCAGAGCAAAGAGGAGCATGAAAGATAACTCGAGCAGAAATGCAATGACTGGACGCCACTGATATACTGGGACTAGAAAAAACACATTTTCAGTGATCATGTGAACCAGCTTTGTTGTAAATGATATTCAAATCCGTCCAGACAGATTACATTGTGAGATACTGTTTGCCTATGGTGGTGAGGTGGGGGTGGTTGCAAATTTCCCCATTTTTCATTCAATGACAGACTGAAACGAAAATATCTTTTCCAGAGAAGGACATCGAGTCCGCTACATTATGCTGTTTCAAGCATTGCATTATCACACAGAAATTAAAATGCCTCTTAATCACAGCAGGTACTTCCATGATGTCCATTGTTGTTGGTTGTTGGTGCTCGATATCTTTCTAGGGGAATCAGGCCGTGCCATGATTGAGATGTGGCAAAAGTATTTACCCTAGAGGTTCACTCTTCCATCAGAGGAGTGTCCTCGTCCAAAGAGCCCTCAGCAATGCTTGAGAAAAGAACTTGCCAGGGTACCCAGCACAGAATGGACGACGACACTTCACAAGTTTGCATGGGATCTTTAACCTCCGCAAGTGAATGGTAGCAGAGGGGACACCTGCCTCAATTGAAAACTGCCAAAGGACTGAGTATTCATTGATGCAATTGTCTGTGAATCACCAGAATGGCAGCTTATAGTCAGGGCGGGAATTTAACCCAAACTTTTTCTTTTTTCTTTTTTCCCAACAAGAGTGATGATCATGAAGAGCAAATGTCAAATTGACAGAAGGGTAATGGGAACAATTGGGCATAAACTGGCAACGGAATAGCTGAACAAGAAAGGAAGACAGAGAAAGAGAAAAGAGAGAAAGGGAGAAGGGGGAGAAACGCTGAAATCAGCACAGTAGATGTTGGTTAGGAAGGGTTAATGTGGATAATAAAGATAATGGGTCAGGACTGGGGCTGGTGACACCTGCTTGAAGCACTGGAGGGAAGAGTCGAAAGAGCATCTGGAAGGCGGTTCCGTTAGAAGGGCAAGCGAGAATAAAAGGTTGAGGTGTCGAAGCTCTGTCAGAACCATATGCCGTTGATTGTCCCATGACATTCACATTACTCGCCACACTGGAATCTTCTCCTGCTTCTTTCGTATGCAGCACATGGCTGTGAGTTTACATCAATCTTGTGCTGTCGGGATGGGCTTGTTGCCACCGATGCAGAATCCCTTATAGGTTAGAGAAGGAATTTGGAAACTGGTCATGGTGCCGAGGATGGCTGAGCTGGTCTTCGTGAAGGACACTGTAAGATCGTTAACGTCCACACCATGAAGGATATGGTCTTAATCAAAACTCAGCTGCAGGTTAAATTCTGATAATTTTTTTATTATTATTATTAAGGAAACCATTATATTCCATTGTTTCTGCTTTGTTTAGTAAATATACAGTGAGTGGTGCCCAAATTAACTCTGAATTGAATGCCACAAGGCTCATCCGGTAAACATTAGAGACTATCAGGAAGCTTGTACATTCCAACCGGATCTCACATCTTCAATCATTTCTCGGCTCCGCATCGCGCTTGTTCGGCCATGTGTTTCTGCCCCGTCCGCAAATAATCATCATTACAAGCTCACATTGTGCACCGATGACGGCGTCTCTGTTAAATGGCTACAGCAAAAACGAAAAGGTTCGATTGAAATGTGTTTTTTTTAAATAAAATTGGAGAAATAAGAAAACCGCACAGTAGAGAGAAAATAAAAATTACAATCCACAAAGGTCTTCGCGAGTTTGAGGGCTTTTGTAAAGATGAGAAACACATTTGGTGTCTCTCAGTAGTAACCCTCGAGGGTGCTCGAGAAGTCTCGGGAAAGAATCCGCGCTCTGTTTTGACTTTGGAAGAATGCAGTTCTCAGCTTGCGGCAAAGCACACTGCTTCGGCCAGCGGCTCTCTCGCATTATCTTCAGCATTATTAAATGGAACCAAAGCTTCGGAGTATTTGGCAATAAGGCACAAATCTGCAGTCCTGGAAAGGTTTTTTTTTTTTTTAATTTTTAAGTCCAATGAGTTGGGAAAGATTTTCCAGCAGAGATCAAATGGAATAATACAAAATCCCCATTTGGCTGAATGAATGCTGTTTTCGTCAGGGATCGTGAATGTCATTCTCTCACTCCAAATCTTTTTCTCCATATTTTCCATCACCGATGTCATGTCCTTGCCAAAGGCATTTCCTCATTTCCTCTATCCTTTCCTGAGCGTTAATGTTTGATCTACGATCCCCTGCAAGTCATTGGATAGCTTTCCGACAGCATTTCACTTGCAAGCATTCTGTGGCAGGTGTCATTCCATCCTACTAAATCAAATATAGGCAATGTGTGTATGTGTGTATGTGTGGATGTGTTGTATGTGTGTGTAATCTGAAATCATAGAAAAAAACACAGGGCTGGCCTGATCTCCACCAAATTTTTCAAACATGTTGGTAGATGCAGGTCAGGTCATGGGCACAAAAATATTCCCAGGTTTGGGAGGAGGGGGGAGGGGAAGAAAGGCAAGATGCAATGCTCCTGAAAGGAGTGATGTTTTTCGTGTTCAAAATGAGCAAATCGACGTCTCAAAAGCCTCAGCGAACTGCAGAACGTTATCTTTTACCCTTGTTTACAATGTAATCGCATTTAATAGTCATCTATTTATGAGTAGGCACCTAGTACGGGGACGAGAGGTCTAAATTGGAGATAATCAAAGTGAGAAAGGAATACGGAGTGTCATAGGGAGAGCACATACTAAAGAGAGGGAAAGGAAGTCACGTATTGACCTTAAAGGGTAGAGGTCAGGGGTAGTGGAGGGGGTGTTGGGGAGGAGAAGAGGAGGGTGGAGAATAAAAATTCCTCAATATTTGCATACATAAAAACAGATGGTGCCTTGCTTTCGTTTCATCACATCACGTTTCATATCCTTCTTGTGGGATTATTATATATATATATATACACACACACTCACACTATCTCAGTGAATATTAAAAAAAAAAAAATTTTTTTTAACCCAAGCCACTAGTACCCTCAAAATTCCCAATTTACTCTTGTATTCCACCCTTATATTCCAAAATTAACACTTTTTCTGCTCCGACCCAACTCCCTTACTTTTACTTTTCTCCTCACCCTGATGACATTTATTTTTTTTAACTCAGCCACAAGTACCCTCAGAATTCCAATTTACTCTTGTATTCCACCCTTAAATTCCAAAATTAACACTTTTTCTTGCTCGACCCAACTCCCTACTTTTACTTTCTCTCCACCCGATGACATTTATTTTTTTTACTCAGACTAGTACCCTCAAAATTCCAATTTACTCTTGTATTCCACCCTTATATTCCAAATTAACACTTTTTCTTGCTCCGACCCAACTCCTTACTTTTGCTTTTCTCCTCACCCTGATGACATTTATTTTTTTAACTCAGCCACAAGTACCCTCAGAATTCCAATTTACTCTTGTATCCACCCTATATTCCAAAATTAACACTTTTTTTTCCGACCCAACTCCCTCTACTTTTACTTTTCTCCTCCACCTGTGACATTTATTTGTATCATAAAAAATTATTTTAGACCACCTTTCTCATGGTGCCCTCCCCACCTCTTATCCAGATCTGTGTTTTTTTTTCTCTCCCATTCAATCTCTCTCTCTCTAATATAATCCTCTTAAGCTGACACCACCTCCCACCTCCATATACCTTCCCCAATATGAGATTGATACAGTAGTGAATGCAGTCATTGTACTTGGTATTGTTTATTATTTAAAATAAAATAAAAAAAACAACGCGGTTCGATTATCTTTGCAATTTCAAAACATTCCAACTTTAAAAAAAAAAAGGCTCAACGACCGTAATGTAGTGCGTAATGCATCACGTACGAGTTTACGTCATCACGTACGAGTTTACGTCATCACGTACCATTCAAGCCGTGGGGACGGGGGGGGAGACTGCGCACGCGAAGTCTCGTTGCACGGTGTGAAGGAAATCAAGAGCGGGAATCTCAATCACGCACGACTCACTTTTCGAGGAGAAATATGAAAGAATCATCCGGACGAGCTTGTCCCCGACTAGAAGGACAACTCCTTGGGGTTGTACACCCGTTTTACACAGTGTTGCTGTTACACGTGATGTTTGCCCGGAGTCAGACAGACATACCAAATGTTTGAACAAACGTCGAGAGGAATTTCAACACTGAAGCGCGTTTCACAGATACCCGTCCGATCTCCGATGGCTTCGTGTCGGATGATCACCCCACCTTCTTCATATCGATGTGGACGTGAGCCGAATGCGCGTTGAGAAGCGGCTCAATAGAATTATTTAAAAACAACAACAAAATTGTCCGTTTCACAGAGAAATATCAAATAACAGTCGATTAAAGACTCGTGTTAATTCCATGCGATGCATCCGTCCGCCAGACGGCCACATCATATATCACGTGACGTTGCACGCCTGCACATACATATATAACATAATATACATATAGTACGTAAAATGAACGCACATGGTCTCGAGTCGGGCTCACCGACACACTCCACCTGTGACGGATCGCCCGCCTCGGTCCGGCTCGCAGTGCTTTGAGGGTAACAAGGAACGCGCGGATACATACCCCGAAAATGTCGACGGTGCAAACTTCAATTCGGACTCGAGTCGTTAGGAAAGAGAACGCGACGCGATGTTGCACTTGAGGCCCGTAAGGGAAAAAAAAAATAAGAAGAGCGGGTGCGTCTGACTCGCGCGTCCCAGGACTCTGCCCGCACAACAGCAGCTCGGGCCGGATCGCCACACCCCGCCCAAGCCACGAGCTCCGCCCCAAGCCCACGAGGCTCCGCCTCCTCACGCCGTCCATTGGCTGAGCTGCCCGGTCGTCCTCCACCCCCGTCATTTGCATCTCACGCCACAGTTGCCCCGGTAACGGACCCGCGATGCGTCTGCTTTGAAAGGCCGAAGCGTAACTCTTGCGGACTTTTTATGCCCCATTTTCCCTCAGGACGCCACATTTTAGAACTTCCTCCCCCTTCGTTGTCTCCTCAAGTCTCGCCACAGGCCCCGTGCAATGAATCACTTATTTCACTCATTACACCTTTTTTTTTTTACCCTAACAGCCAACTGAGACATGCCTCTGCTAATGGTGGATGCTCTCTTCAACGTGTTCGTGTGAATTTAAATGTAACACCTGATTCGATCTTGTGTCTCAAGAGGGCATTTGTTTTTGTTTTGTTTCCCCCCTTGGAAACAACCGTTGAAATTTGCGATTTAACGTCATCAACCAGTCGTCCTTGTCATGCGTTGTTTACACGTCACCAGATTTGGTGGTGGCGGGGTCGGAGCGGACCGATTGGACCGGTTTGAGTGTGCGAGCTCAATGGTTTGAATCCCGGCGAGTCATACCGAAGAGCTTCAAAATGGTACGTGTGCTGCTTGCCTGCTTCCTCGCTTGATGCTCGAATTTGAAAGGATCGAGCACGTATACACAACATAGGTTGGCAACCGGTGGCGCAGGCTTTAAATTGCACTGATGCCTCTTACGTTGAAGTTCCTTGCAAGACGTTATGTTTTTACGATACTACTACTACTACGACTACTACTACTACTACTACTACTACTACTTACTACGAGCCATCGTGTGCCTGTGTCTGCTTGGTTGAATTATTTTCTGGGGATTGAATCATTTAAATCAAAAAATCATCATTTTGCCGACCTCGGAAGCATGACAGGCTGAGTCAGCCCACCTGGTGTTATTTCAATGGTCAACAGGGGCTCAATCTCAAGACCTTAAGGTTTTAAGCAGCAGCCATCACCTTAACGTCAAGCCAACATCAGCCCACTACTACTATTTACTTGTTTGATTAATGTCATTATTTTTGTAAATACATTTGCAAACACTTTTTAAAAAAAATTGTTTTCATCCATTCTCCCTCCTTTTTAATCCGTCTTTCTTGTTCGTGCTTTCTCTTTAAAATGCCCGACTTTGTCTACTGCAGCTCGAACCATGGACATGCGGACATGAGGAAGCCGAGCGACATTAAACAGAAACTTATGTCGCCTGAGCTTTCCTGCGCCCTGAGCACAGGCCTCGAAAGCCTGTCCACAAACTCACACTACATACTACTACTACTACTACTACCTCTACCACTACTACTACTACTACTCAGGGCCGGATTTAGACATGTGGTGGTGGCCCCTGGGCAGCCTTCAGTAGTGGAGGCCCACCCGACCTTAGAATACTAAAAGGTACGAACATATTTACAGTCATCCATAAAGTATATTTTTCAAGAACAAAGAATCTGAACTTCTATATAAAATAGAGAATGAGATAAGATGAATATCTTAATCTGTTATGGATGAATATCTTATATCTGTTCACTAACTACTAACTACCAACTCCCATTCAGGCACTCACAAGTACATTTTTCCTTTCAAATTTTTTTTCATGAAATATGTGGAGGCCCCTGGTTGTGGAGGCCCCTGGGCAACTGCCCGGCTTTCCATGCCTAAATCCGCCCCGCTACTACTACTACTACTACTACTACTACTTTCACCCTCCTCCCCATCTCATTAACATTAATCCACCATTATTGTGGTTAGCCAGGTAGAAACCTTTAGACCAAAATTTTTCACGACTCAGCTCGCCAGCCCCAGGTATGACAGATGACAGAAAGCCGACGAGAATTTGGAATGGGCCTGCGTGCGTGCTGGCGTTAACTCGCCTACTCTTCACGAAAGACACCGTAGGGTCTTTAACGTTCACCAATCAATGCGAGCAGAGGAGACTCCACCTCAACGTCTGAAGCACCAATCGACAGTTTATAGCCATGTTGGGAAACGATCATCGAACCCAGTCATCGACTGGACAGCACATTGGTGATTGTGCGTCATCTCTGCAGCATTTTGTTCGACCCAGGCAAGTCCCGAAGAGCTTTATATATTTACAGGAAAGGATCCGTTTCACGATTTAACAGGTAAGCACCTGTTTCCAACCGTTACCACACCGTCACTTTATACCCTGTGTCTCCTCACTCTTCTATGAGCCTCGAACTTGTACATAAAAGTGAATCCGACTCAAACTGCAGCATTGCCAGCAAACGGCATCTCGGATCAAGTCATCCATTGCGTGGAGACGTGAAGACTTCTACGTGTACGACTCAGGTGTAGAAAAACTAGCCGGGAGGTGACGATGGTTCGCGGGCATTATTGAACAATGCCACGATAGGTACACTTGAGTTAGTGGAAGCTTTTGAGGAAGCCCTACCGTATAAACCTATCTCTTCCCTCAAAATTGACCAAATCAAATCGGATTTTTTATATGTTGTACTTATGGACATTACGCACAGCTTCTAGGAAATGAAATTGCGGGAAAAAAAAACTTCAAGTGGGCGTGGCTCCGCCCCAAGGGCGGGATGCCCCTCATACAAAAAGACACAACTAAACCATGATATCTAGCTTGTGTCCAAGTTTCATCAAGAGCGCATCAAACGTCACGGAGCTATGCTCTGGAGAGAGTCACAAAGAGACAGACAGACAGACACACAGACACAACGAAAATAGTGGTCACTGCTGGCGCCCGCAAACCAAAATAAATAAAATTCAAGTGGGCGTGGCTCCGCCCACAAGGGGTGTGGGACGCCCTTCATAAAACAAGGACAAATGTGTCCAAGAGCAGCGTCCGAAAGGTTTTGTCAGCTAAAAAAATAAAATAAAAATAAAAAACAACAACTTCCGATATTTCGTCATGTGCCTTGATTAAGCCAATAGCGAGACCCGTCATAGTGTATTTACGTATTTACGAAATATAGTGTATTTACGAAATAAATAATGTATTTACGAAATTACAATATATTAAATGTAATAATCTTTAAATAGTAACGTGAACTTTTCGAAACTTTAAAGCAAATGTCCGAATATATTAAAAGTTCATGATAGACGCTCTCAAAAGGCACCCTCAATGCGAGGATGTGTACAAGTGTTTAGTATTTAAGGAGATCCAGATCATGTACATAAAAGAGCCGAGTCCTAATATAAAGGTTTTGTCTTAAAAGAAGAAGAAGAAGAAGAAGAAGAAGAAGAAGAAGAAGAAGAATGCCGAGCTCTCTTAGAGCAGCGTTTGCTACGTGAGACGCTGCTAAAAAGACACAACTAGACCATGATATCTAGCTTGTGTCCAAGTTTCATCAAGATCGCATCAAACGTCACAGAGCTATGCTCTGGAGAGTGTCACAAACAGACAGATAGACACACAGACACAAACGAAATAGTGGTCACTGCTGGCGCCCGCGAACCAAAATAGTGGTCACTGCTGGCGCCCGCGAACCAAAAATAAATAAAAAGTTCAAGTGGGCATGGCTCCACCCACAAGGGGCATGGGATGCCCCTCATACAAAAAGACACAACTAGACCATGATATCTAGCTTGTGTCCAAGTTTCATCAAGATCGCATCAAACGTCACAGAGCTATGCTCTGGAGAGAGTCACAAACAGACAGATAGACACACAGACACAACGAAAATAGTGGTCACTGCTGGCGCCCGAACCAAAATATGGTCACTGCTAGTGCCCGCGAACCAAATAAATAAAAGTTCAAGTGGCATGGCTCACCCACAAGGGCATGGATGCCCTCATACAAAAAGGACACAACTAAACATGATATCTAGCTTGTGTCCAAGTTTCATCAAGATCGCATCAAACGTCACGGAGCTATGCTCTGGAGAGATCACAAA
>CM068958.1:114979402-115023871 GCA_035128595.1 Eptatretus atami | reverse complement strand
AACAGACAGACAGATAGACACACAGACACAACGAAAATAGTGGTCACTGCTGGCGCCCGCGAACCAAAAAGAAGGCTTTTTGAGTAAAAACGGAGTGAGTTGCAGAATTGTTAGTCCCATGTTGCTATTGATTGAAAATAACAACAAATCAGGTCACGAGCATGACCTTGTGAACGGGGGTTATCCGACTTACTTGTGATGCCGGTTGACTACTGGAACAGCACTTTCGAAATGACGTAATTTCCACCCCAGAATCGTTCATGGCGTCATAAAGTATGTGATGTGTCAGAGATATGTATTGTTCCTTTAAATGGTTCACAAAGCTTCTGAAATAAGCGAAAAAAAATACTTGGAAAACGACCAGACAGAAAGGACTGTGCCTCTGCACAACAAAAGATTGGGAGAACTTTCTCAGCTCGCTGAATGTGAAGCTGCTCGTCCAGAAAACTCCCAACCATGTGGGCACGAGTGGAAACCGCCGACACAACGCCACCACTGAATGGACTGCTTATCTGGATTAGGTTCTTCTGAACACCACTGGGAAGAACATATCTGGGGGTTTTAAATGATTATTACCTCCTTCGCCAAAGGTGGACAAAGGATATATGTTTTTACCCCTGTCTGGAAATTTGGTGGACAGGTTGGGTGTGTGACTTAGATGAAATTATTAGATTTTGGTGAAAATCTGGATCCGGATACGAGAATTTTTAGAGTGATTCTTCACCATTGAATGACAGAGCGAAAACCAATATATAACACGATATCTCAAAACGTTGGACACGGATTCAGACGAAACTTTATGGACGGGTTGTGTGTGTGACAAGGAAGACTTGCTTCAATTTTGGTGAAGATCCAATTCCGGATCGTGATCAGAGAATTTTTGAAGTGATTCTTCACCATTGAGTGATACGGATAAAACAAACACTGTTGGGCCCTGCTATTCGTTGGGGATACGTTCCTGGAAAATGCCATGAATTTTTTGTTGTTGTTATAAATCCGTTGACGAAGTCACCGGTGGCATAATGTTTTCGGGTTGTACGTACGTATGTAGTCGTCCCGCAAATTTTCTGTTTCCTCTGCAACCGCTTATCTGATTGACACCAATTTCACCATCGGTATGACGACTCGTGCTGAATGCTGAAATGATAATTATGATGTCATAGGTCACGTGGTGTGGCAGCCATGTTGGAAAAAAGGAAGAACTTTGGACCTCTGCATCTGAAACTGCTCCATGGGAAAAATTGAAACTCGGCACATGTCAAGTACTCCCCATGGGAAACAAGTGTGATTTTCTTGATGACGTCATCGGTGCCTTCGTTCTGACTTCATAATTGCATGCGTCAAATGCTTCATTCGATCAGTGTGAAAATCACACTGATTAGTGAAAAGTGGAGAAAATAAAAACTGATGGTAATAAGGAGAAAATACAAATAAACATGATCGTGCACATAGTATGCCTCAGGGAAACCCGACATGACAAAACCGAAGAAAACTCACAAATAGTACAAATTTTGAAACAAAACTGAACTCGGGACACACAGTAAACATCGAGGCAACAAAATTAAGTCAAAACGTGACAAACGACGGAAACTTATCTTTGAGAAAGTCGGCAGAGAACCATGGAGAGAACCAACCATCACTCAAAAACCAGAACAGGAAGTCTTTCTTCCTTATACACGTTTACTATGAGAGGGGAGGAAGTCAGTAATCCAAGAGTGGAGTTGGCCTTGGATTCCAGTCAGACAGTTTGGAGAGCAAGGCAGGATGCCAGACTATCAAAAGCTCGAGATATGTCAAGAGAGATGGCCCTGATCATACACACACACACACATATATATCTGTCGTCTCTCTCTGTCTCTTTCTCTTTCTGTCTCTGTCTCTCTCTGTCTCTCTCTTTCTTTGTTCCTTTTGCATGGCCACATCTTTTAAGTTACAAACTCCAAACTTGGGGTACAAAATACAACTTTGTGTGGGGATAACATCGGCTATGTGGCCACAGCCTCACACGGGGGGTGCGGGGTGGGGGGGGGGGGCGTAAATTCGTAAATTAAATTTTTCTTCCTTTCCTTCTCCTTCTCACCCAAAAATTTTGCTATTGAGGGCCTCCACCATTTTGGGAGAGTAGAAGCACTCCAAGGAAGAGTCACCAGGTCTGAATCCGAATTGATGATCTGAGATAATGCTGTTGGATAAAGGAATGATTTTATGTGAACTGTGATGATGGATTCCATGACCTTGCTGATGATTGGAAGTACAGTAAGCTAATTGGTCGGTGGTTAAGGGGATCCATTTTTGCACCTTTTTATGTAATGCTGTGATGTTGGCCGATTTTCAATTTCCCAGGTGGATATAGGACACCAGTCCTGAAGTGTAAAAGAAAAAAATACAAAAAAAAAACCCTGTGAATCCACGAAGCGCGAATGTCGAAGCAGGTCACACTTTCTGACCCATGAATACACAGGGTCCGCAAATAGTGAATCTGTGAATTGTGGGGTCCGACAGTATATAACACAATATGTCAAAATATTGTGGATGGATTCGGATGAAACTTGGTCGACAGGTTGGGTGTGTAACAAAGACTCATCGATCCGAAAAATCTGAATCCGGATCCAGATACGATAATTTTTCTAATTTTTAAAGTGATTCTTCACCATTGTGAGATGGAGCCAAACGCGTGATATTTCAAATAGTTATGGAAGTGTTGTGACAAAACTAGTTGGATGAGTTGGTTAAGTGACAAGAAAAAGCCGATTCAATTTCGATTCAGGTCCTGATGCAGATGCAGCTTATTAGTGGGATACAAAACATAGTGTTCAGCCTAGTGGAGGAATACGCTCTACCAAGTGCCATTATAGTAGTTACTTTTAATCATGTTGGGAAAGGGGGGGGGAGGTGTGAGCAACAGCAGCTGTGAGGGTTGATTTCCAAATCTATTGTTTATTTGGTTGGGGGCCACAAGATAAATTATTGTAGATTTTTCATCTATTGCTAAAAGTTGAAGTGTGTGTGTGTGTGTGTGTGTGTGTGTGTGTGTGTGTGTGTGTGTGTGTGTGTGTGTACGTGCGTGCGTGCTGCATGCGTGCTGTGTTGTTTAATGTACTACATTCATTGCTGCCACTAAATGTGTTAACAGAAAATTAAAGGAAATCAACACCTCTCAGTCTCATCCACGATATTTGTCATATCTCTTCCATTTCACGAGGTGATTTGCATTCAGGAATAGAATAATTATGATTAACCATTTTCAAATTGCCAATTTTTTTGTATAAATGCTGAAAATTATGTTTAAAAGACTATATCAATCTCAGATTTCATGCTAGCAACGGTAGGTTAAAAGTGCACGGTGAATAGAACTTAGTCAGTGTAAACACACACACACACACAGTGCATGTGCAAAAGGCCTAATTAAGCATTCATACATCATTTGGAAAGTCACGTATTGGCAGTGGAAAGTTGCTGTGTAAACGCATCCATCGCCAGCTAACTGTCGCCTATCCCTGCAATTTTAAAAGGGTGGTGGTTTTTAAAAAGATCCCACAGTACCTTTCAAAAAAAGATTAATGTTAGCCATTGTATTCCTGGATAGTACCCTGAATGAGTTGGCCTCCTACAGTAAAATGGGAATGAAAATGTAAGATAGTTATAAAGGTATAAAGGGGAAGTAGATGGAAAGTTTAAGTATGGTAAGAATGCAACTTGTACGTAGTAAGTGAATTGATCGATCAGTGTACAAGGGTACAATGCACAAGAGTTATTGGCCAAATAGCCTCCTTGTCTGTGCCATTTCCCTTTAATCCCTGGAGATTCGCTGCATCCTTCAACCACTCAATGTTGGTTGAAAAAATGAGCGATTGGAGAAGAACGAAGTACTGGATTTACTCTTCATCATTCGCCAAGGGGATATCGACTTGCAGGCACGCGAGGCATTTGCAGTTCGGAGGAGTAGGTAGTTGGAGGGGAAATCATGCATGCAGGAGAGTTGAGGAGGAATTTTAGGGAAGGGGTTGTGTATGGATGGGAGGCGGGAGAGTTGGAAGCAATTTTTAGTGGGTTTTTATAAAGAGTTATTTGAGGAGTGGATGGGGTTGTAGGGAAAGGGTTGTATAAGGGGAGTTGTGGGGTGGATACAAAACAGGAGTCGGGCACACGTTGTGATCTCAGACCCATGAAGTTATCAATAATAATAGACTCCCATTATTGAGCTTGAGGGTTTGGTGTTTTTCATATTGATTTAAGGCTTATGGAGGATAATGTACATACACATTACTGTGCAAAAGTTTGGGTTGTTTTCACTATTGTGGCGCGATTCCCCATTAAATATGTGTGGGACGTTACAAGTGTGCAATTTAGGTAGATTAATTCAAATTTCTGAGAAAGTCAATTTAGTATCACAGTTACCTTTAAGTATATAAAATAAATTAGGAAATGTAAAATTGTATTTTTGCTAAACATATTAATTAAACTATTAATAGACAAGATTTTTTTTTAATATATGTGATTCTTTACCGTTGAGAGAGAGTGCCAAAAACGATATTCTGTATAACATGATATTTCACATAAAGTTGTGGATGAGTTATGACAAAACTAGGTGAGGAGAGGAGGGGGTTGATTTTGGTTTAGGTCATTCGAGAGCAGAATTAAACTAGTAATGCTATACATAGTAAACCTTGACGATGCTGTGGAATGTTGGCCGAGGCCCTCACTTTTTGACGTTTATCCGCTTTTAAATATAATAAACACCAGTTACATGAATCTGAATTACAAGAAACCACAATAAAAGTTGCAAATTAGTGAATTTATGAAATTCGTTTTTCGCTTGTTCCTTTGCTTAGAAGTCTATGAGTGGGTTCAGAATGGTGCCAAGGAAACAACTTTCAATAGAACAATGTGTGAATATCAAAATTCTTGAGAAGAAGGGCACACGATGAATAAAATAGCAGAAAAGCTGAAGATCTCCTACAGTAGTGTAAGGTACATTTTGCAAAGCCGGAAATAAACTGGTTCGATACAAGACAAGAAAAGGCCAGGAAAACCCAGAATAACCTCCCCAAGGCAAGACAAGCACTTGAAGTTGCTCAGCTTACATGAGAGAAGAAAATCAAGTCAGCAGCTGATAAACTAAATGAGAGCAAGCCTGAACATTAACATCTCGTCCAGCACTGTGCACAGAAGATTGCAGCAGGTCTCCATGGCAGAGTTTCCGCACTGTGCGCAAACGGCTTTTTTCAGCAGGTCTCCATGGTGGAGTTGCAGCAAAATAACCACTGCTGAGATCACAGAATAAGGTGAAAAGACTGCAAGTTGCAAGGCAACACCAATATTGGGTAAATGAACAATCGAACTGGGTTCTCTGGTCTGATTAATCGAAGTTTGAACGTTTTTGATCTATGAGATGCCAGTTTGTATGCCAAAGACCCGGATAATGTTCCAACACACAGTGTTTACATCCTACTGTTAAACTTGGGGAAGCTGTGTGACTGTCCGGGGCTGTAGCTCATATTTTGGTGTCGGGAAACCTGTTAAAATCAATGAGACGCTAACAAAATAGAAATACAAGCAGATACTGCAGCACCACACAGCTCCTAGTGGAAATTGTTTAATTGGAAGATAATTAATTTTCAACAAGATAATGATCCAAACACACTTCCAATATCGTAAAACAGTATTTAGAGAACAAGGTTACAGCAAGTGTGCTCCAAGTGTTAGAATGGTCACCCCAGAGTGTAGACATGAGTCCCATCAAGGCCATATATTAGCTGGAAATATAGAAGAACAAAAGGAACTCAAATCACCTTACAGAACTGTGGAATGTACTCCAGGACATTTGGCACAATATTCCTGTAAGAGTGCTTCAGTCGTAGCCAAGAAGCATTGGTAGAAGAGTGATGGCACTCAAGAAGGCAAAGGGTGGACACACAAGGTATTGACTGATACTATAAAATGACACTGTTCTTGTTAGTTACTTTAACAGTTTGTTTCATGTGCATTTATAAAGGCTGTTAATTTACAATAATAAACATATGTGACTGTTATCATTTGTAATTTGATGAATATTTATTTACTTATTAAAAAGGATGAATATTATTGGAATAACCCAAATCTTGACACAGTACTGTACTGTAATCACAGGCAGGACAAAGATATTGGTGGACCTCAATGTTCTTTTGCATGAATTACAAGGGCATTAGTATGGGGCTGGTAGAATGGGCAAGAGGTACACACACTTGCCTCAAAGCTGTCTAGCCTGAGTTTGAATTCCAACCCAGCTATAAACTGTCATCTTGGTGTTTCACAGGCAGGGTGATTCACATCAATGTGTGTGTGTCTCCCCCCCCCCTCCCCCAACTCCGGCTAACCCCAAAATAATGTGAGAATAATTGTGGCTGTTATAGAAGAAGAGAGACAAGCGTATTAGTTGACTCATGAACAAATAGGATTTGAACCTGGGCTCTACACATCATGATCCAAGGATGCAGACGGGAATGCTAACAGGCCAACCCAAGTTTAGAAATAACAATTGGGATGGTGTTCAGGTACTGCACACAAGTTGCAGCATTGTGAAGCATCCCGCAGATGGCAGGAATATGAAACCGAGTGTCCCCAAACCACTCCACTTACCATTTACAAATGAAGTAATCATTGAATGAGTTCCATATCAATGCACGTGAAAGGAAGATAAATGAGTTAAAGGTAAACAATGAAGGATTTTTTTTTGAAGGATTTCACGCTATACAGAACTGCTGTAACATGCCCGAAGTGATGGCCATAGATAGCAGACAAAGTAAAAAAAAAAATAACATAAAAGGCCGAATGGATGTCGTCATGGTTTGGATACTATTCATGGGTTGGAATACCTGGTTCAAGGGGATTGGATTACTGCTACAAGCTATAATTTCTGCTGCTATCGACATTCACAATCCATATAGGGCCACGGTATTTAAACCTTGAACCAGGTTTCTCCATTCAAACCACCTTCTCCAACTCTGTCCTGATAACTTCTGCAGAAACGATCACAACAACAAAAACAAACAAAACATTCAAACATCGGGTTTCCAGATGTGGCTCTGCCTGATAACATCACGATTCACGGAATTAGGAGACTATAAATACAGGACGTAGCCTTATACATACGTGTATGAGTACATATGAGCAAGAACAGGTCGTTCGGGCCATTATGCATACGTCATGTCGAAACCATATTTACTTCGACTGAGAATATGACTTGTTTAAGATTGTGCATCATCATTCATCAATAATATCCTCAACTTCTTTGCCTTGTTAAATTTGGAATTTGGCCATGATGCTGGCAATAGCTCACACGCTCTTTGCGAAAGACACTGTGGGATCTTTACCGTCCACAAACTAATGCCGGCAGACGGGACGCCGGTTTAACATCCATCCGAGAAACGGCACACACTGATGAATCATTCTGTTTGTGAAACACCAGAATGGCAGTTTATAGCTAGGTCGGGATTCGAACCCAGGCTAGACAGCAGCTTAGAGTGTGCATACCTCTTGGCCTCATCGTACAAAGGCAAGAGATAACAAGTTTAAGTATCCAGTGTTTTCTGGATGAAATCCGCATGTCTGTTTACATTTCGCAGTTTGAATTCCTTCCTCCATCTGACTGGCAATCCACACTATGCTAATGTGTGCAGGATTGCAGGGGCTGTGAATGACATCATTCATGGGTTTTCTTTTCTATCTATTCTTCCATCATCCTTTCTATTCTGCAGTTGCTTGCTTTAATCCGTGTCAGTTAAGGACATTTATTTATTTATATGGATTCAAATGGAAAAAGGGAAGAATGGAACCCCATCCACATTGTAGGCCTACTTGCCTTTCCCTTACTCCTCTCTTCTCAAAAACCTCTTTCCCAATCCTTCAACACTCCTTTCCCTCCCATAATCTGCCCCTTCTTCCCTTACGTGTGTTCGTAATAAATAACGCTGAAATATTGTTTCCCTTAACCTTGCATTCACGTCCTCCATGCTGCAATTTTGAGTCAAATAATTTCCTTAAGTCGAAACCGGTGCCGTTTAACTTGTGTTGATATACAAACTTGTGCAAATCTACGTGACTTCCACAGCGCTTCTTTGGGTTGAGATCCAGCCACACGGTGTTGGCCTGCGAGAGATGTTCAAAATAGGTACAGTATACGCTGATTATACATACATATTGTAAATGTTGCTTTCGTTTTAATTTCAGTGGATACAAGAAATTGATGTGAAATAAATTATCTTTGGTTCAGAAATGTGTGACATCACGAGTCAGTGGGGTTCGGACGTTTGGGAAGAGTAAAATTATTCCCTCGAACAAAAATTGTGTGACATTTTCACAAAAATAGAGAATTTAATTTTATTACAATACAAGCCAACAATAATTAAAGCATAATACTGCGCCTTAGCGTGGTATATGTGACTTTTCACTACCCTCGGCCAAAAAACTCTTGCACTGATCTGCGTACAAAAGAAACTAGAGTGTTTTGTGAAAGCTTTATTAAAATACGAGCAAATACAACCCGTCGCTTCGCTGATATCATCATGGAGACCGAACAACCTACATTCTATCTGGTGTCGCACAAAGCTTGTGTGTCAATCCCATTCACACAGGCTTATGATCTGGCTGTGAGGAAGGCTGCAGACACCATTCAGGGTAGCTCCTGAAGGATGGAAACATGCTTGCCCAAAGTGTGGGTATAGATCTAAATGACATCTTTAATATTATGTGGAAGGGGGTTGGGCGGGGATCCATAGCTAGAATGTAGTAAGAATATTATGGACCATGTGCTCGAGTAGGGAAGAATTACTCCTGTATTAGGGATCTGGCAGGGGTAAGTCGTATGTAATACTGTATGTGCACTGACGGGGCAGTGATTGTGAACAATAGAGCAAACAGAATAGGGTAAACTTGTATTATATAAAACCTCCTGAACAGGCAAGGCCAGGTGAGGACTTAGGCACCAGAAAGGCACTGGTTCAATGGAATGGACATGAACACAGGCTGTTTGCCGAGAAGACTGCAGGCCACGGTGGCAAAGTAAGCTGTCGAGACCTGGCGAAGGGCGGAATATTTTATGGGGCTCTACCCTGAGGGATTAAAGTGCCAGCCACTGCCAGTGGGTGGCCAATGAGAGGGATCCACTGTGTATGAGGACGGGCTCTGTGGGTGGTAAAAGCAGTGTCCACTCATTCGCACGGGCAGAAGGCATCTCAGCTATCTGCTTTGACGCTCCTGAAGGAAGGGGCACTGAGAGAAACAAAAGCAATCTCCCCACAAGTGCACCACCTCACCACCATCCATCTTCCCGTCCTCCAGCCATGTACCACACCAAACTGCATGATCACCCTTCTGTGCCTGGCCCTGTGCAGTCACCGCACAATCTTTTTGCTATGCTGGGTCCGGATCGTCCAATGCCATAACTCCAGATATATTAGCAACTATCAGGTCAGAGATTATACTGGATGATGTCCATGGCTTTAGGGCCATACCTTTTGTATCAGAGAGTGCACCAATACTCTCTATGTAGGGATGGCATGGAAAAAAGTCGGTCCCACCCACTATATACAAAACTAAAGTTGGAGCACCTTCTCTAAAAAGTCGCTTCGGCTAAATATGAGAGCCTACCTGGTCTGCTCAGCTGATTTTCGACGGGGATCACTTTGCAGTTCTCCAGACCATGGCAAAAGCAACAAAAAAAGCAAAAAACTGAGATCTGTCCACACCAGCACATCTTCTTGTTCATCATCAATATCTTCAGACGGTGTATTTCTGAGCTCAATGGCAATAACTCTGGTACCATCTGACAGAGTTTTACCTGGTGCAGAATCCTTTGTTATCGAAATTTTAATATCTTGAAAGGATTCCATGAAAAGTATGCAAACCTTTATTCCTTTGTAAAGGAATAAGGGAGGGGAGGGTGGGACTACAACTGTCAATCAGCCTGATGCAGCCAGAGCTTTCTTGTGACCTAAAGGCCGGGGCTACTAAAGTAAGATGTAGGGATAGTTTCACATGATCATTTCTTGTGACCATCCCTACCTTGTTTACATACTTTTTGGAGTAACATTCCTACATCCTTTTGCATTTTTTAAAAATGTTTTTATTACTTTGAAAAACTGTCTTGGCATAATTCATAGCTCTTTCTCCTCTCCTTTTAACATAACAGGTTCATTACCCTTTTCCTGAGCCACAGTATTGGCAGACTGGACAACGGTTGACAGATATCTGTTATAAGCAATCAGGAAAAGATCTGCAACTCTGGATAAGTCTCTCACATTCTTCGCTGCCCGCTCACACCGATGAACACAAATCTTTTGAGCATGGAGCAATAAATTGTTCTTTCCCTAATGAGTCACACATCATCAAACACCTCGTTGGTCTTTGACAGTTCAACCAACTTCTGCAAGGAATTTCTTAACATGACTATAAATTGCTCAGAGCTCTCCCCTATGTGGATTAACGTCCTATAACCACACTACTTCAAAAGTGCTTCTTACAACTGATCCTAAATCAACAGCTGCTACACCTGACAGCCGAGAATAAATGTCAAATGCTTTGCCAGTTTAAAAAAGCACTGAGTGAGGTGGTCCACTCTGCTGCCCTGTCCTACCAGCTGTGAGAAGAAAAACGCTGAAACTTCAGGAGGTAGCTGTCTAGCTCATCCTCGCCCTCAACAAAGACAGGGAGGATTACAGGCTCTACCCTGTGCAAAGTTACTCACATGCTCCAGGCTACCAACTTGAGCACTCTAGACTTGGGGACATTTCAACTCCAATTCAGCCTTGACTTTTGAGCTTCCCTTTCTCTTTCAGATCGCTAGAGCCTTTTAGCCTCCCTTTCAACCTCAAGCCTATTGGTCTCCATTCAAACCTCCAATTTGATCCTTTCAAGATAACGCCTTTTGGCCTCAAGTCCCTTATTTTCAGTGAATCTCTTCTCTTCCATTTCGGTATCTAATCATATCCTTTCAACCTCAAGCCTTTTGTCTTCCATTTAAGTTTATAATCTTCCACTTTCAATATTCATTCCCAAGATATTTTGTTCCCTCTCCAGAGCTTGCTGTTTCGTCACAAACTGCTACATGCCCTTTGCCCTCGAAGCATAAGTTGCTTCCAATCTCCAACACCCTCTCCATTCTCAACGCAGATGCTGAGTTGAGGATGGAGAGATTGTTGGAGAATGGAAGCCTCAAGATGTCACAAAACGTTGTTCATTCAGTCAATCCAAGACCTGCAGGCGAGTGAACGCCAAACTTGAGTTTATTCCAAAGTTAAAGCAAAAGCAGCAACTCAAACTCCAACGGGCCAAACAATTGTAAGTCCAAAAGTAACCGGAAATCTCTCAATCCCTGGTGATCTTTCTTCACAGGTTAAAGTCTAACTAAAATATTATACATTTTTTTCACTTTACTCCACTCTTAGAATAAACATTACACAGTCATATATAACAATTTGTCCTGTAGTGAATCTTAGGCGTACAGGCATTAACATCGCACTGTACCAATACACTGCCTAGCAGACACTTGCAAATAATTTGAAACAGTATCTCAAGGTAAGAGGGAAATTCTCAAGGACTGTCTGTCACCCTCCAATCGGTGGCAAATTGGTGGCATATATGTTCTGCAAGATTGTGTCTGGCCTCGCTCCTCCTGCATGCTCTTGTATTTCTGCCATCCCCAAGCCATCCCAAGTCGTATGCCTTCTTCAAGAAACCCTCACCTGCTCACCCTCCCAAAGTGTGTACTGTTTGCCCACCTGCATTCGTTCACCCCCTTATTCTCCTGATTGTGGAATTGTCTCAATGTGTCTGTTACCTCATCATCCTCACTTCAGCTTTTGAAATCAGCTGCCAATCACGACATCATGCACTGTCGACCATTCCACATCCACGGTCTCTTCTACACGACGCTGATTCTTTCCATTTCTGTTCTTCTCCAGGACATTTTACTCGTTTTTATGGTATTCCTCCTTGTGTATGGCCATCCCTCACATATCTAGAGTCTAGACTCATGTTAAAAAAAACAAAAGCTCGACTGCAGAAGTAGACATGGGTTTGCTTGAGGGTCCTTATAGAGAGAAATTGTGAGGATGTTGACTTACCTGGATTGAAAGTAACGTTCCTGGTATGAGACTATTTTTATGCAATTTGGTGTGCTATGACAAATGCAGTCACTGCCACTCAGATGGCAATATGTTCGATATAATGTTGAGTCATCTGCAAAATGGAAAAAAAAGTTTTTCCCAAGGAAACAGAGAAGTCATTAATAAAAAGAAAGAAGAATATTTGGTGCAAAACAATGCATTGGGACATGCCATCCTCTTTCGGTATGGTAGTTGATAATGAGTCATCAAGTGCTACATGCTGATTGTGCACATGGCTTAAGTCAGCCAGCCAAGCACTAAAACAGTCTTGAATGCCACAGGCAGATAAAAAAAAAAGCCATTTGACTGGCACAGTAATGTTATGAGGTTTACAGATATTATTAATATCAACACAATTATTCATAAAGACAATTGAAGTGCAATGGTGCAAAATGGAAAATATAATGCAATTGTTGCATCTTAAAATAAAAAGTTCAACCTTTTACCCAAACAAAAAAGGTCAGTTAACTGAGGTAAAAGAGCAAAATCTCAATCCCTGTCTTCGTCTAGCCCATCACTGTCACTGTCAACTCTCAATTGAGTTTCTGAGGGAAGTACCCTCCCTCCCTTGCAAGCCTTGACGTGCCTCGTCAGGTGGTATCGTGTGAGGAAGGCCTTGGGACAGTTCTGACAAGCAAACTCACGCCGGCCCTGATGGCTCTTCAGGTGTTTTCGCATGTGCGTCGCACGCCAGAAGAGCTTCCCACACTCCGGGCATTGCACCTGCCTCTCTCTGCACAAAGAGTGGCACATTAACATCATGTCTAGGACGGACTTTATATTGAGGATTGTTTATTAATAATAAACATACGAAAATTATGACAGCAGAGAAAAAAAAGAAAGAGAAGTTAGGAATACGGTAAATGTTTCACGCTTATGCTCACTACCCTTGTAATAACAGGAGTATGCAAGGTCGTTTATCCTAAAGAGGAATACTAGGCCTGGTTAAGGTTATAGTGTGGGTCTGCGTAAGTGGACAATTTGAACGATAAAGTAATGTGTAAAGCAAAGTGAAGCTGACATTTCAGGTGTTAGCCTTCCTTCAGAATAAGAGTTCCAACACCCAAAATGTCAGCTTTAATTTGTTTCCCATAGTGTTTAGCATACTTTTGTCAACCTCCTATAATTTATCCTAAATAATGAAACTGAAAATGTCAAATAATGGGACAAATGGCCAAGAGTATTTTTGATTTGTTACCTATCCTAAGCAAGTGTAGGAATGTATTTTTTTTTTTTGTGAAAATTTTAACAACACTGTTTGAACATTGAAGACATTTGATGAGCAGTGTGCTGTGATTGTGCAACATACTTCTGACGTGTGTACAAGTTGTTCTGGCATGAGAGCATCGATATATTTCCGATTAAATTATTGTTCAATTTCACATCATGCTGATCCAGGTCGGTGTAGCTGGAGAAGGGTGTAGGTTTGTCGAAAGCGGGTATAGGGTACAAGTATAGGTTGGGAGTTTGAGTTGAGTGTCGATCGTGGGGGATGGGGTGGGGACACGTGCCGCCCCCCCCCCCCCCCACACAACACACTTTTTGGAGGAGAGGGAACAGCATATTGTCTCCCTCTAACACACAACAACACACCACACACACACACACACACACACAACACACACACACTTTTTTTGGTCGCAAACCAAAAATTGGTTTACTCACAAAAGATTACAAAACAGTTTTCCTTGAAATATTCATTTAATACATTTTATGACGAGTTTGAATGAGAAATTTATTAGTTAGTGAGTTGAATATGAATAGATTCTCTGTTTTTTGGGAGCATTGTTTACCTGAATGCCAGCTGTATGGCCCCAACATAATTAGCAACTGCTCCGAATTGCATACCGCTCCAAAGCACGTGCGGACACTACTTGACCATACTGGAGATTATGTCTTGTCACATCATCATCATACTAAAATTCACAATTTGGTGTCTATCTTTCGTTTACGCATTGGGTTGTTAGTGTTCCAATCTCAACCAAACTTGCCAGGGGGACTAAGGGTCCACCATCTATATCATAAGAGAGACGTGTGTGTGTGTCACCATTTTCTTCAGAGATGGCCGAACTAGTGTTTTAGACAAAGAAAAATTATTTTCACAATTTTGAAAAAATTGTTGGATTTTTAAAATTTATTTTATTTTATTTGTAATCGCTCCATAGTACCTACGCTTTTGTAGCCATGTAAAATGTAATATTAAATTATCCTGAGCCCATTACTTAGTAGATGTAGGGAGGTGTTTTTGGTCACAACAACAAAAAAAAATTGATTTCTTCAAAAGCCTCACAGGGAAGAACAGCAATGGGCAAATGCTGGGTACCTCTGCTAGTAATTCACAAGACTAATGTTTGTAGCTACCTGTTTGCTCAACCCCCTCTCTCCTTGGGGGGGGGGGTGTCAATGCAAATTCTCTATATATATATATATATATATATATATATATATATATAATATATAATATATATATAATATATATATATTGTGTACTGTGTAGCACCACTCCCAGGTGGGGAGAATGTATGAATACAGGTCTTCCATCTCCATCGTTTTCATATTAATTTTACATTTTCACACATTATTTTCAGTCTATTATGTTGCTTCCGACTCGATAGCAAATCTCTTGAGGAATTCTGATGTTTTATTGGCTTTTTCCATATTGGAAAAACGTTGGCTGCTTGAAGTGTCATTTGTGACGTTCAGCTGCTGTTCTCACCAGTTGCTCACTGAAATGGACTTTTTAAGTCATTTGACTGTTCTTCATCTTCCTTTCTTGCTTACTTCAATTTTTTTGTACATAAAATAAAGATGACCTTGCAGAAGTAGATATGGCTTTGCGGAATATAAAATACCCAAATACTGTACACAAAATAAAGTTGACCCTCCTGTCCCAGATAATTTTCCCAGAAAAGGTAGCACAAGCAGAATGTTAAAAAAAATACCCCAGTCTATCGATACAAATAAGTGTGTGTGTGTGTGTTGAGTGGTTGATAAAGCATAATACAACATTATCCTTGATTCCCCCCCCCACACTTCCTCACTCTCCCAACCTCCCCCCCCCTTTCCTAGCCCTCCTCACTCCTCTTCACTATCCACCCCACCTCGCTAACCCTTCCTCTCGCTCCCATGTCGTACCCCTTCTCCCGGAGTGTTTAACGACATGTGGTGAGGTGTCTCTCTCCCCCCACTTCCTCTCACTCTCCTTGCTCCCCCCCCCCTCCTCTTCTCCAATCCTCCTCACTCCCACCCCTCCTAGAGTGCATAGCGATATTTGGTGAGTGTTACTCCCCCAACTCCTCCTCGCTGCTTCACCACTCCCGAGCTCCCCATTCCTCACCTCCAGCTAACCCACCCTCCTCCTCCCTATCCTCCCCCCTCTCTCTCTCTACCCCCCTCATCCTCTCTCCTCCTCCCTTCATCTCTCTGCCTCCCCTCCCTCCTCTCCTCTCTGCCTCCCATCCCTTCCCTCTCTCCTTTCCCTTCCCTCCCTCCTTCTCTCTCCCTCCCTCCTCTCCCTCCTCTCTCTCCCCCTCCCTCCATCCTCTCCCCCTCCCTCCCTCCTCCCTCTCTCCTCCTCTCCCTCATCCTCTCTCCCTCCCTCCCTCCATCATTCCCCTCCCTCCTCCTCTCCTCCTTCCCTCCCTCCTCCTCTTCCTCCCTCCTTCTCTCCTCTCCCTCCCTCCCCTCCTCTCTCTCTCCCTCCCTTCTCCCTCCTCTCTCTCTCCCTCCCCTCCCCTTCCTCTCCCCTCCCCTCTCTCCCTCCCTCCTCTCTTCTCCCTCTTCCTCCTCTCTGCCTCATCCTTTCCCCTCCCTCTTTCCCTCCCTCCCCTTTTTCTCTCCTCCCTCTATCCTCTCTCCCTCCCCTCCATCTCTCCTCCCCTCCCTCCATCTCTTCCCCCCCCCCTTCTCTCCTTCCCCTCCCCCTCCTCTCTCCTTCCTCCTTTCTCCTCCTCTTGCCTCCATCCTTCCTCCTCTCTCTATCTCCCTCCCCTCCTCTCTCCTTCCTCCTCTCTTCTCTCTCCCCCTCCCTCCCCTCTCCCCTTCCTCCTTCCTCTCCCTCCTCCTCCTCTCGCCTCCCATCCCTCCCCTCCTCCTCCTCTCTCTCCTGTGCCTCTTCCTCCATCTCCCTCCTCCTCCCCTCCATCTACCCTCCTTCTTCCTTACTACCTCCCTCCTCTTCTTCCCCTCCCTCCTCTATCTACCCCCTCCCCTCCTCTGCCCTCCCTACTCTTCCCCCCCTTACTCCCCCTACGTAATATTTCTGTCAGTGAAGCGACGGGTTCTATTTGCTAGTGAAGAATAACAGAAGGAATGGATGGACAAGCAAAAACTACAAATTCTAATGACGTTGTGTTGTAGTGAAATAATAATAAAATTATGAATATTATAAGGGCATCTATTAGGTATGCAAATACGGCAGGATTTGACCCACTTTATATTTTTTGAAAAAACCCAAACAAACCCCTTCTCTTCCCCATGTTCATCTTATTTCCTTCCAACCTAGTTATCCTTTTCTTCTCCTCTATCCCATGAGAGAGGGATTTCATCTCTCTCTTTTCATTTCTCACAGGCCACAAGGATGACGCCTCACCACCACCCTTCCCTTTCTCTGGATGCGTTCTTAAACTTCGCCAACGAACGAACCGGAGCAATTTCTGCAACACCTTGAAGCCACACGTTGCTTCAGGTCAGCTCAGGTGATACTCAGGAGAAGGAAATGCTTCTGCTCCCTCTCTGATCCACCAGTGAGGTTCTCCTCTGCCCCAGTTTCTTCAACACAGACGGTGCCTCCAACCGGCGGCCCTCAGAAGGGTCATTCAGATCCTCAAAAAGGTCTTACAGGCCAAGTTTCTCGTCACAACCCAAACCGCGCATCCTGCGTTCGTTCCCGCCTTTTCCTCTGGCTCTCTCGCCGGCCATTACACCCGCCGCATGCGTTATTGCTTTCTTTTCTTCTTCAAGACTTCTATTTTTTTCTTTTTTTTTTACTTTCCCCACCAAAAAAATCCACACAGTTCTGCCGCACAAGACCGCATGAGGCCTCAAAGGGGGAATACAAGGCAGAAGAGGAAGGAAGGTCCTGCAGCAGAAGAATCAAAACAAAACAAGAAAAACGAGAAGGGTACTCGGTAGAGCGCATACCTCCGCCCTGTAATGCCTGATCCACGAGAACATATCTGGCCCAATACATTTTTGAAACATCATGCTATATATCGTTTTTGAGCCCGATCTCTCAATGGTGAAGAATCACTTCAAAAATTCTCGAAGTCGGATCTTCACCAAAATCGAATCAATATGTCGTGGTCACACATCCAACCTGTCCACCAAGTTTCGTCCAAATACGTCCACAACTTTTTGAGATATCGTGCTATATATCGGTTTAGCCCAATCCCTCAATGGTGAAGAATCACTTTTAAAAATATCAGATCCGGATCCAGATCTTCACCAAAATTGAATCAATTCGTCCTTGTCACACACCCAACATGTCCACCAAGTTTCATCCGAATCCGTCCACAACTTTTTGAGATATCGTGCGATACGAGGTCCGTCTAAAAAGTAACGGGACTGAGCCTGCTGTGTGTTCCACTTACACAACTTGAATGAACGGGTTGCGTCACAGTCTTTCACAACATTCCAGCAATATATATGATTGGTGATGGTTGATTGCGCTTATTGTGTGATTTTTTATAGGTCGTGCTTTTCATGTTGTC
This sequence comes from Eptatretus atami, assembly GCA_035128595.1. Lineage (NCBI taxonomy): Eukaryota > Metazoa > Chordata > Myxini > Myxiniformes > Myxinidae > Eptatretus > Eptatretus atami. The sequence continues at coordinate 115,006,017 of CM068958.1, read as the reverse complement.
TCGTCTGAGTCGTCGCGCTATGAGTCATGAGCAGAGAGCCAATCTGAAGTTTCTTGCCAAGCTTGGCAAAACATCTTCCGAATCTTTCGCAATGCTGCAGCAAGTCTACGGGGAAGAAACGATGTCACGTTCACGTGCATTTGAATGGCACAAGAAGTTCAAAGAGGGACGGGAGGAGGTTGAAGACGATTCATGGTCTGGAAGACCTTCAACGAGCAGCACGGCGGACAACTTCGAGCATGTGAAACGGATGGTGCGCACAGATCGTCGACTCACGGTGCGGATCAACAAGGACACTGTCTGGAGCATCATCACTGAAAATCTCGAAATGCGCAAGGTGTGCACAAAGATGGTCCCCAAGCTGTTGTCCGTGGACCAGAAACAGCAAAGAGTCACTGTCTGTCTAGACATTATCGAGCGCCTCAAGGATGATCGGGAGAGTCATTGCTGGCGATGAATCGTGGATATTCGAATACGATCCCGAGACCAAATGGCAGAGTCGTCAATGGAAAAGTCCGGCATCACCAAGACCAAAGAAAGCAAGGATGTCGAAGTTGAAGGTCAAGGTGATGCTCATCGCGTTTTTTTGACATCAAGGGCATCGTCCACTTCGAGTTTCTACCACAGGGTCAAACAATGAATAAATACGTGTACAAGGAGATCCTCCGGTGCCTCATGAGATCAGTCCGGGACAAGAGGAGGGATCTGTGGGAGAACAACGCCTGGGTGCTCCACCATGACATGCCCCTGCACACAGTGCCCTGAGCATTCGACAGTTTCTGGTGGAGAGGAACGTGCCAACTCTGGAGCAACCCCCGTATTCACCAGACTTGGCCCCTTGTGATTTTTTCCTATTCCTCAACCTCAAGGGGGTGATCAAGGGGACCCGATTTCCTGATGTGGAGGCCATCAAAAGGGCCATGAAGACGGAGCTCCGGAGGATTCCAGAAGAAACCTTCCGGGGGTGCATCGAAGCGTGGAAGAAGAGGATGGACAAGTGTGTGAGACTGGAGGGAAACTATGTTGAAGAGGGGACAAGCTGTGATTTCAATATATTTTTTGGAATAAAATTTCTGTGAAGTCATTCCCGTTACTTTTTAGACGGACCTCGTATATCAGTTTAGCCCCATCTCTCAATGGTGAAGAATCACTTAAAAAATTCTCGTAGTCGGATCCGGATCCGGATCTTCACCAAAATCTAATCAGCTCGTCCTTGTCACACACTCAACCTGTCCACAAAATTTCATCCGGATCCGGATCCGTCCACAACTTTGTGAGATATCCTGTACATAAACAGACAGAAAGGGGTGAAAACATAACGTCCTTCACCTTCAGTGGCGGAGGTAATAAGGAAGAAAGAAACCCATCTTGAGAACCGCAGCGACCATGGCAAAACCATTGCAATACACCACGTGAACATAACACAAGCGGCACCCATTAGCAAGGTCATGCCTTTCCCTACAGCAGGCAAGAAACGTGCCGCACAAAGCCTTGGTATGTTACTCTTAAATACCCAAAAGTTTTTTTTTAAGCCAGACTCAGTGGTGTAATGGTTCGAGTGTCCGGTCCGAATCTTGGAGGATGGCAGTTCAAAACCTCGACCGAGTCATACCAGCGACTTTAAAAATAGTATGTGCTGCTTCCTTGCTTGACGTTAAGCATTTAAAAGGATCTCGTTTCCTTCCAAAAAAGAAGGGATTGAGAACAACTCTTGAATTTTCTACCACAGTTTGCCTATGTATGTGTCTTTAAGTGGACAAAAATTTAAAAGAGCTGTGTAACTGTCAACATGGTGAACACTTGGGGTAAAACCGCGGTAAATTTCAGTGTCGTTGAGTCTGGAGCAAAGTTCAGACACCTATAGCACCCAAGATTTTGCTTCAAAAGGTTTCAGTTTCTTGTGTAAATGATCCAGTCACGAGATTATGTAAATCAGGCAACAAAATTCTTCATGATGAATAAACTGACTGTTGGCAGCAATTTGAAAACTCAAATTTTTTGACTGCATGTTACAAATCATCTTTTTGAGAGTACTTATCTTAAAAAGTATTTTAAGTAGAACATTTTTGACGTCAGATTCTGAAAGCCTCACTAATAGGCACCATTTGTGTGAATTTTTAGAACTCTGTTTGTAAAACTCTGGAATTTAGAGCCCTCCAAAAATGCTTCAGATACAAATCTGCAACTCGCGACTGCCAGAATTGAAACACCCCTAGGGTGTTGTAGGGCCATATCTCGGACACTACTTGGAATTTTGAGCTATAACTTGGCAAACCTTCCTCATATATGTTAAGGTAGCTTTGAGAATTTTTTCAGGAAAATCTGGAGGGGGTCACCGCAGAATGTCATTTTTTTGGCTGATTTGACACGGAATGACCCTTTGAGGTGATTAAAAACAAAAAATCCATAGTCCCCAGGGTTCAGGGTGCACCCACCCCGATTGTCTCTATGTAAATGTGCATCACATAGTGCTGTTCCCGGTCGGTGTAAAGGGGGTATTGCAAGTTGTAATAAAGTTCACCATTTCTCTGTATGAAAACCATCAACATCATAGAAGTGGAGGAATTGTCATCCTGTAATATCATAATATCTGTGTTTGCTTTAGTTCTAAGCACTCCCCAACCACTGGACGGAATGAGTTGAAAACTGTTGGTTGTCCTCGGGGTGTGTGTCCAAGAAGGTTTTAGGCAGTAAAGAAAATCAATAGCCAAGGAGGTATTCAGGTTGAGCGGAGGACCCCACTTTTCTCTATGCAAATGTTTATCGCCTAGCGCCACCTCGTGGAAACGAGAATTATAAATCAGAAATCAGAAAAGGCTGACAATGGCCGAGAGCAGTGGTTCCCAACCTTTTTCAATCTACGAACCACCTTGGTGTCTATATTTTTCCTCGGGACCACTTACCCCCTTTTTTCACAACACCATTTTAAAACTAATTTTTATGTGCATATACCAGACTAATAGTGATGTCATGCGCAACGAGCGTTTGTGTGTAGTCTGTCAAAAAGCAGACCCTTCTAAATATGCTCAAATTAGTGCTTTAAAATGATAACAGTACGAAACTTAATAGTATTATTGCATAACTAACCCTAACACATTTTAAATGATACAAGTACATGGAGAGAGTAAAGTATGAATATAACTTACCCAACTTAATGAGAGCCCTGGGCTTGAATCTTCCCTTCCAGTTCATCAATGCGAGGAGAAATTGTGGATAGAGGCAGGCACACATGTCATGTTCTGGCTGGAGCTGAGATCTGTACTTCGTTTTTAGGGCTGTTAAGCAAGAGAATCCAGTTTCACAAGCATAGGTTGTTGCAAATGGAAGCAATATTTTTATTGCTTCACCTGACGGTTCTGCATAGTCCTTTTCAGCAGAAATCCAAAAGGCCATGGAGAGCTTGCTCTCCGAATTTTACCTTCAGGCTGCCATCACATGAAAAATCTACCAGCTGATCTTGGGCTCTGCAGCTAAGGTTTGTGTTTGAAATGGACTTCTTCGGAGAACGGTGCACGGATCCATTGCCATTTGTCATCTGAAATGTCTCTGAAGTAAGTCTCAAATTGCGTATCCAAGGCATTAAGGTGAGCAGTCAAAACTGCTTTGATGCTGGGAAATCCAATCTCAGAATTACTGAGAAATTCTCTGAGCAACGGCAACATTACAGTTATTCCATTTTCCAAGCGAGCTCGCTACACACCGAGTTTCTTCCTGAATCCCATCACTTTATCACTAAGCATCAAAATGTTCATATCTCTGCCTTGCAGTGAAAGGTTGAGATCATTCAGAAGGTTAAATATATCAGCTAAATATGCAAGTTCAGCAAGAAAGAGTTGGTCTTTGAATTGGCTTGCATGGCTGTAGCTTGCGTTCGTCAAGAATTCCTCCAGTTCCTTGTGCAGCTCAAATACACGTTGCAATACTCGTCTGCATGAAAGCCAGCGGATCTCGGTGTGCAGCAACAGTTGGACGTGATCAGCTCCCATTTCATTGCAAAGTGCAACAAAAAGACGAGAATTAAGGGGCCTTGCTTTCACAAAGTTTACTGTTTTCACTGTATCTGTCAGGACAGTGTATCGTTCTGGCTCCAAATGGCAAGCTGCTAAGGCTTCTCTGTGCACAATGCAGTGGGTTACTCGTACTGCTGGGGCAACTTGTTTTACCCGCTGAATCACACCTTTGTGCACTCCCCGTCATTGAACGTGCACCGTCGGTGTATATACCAATACAATACGACCACTTTAAACAATGTTCACACATGTAGGAATCAATAGCTTTGAAGATTTCTTCACCACTTGTCTGAGTTTCCAGAGGTTTACAGAACAGGAAATCTTCAACGATTTCACCTTCCCAGGGATAGCACACGTAAACCAGGAATTGAGCTGTGGATTCAAAGTTGAATGGAAAAATCTCTTACCTTGAAGACGTTGAACAAGTTGCTCTTCTATATGGAGTGATGTGTCTTGAATGCGACGACAAACTGTATTATTTAAAATTGGAATGGAGCAAGTGTTTTTAGCTCGCCTGTTCGAAGAACAGAGAGCTATAGCGATACCCCCGGCGTGAGCGTCAGCGTGAGCGTGAAAATGTTAAAGTTTTTGGTGCAAGTTATTTCCTTTCTAATGTTTTTATCTACCACACTATTTTTTACTGATTACAATATACAAATACATATATTGCTTTAAAATTATTTGGATCAGACTTCACTGCAATGCTTTATAAAAAAAATATTATTAGACTAATCTTTTAAAAACAATAAATGTATAAACAGGTGAGCATTGGGTGGCTTTGACACCAACTCTCTAGTTTTTTACTGCTTCAGAGCCAAACATTTACATGCATCCCTCACACAGGACATCACAAGATCTTCCCCAACTTTGTGGGGTTTTGTGGACTTTGCAATCCTCAGTGAAATCAGTAAAGATGCTTTCAAACCACGATTAAGTGCAGTTGTCATTTGACGCACTGAAAACTCCTGATGGCAAAGTTTCCGTTTCTTTTGTTGAAAAAACACTCAACTGGCTTCTTTCTGCATTCCGGATGCTTTGAAGATGAATGGCGGTGCAATTTCGCAGGTTTAAGCGCTTCGTTTGACAATACCTCCTGACAAATAACGTACTGTGGCTTTGGTTCATCCTCGGATCCAGTAAATGTAAATTACAATGCTAAATATTCTAGATTATATTTCTGACACGGAGGTTTTCTTTTCTTTGAAGGTGGCTGAGATTCCTCGATTCCAGTCGTAGGCGCAGGCTGGTCCCCGCTACCACTCGCTCGTATGAGAAATCTCTCCATTTTGCAATGCACTGTGCTCACTGCTCACCGAGTCGAACCAGTCGTGATTTTATTTTTTTAAATACACTCCGGAAATATGAAGACGAGTAAGGTGAGATGCGACACAAAAGTAGAAAATGATTTCACAGTGTACAGGATGTGACATAACACTATGACGGGCTGTGATATACGTCATTGTTGAACACGAACCGAAAGTTAATATTTGTATCCATTTCGGTTAAAATGGCTGCTTTGAATGCTCTGCTTAGAATTGCATCAAAAGTGAGCAAATGTAGCAGAGTACTGTACAAAGAACATATGAATAAAAAGAGACGGACGTCAAGGAGGTAAATTGAATGACCTGCTTTTATTGAGTAAACATGTACAACCTGAAAGATAACTTTTTTGGAGGGGGGGCGGGGGGGGGGGGAAGTACTTTCCGGACCATCTGCCATTTACTCGTGAACCACCACAGGTTGGGAACCAATGGCCTCGAGGTATGCACACTCACCTCTAAGCCATCCAGCATGAGTTTGAATCCCGACCAAGCTAAAAACTGTCATCCCGATGTTTCACAGGCAGGGTGATTAATCAATGTGCGTGGTGCCGTCCCTCGATGCACGTTAAACTGGCATCCCATCTGCGGGCATTAGTTAGTTTATTTTAAAGATCCCACGGTGTTCTACACGAAGAGGAGGCGAGCTATTGCCGGCACCATGGCCAAATTCAAAATTTCTGCCCTAATTACTGCTGGGAGAAGCATGGCAATCCGTCCAGCATGACACCAGGCCGAGAAACTGCTTCAGCAGAACCAATACTCTGTAATACAGAGTCTGGTACATCGCATCAGGATCGGAAAAGAGGGAGAATCAACCCGTCTTCAGGACGGGTTCTTTGCTTGTTTAATAAATTGATATCCCCAAACAATAATCCATGTGGATCCCACACATAAATAATTAATGATACTGAAAAAAAAAGAAAAAAAGAAAGCACGATCATGACTCCTGGCTAGTTTAACCAGGTTCCATGGATTGGAACTTTCTTTCCAATATCACAACACCTCTCCTCGATGAAATATCACAGAGAACAACATTTTAAAATTACGACAGGATGCAGCCTTCCAGAAAGATAATTACAAACCTGCTTGTAAAATAAATGTTTGGAAATCTTGGCCATGGACTAACAATTTATGAGCCAATGCATATGACACACTTAGCAGAATGCTTACCGTGTGTGCGTGTACGAATGCTGTTTGAGGTCCTGCCTCCGAGTGAACATAGTGTTGCAAACATCACAGCGCAGGGTTTTCTTTTCCCCACCGGCATGGATCAACATGTGGGAAATCAGGTGGGCCTTCTGAGTGAAGCTTCGAGTACAAACCTCACACTTGTGGTTCTTCTGGCCTGTAATGAATAATTAATGAAACAACAACCTGTTGTTATTCTCCAATTTCCACAACAATGTTATACAATCCAGGGGACAAACGAGTGTGCTCAGAGTGATTCTGGGGGAAAAACGGAAGAAGAAGTACATTTGATCCTGGGAAGCACAAAATGTTGAACAAAATCCGAGTGAAAAACTAACAGTTGCAAAGAATCCACTTGTTTGCGTTTTTACCATAAAACACGAATATATCAGTGATTGATGGTAAAGTTTTATCGATGTTATGATGAAAATGAAAGTTACCACATTTTATTGTGAAGTTTTTCTTCGATTGAGTGGAATGGTTGATGATGTAATAATTTTTGTGGGACTGAGAATTCAGTTCTTCCTACATGCACAATTATTATTGTTTTGTTGAAGCCTGCATGGTACCCTTCCATTTCCATGAGATTTACAGGGGCCAGAAGAAGAGTTTCATCATCCTGAACTGCATTTCCTACGATGGTTAAAGACTCCAATTACTGATTGGCAGGCCTTCCCACAAAGATCGCATCTGCGGCCTCAAGGTGCTAGACTTTGGCTGGCACTCTGGTTGCACTTGATGTGGAGTTGGTGGAGCCGCTTCACATCATGGGTTAGTGTTCCGACCCATAATTTTGTCAATGATTATTCCTGTCACTTGCCAGGGTCTCCCTCTCGCTGGTGTTGATGTTAAAGTCTGTCATGTCCTGTTAGCGGACAACTTCGAAGCATTTTATTTTGGAATTGTTTGGTGTGCCAGGTTTGCTACACACAAAAATTATGACTGAGAGCCACAGGAATGGGGTGTGGGGGGAGGGTGGTACGCAGAGAGAGATGGAGTAGGAAGCAGATCAACAGAGGAAGAAGATCAAAGAGAGAGATGATGGTAAAGATGCTTCATTGAGATCGCTTTGCATCACATTGAAATTAAGCCACTGGGTTCTCCTTTCGAAGAATGGAACTTCTTAGAAGATCAGTGTTTATCGGAGCTCCAGCTTGTGTGTGACCGACTCAGCTGTAGAGGGTGTCCACGCGATACTGCAAGGCTCGTTGGCTTCTGTCGAGCTGCTCATCATGTTGGGATTTCCCACAGAGAAGCAGGAGCTTTCCTTACAATGTCACACAATGTTAGGATGCTATAAGCATACATGTAGTGAACAAAAAAATGGAAACACCTGGGTAAATGAGGGACACCAAGTATATTGAAAGCAATGGCTTCCACACAGATGTGGCCCATATTTTGATGAAGCAAATACCACCCAAACATTCTTGGCATCGCGTATAAAAAATGCTGCACAGGTTGCCGAAAGTTATGGCAAGCTAGCATGGCTGCAAGAGGAAACCTCAGTGACTTTGAAAGAGGGGTGATTGTTGGGGCACATTTGGCAGGAGCTTCATTGACAGCTCAACTTGCTGATGTTTCACGACGGTGTCCAAGGTGATGTCAGCATGGAACTCTGAGGGAAAGACATCATCAGAAAAGGGCAACAGTGGGTGGAAGCACATACTCCAGGATTGTGATATCTGTGCATTAATTTGAAGTTGCAAGGCAAAGCAGGTGAGAAGCTACAGATCAATCGACTGTAAATTTCAACCTGGGGTGCGAGCAGCCAATTTAGCAAAAATCGTCCCCGAAACTCCACAGAGCAGAATACCATAGTCAGGTTGCAGTGCACAAACCGCTCATCACACCTGGCAATGCATGTTTGTGAGTCCAGTGGTGCAAAGAGCACAGGCAATGGACGACTGAGCAGTGGTGGTGGAATATATGGCCAGATGAATCATCCTTCACTATGTTCTTGACCAAAGAGATGAGTAACAACGTCTGGGTGCAACCAAAAGAACTCTACAATCCTGAGTGCTTGGTTCCAACAGTGAAGGGTTCTGGTGGTTGTGTAATGTCATGGGACACATTTTCCTGGCATGGTTTGGGTGCAGTCATTCCCTGAGAAGGCAAGGTGAAATGCCAATTGCTACTTAATGGTACTGAGCGATCACCTTCACCCCATGTTGCAGCATTTCTTTCCTGCTGGGAGGGGGGTCATTCAGGATGACAATGCCCCTGTCCACAGAGCACGTGTGGTCACCCAGTGGTTTGATGAGCATGATACTGATGTTGTCCATATGTCATGGTCTTCTCACTTACCAGATATGAACCCAATCGAGCATTTATGGGATATTCTGGAATGATGTCTGAGACAGCATTTTCCACCTCCATCAAACAAATGTGAGTTGATTGACTTTCTCATGGAAGAATGGTGCCGAATCCCTCCTGCGGAATTCCAGATGCTGGTGGACTCCATGCCATGACACATACAGGCCATACGTGGTGGCCCAATGTCATATTAAGTGGCCACATTGGAGTTTCCATCGTTTTGTCCACTATGTGTAGAATTTGAGAAATGTCTGTCTGCTTGTTACTCCACACGCAAAGCTGGGTTAAGCAATTGGTTCACTCTGTCTGTCTGTCTACAGACGTGTCTATGATCGAGGAAATACTTAATTGTATTTGAATTTTATATTTTGAACACTAGAACACGAATCGGAACATGAATCGGAACAGGAACCTGCAGTTTAACAATATTTTCGCTCTGAATTTGGCTAATTGTACGGAATCTCATTGCAAGCGCACGTGCCCAGAGAAAGGTAATTTTTTTTTAGTCTGAAGAATTGGCAGTCAAATGAAATTGAAAATCATTCCAAACAGGAAAGTTACTCTTTTTAGGGACATCATAAAGTATACAAGCAGGTACGACTAACTAATGTAACATGTTTAAACGAGACGGGCAATCGGTAGAGCACATACCTCCGCCAGGCTGATTAGCTTACGTTTTGTATCGCACTGATAGGCCGGATCTGGATTCGGACCTGACCTAAAATTTAACGAGCTTGGTCTTGTCACCTAACCAACTCTCCCACCAAGTTTCATCTGAATCCGTCCATACCTTTTTGAAATATCGTGCTATTTATCATTTTAGCTCCATCACTCAATGGTGAAGAATCACTTTAAAAAAAATTTTTATTGGATCCGGATTCGAATCTTTACCAAAATCGAATCAATTTTTCCTTATTGCATACCCAACCTGCCCACCAACTTTCATCCGAATCTGTCTCCAACTTTTTGAGATATCCTGCTACATGTCATTTTTGGCCCTATCTTCCAATGGTGAAGAATCACTTTAAAAATTCTACGATCCAAAATTTTTCCCACAGTTTGTCTCATTTGTTTGAAAACAGAGGTAGTTGAGAGAAGATGGAAGTAGTTTCTGTGTCACCATGTATGATTTTAAAGTTTCTTTGGAAAATTGTTTTAACTGCAAGACTGTTAGGATGATACACCAAAGAGAGAGGAATTCCTTCATCATTGTCAGGTTTTGTTTTTTGGAAGAATAATATTTTGTCTGTTGATTGGTCACACACAGTTGAAGGAATTTTCCACAAGTGAGCTAGGACAGCTGCGATCCATGAAGAACTGACACATTTCACCAGCTTTGGATCCAAAGTCCAAATCGTTATTGCAGAGGTGACGGAGCCTTAGAAACTGGGAATAAGGAATGGAATTCTTAAGATGAGAGGGATGAGAAGATGGGTACATAAGGTAGCTGTGTGTATCTGTTGGCTTGTCGTGAACATTGGTCATTAAACCAGTATCTACCACAGAACGTTTGATATCCAAAAATGTAACAGAAATGTCTGAAATCTCCAACGTGGAGTTGAGAGCTGGGTGAAAATAATTGATGACGTTAATTAATTATCCAAGTTCAGATATGCCTTCAGGAGGCTAAGCTAATACAATCATCTATGTTGCGTCAAAAAAAAAGTCTGGTGTTGGACTATCAAATTGAGAAAAAAAAATCCGTTCTTCAATAAAACCAACAAACAGAGTGGCATAATTGGGACCCCTTTTTGTACCCGTAGCTACACCATAGATCTGTTTGTCGGTGTCAATGGAGAATGTAAAACAATCGAGTGTGAGAACCAATTCAGCCAAGCGGAGTAAAGTTTTGGTGCTGGGGGTTGGACGGTACAAACAGAATGATTATGGTTTTGGATGGATTTGTTGGGTTTTTTTGGATTTTGGACAGAATGGTTTTGGATGGTTAAAACACGATTGAAAAAGTGTTTTGATGCCTGAAGTCCCTTACAATTGGGAATAACAGTATTAAGGCCAGACCAGGTAGGACACACGATTCATCATATGTCTGTTTGTGGTTTGATACTCTACAATGGAAGCAATGACTCCCAGAAACTCAAAGAATAGTGTTTCATCCACAAACTTGGAACATCAGTACCAAACGGCTTGAATGAAAATCTTTCTTTCTGCTAGTCATTATACCTATTCAGGCTCATTCTTCAACCATCTCGTCTTTTACATTTTCAGTCCATATCCTTCCTCATTCCTCGTCTTCAACTTCCTCTTCTCTTTTCCCTTCCCCATCTTTCTCTGTGTCCCCTCCCCACCAACATCCCTAACCCACCTATGCCTTCTACCCCTCCATCCATCTTCCTCTTTCTCATACTCCTCTCTCTCTTCTCTCCCTCTTCCTCCATTTCTTTGTCTTCTCATTCTATCTTCTCTACTCTTCTTCTTCTTCCTCTCCTCTCCTCCAACACATCTATCATAATGGTTCACTCATCACACATGACGCGCACACTTCTTCCAATCGGCGTTCCTCATTCCCAGCACGTCAGTGATGATGTCATTTTGGAAGTCTTATTGTACCAACTTCCACCCCATTTCTGTCCTCTTTCACTCCGCCAAAGAGTAAGGCCCGAAACGTCAGCTTCTCTTTTATTCAAGGCGGATTAATTATCATTCAAGGTATTTTCTTTGCTACCTTTTCTTTGCAAGGTATTTTCTTTGCAAGGTTGTTTTTTTCCAAATTCCCACGTTATTTGGACCAAAGTCGCTGGATACTGACACGTCAATGAGCAATATATCTTTTATTTTTCTTTTTTTTTAATCTAAGTACTATGTCTGGTCGTAATGCTTTGTGTTCTATGTTTACGCTTGATGGGATTGTCAGGTCATACGAGAGCACAATGTCCTTGTTTTCAATGATTGCTTTTGGTTTGTGTTTCCATAGCTTTTCTGTGACTGGAATATTAACGTTTTTACAGATGTACCAGTGGATTACTCTGCATATGTTGTTATGCCTTTGTGTGTACAGCTGTTCTGACGAGAGTTTTTTTATATCCCGAGAGAAGATGATTGGCGCTGTTTCTACCTTGCGGAACCTACACTTGTTCTTCACTTTTTGGTTTGGAAGATTTTGGTCAGTGTTGACTCAATCCTGCCATCTTCTTGAAGTCAATTGCATCATGTCCTTGATCTCGGTCATTGATTATTATGACTCGTTCTCCATCCCAGATAAGCTGACCTCTTCTTCGCCACTCCAATGGACCTTTCTTGTCTCATGAAAAAAAAAATTCCTACTCTTCTGTCATTCTCTCAATTACTGATTCATTGATATTTTGTTTTATAATTTTATATAAACAGTGTCTATAATTTTTATATAAACAGCGTCTATAATTTTATATAAACACAGTGTTTTCTTTTGTTGGGGCTATATTCGGTCTTTTCGATTTCCAGTGTAAGCATTTTCTAATCGCACCAGTTCTTGGGAAATTTTTTGAAGGTGAGTTAAGGATAGTTTTTCTTTCCTGTTTTCTTTATGCTCACACACAAACTGGATTTGATCGTCTGTTGAGCATTTTACATACACGGCCAATCCTACAGGCATCGATCTGTGCCCTGGTTGCGCTCCACGAGGCAGTCAAATCCTCCTCATCACGGTAGGTACAATCAATCTCGGGGTGCAATGGTTGTTGCAGAACATTTTGTCAATATTAAGCAGTTTCCTTGTTTTAGTATCCAGCTTATTGATTTCTAGCTGTGGCCAGTTTACGATACCACAATTGTATTGAAACACGAACTGCAAGTTGGTTTACAGCTTTGATTTTATTTTTTGAGACATATGTTTTCAGTATTAGCCTTGTTCTACATCCAGGTATTCCTCAGAAAATGTTTTGTGTATTTGTTTGAGACAGATTTTGTGGTCTTCGTCTACTCCGAGGCATTTGTATGATGCTTCATCGACTAGCGATTGTATTGTTGTTCTTAAGCTTATTTTTAGCTCGCCTGTTCGAAGAACAGAGAGCTATAGCGATACCCCCGGCGTGAGCGTCAGCGTGAGCGTCAAAGCGTGAGCGTGAAAATGTTAAATTTTTTGATGCAAGTTATTTTTTGTTTGTGAACAGTATTACGGAAAAACTCCTCGACGGATTTCGACGAAACTTGGTGGGGGGTTAGGTATGGTCCAAGGATCATGCATTAAATTTTGGACTTGGTCCCCCCCCCCCAAAAAAAAAAGTTAGAGAAAAAAATATTATTTTTTTTTTTGCATTTCTACATGTTTTAAGTGATTCCACCCCCCCCCAAAAAAAATTGTTAAAGAAAAAAAAGTTTTTTTTTTGCATTTCTACATGTTTTAAGTGATTTCCAACCCCCCCCCCCCAAAAAAAAATTTAGAGAAAAAAAAATTTTTGCAACTTTTTTTTCAACAAAATTTCGATTTCTTTTTTTTGCATTTCTACATGTTTTAAGTGATTAGGATTTCGACGAAACTTGGTGGGGGTTAGGTATGGTCCAAGGATCATGCCATTAGATTTTGGACTTGGTCCCCCCCACAAAAAAAATTGTTAGAGAAAAAAATTTTTTTTTTTTTGCATTTCTACATGTTTTAAGTGATTTCCACCCCCCCCCCCCCAAAAAAAAATTTAGAGAAAAAAAAATTTTTTTTTTGCATTTCTACATGTTTTAAGTGATTTCCAACCCCCCCCCCCCCCAAAAAAAATTGTTAGAGAAAAAAATTTTTTGCAACTTTTTTTCAACAAAATTTCGATTTCTTTTTTTTGCATTTCTACATGTTTTAAGTGATTTCCAACCCCCCCCCCCCCCCAAAAAAAATGTTGGAGAAAAGAACTATAACTGTCAGCACTGTTGACATCATATTTAATGAATAAGATATAAGGTTCACTTGAGTGACCCAGCAGTATTGGCGGCGGAGGTTTTGCACTCTCCCGAGTGCTCCCCTCTAGTTTCCTTTCTAATGTTTTTATCTACCACACTATTTTTTATACGCCCGATATATATATCGGGGCGTATTATGTGATACGGTCGTCCGTCCGTCTGTCTGTCCGTCCGTTCCTGTCCGCACTCTAACTCCCAAAGTTTTCAACTTTCACGTTTCATATTTGGTACATAGGTACAGACTGTGGAGACGGTGTGTCGCGACATACGTTCGTCATCTAGAGTGGTTGCCATGGCAACCAGGATGCTGTTTTCCATCAGTTCCTGTCCGCATCTAACTCCCAAAGTTTTCAACTTTCACGTTTCATATTTGGTACATAGGTACAGACTGTGGAGACGGTGTGTAGCGACATACGTTCGTCATCTAAAGTGGTTGCCATGGCAACCAGGATGCTGCTTTCCATGTAGTAGCACAATTCTGTATATACCTTCTTGTTAGGGGCGTATATTGTGCTCACTTGCGCTCTTGTTACTGATTACAATATACAAATACATATATTGCTTTATAATTATACTTCACTGCAATGCTTTATAAAAAATATTAATTATTAGACTCGTCTTTTAAAAACGATAAATGTAATAAACAGGCGAGCATTGGGTGGCTTTGACACCAACTCTGGTTATGTTGTCCGTTGTTATTTTGTCTGCTATGAATGTGCATTTGGCTCATTTATCAAGCAAGAATTCAATGTCAGTATCTTGGGAAGAACGTTTTATCATTTTTAGCCATTACATCAATTTTTCATCATTCTGTGCAAATAGTTTTCGGTCATGTCCATGTACAGAAAAGGTGTGACTTTCTTTGTTCTCTTGGATGTTATCCTTTTGGAAGTTAGACTGAACAGAGAAGGGGGTGGGTGGGCGGGGGACTAACTCTCTGAAAGATACTGCCTATTTTGACATCTGGAATTTGAATGATTCCTCCCATGTGATGCATGAAATATGCTGTGCTCCATCAAAGTCATCATCAGACAGTATTAATGCAGACTCACCAGTATGGATGCGCATATGCGTGCGTAGGTTGCTTGGGTCACAGAATGCCTTGCCACAGAATTCACACGAGTGTGGACGCATGCCCATGTGACCCATCATGTGTACATTCAGCTTGGAGTTGGTGGGAAAGTTCCGGGCACACACAGAGCACTGGTAAAGCTTGCGGCCTCGTTCACGTGGGCATGCCGCTACATCCGCATGGGCACGCAGGCTTGCAGGTGAGAGAAATTCCTTTCCACATGAGCAGCGTTGCATTTGAGGGGACAATGGCAGGTCTGAAAAAAATGAAGAGTGACACGATCTGAAAAAACACAGAAAACCTTCAAAATCTTAAACCAGCCTATTTCATTCCACGACAGGACAAAGGCTCCAACTCATGTTGAAGGGCATTTGACATACTCGACATGCTTGCCAAGTGCAGGTTGACAAGAGTGAGCACTGAGCAATCAATTTTTAATCACTTGACCAAACAGCCAGCTCGTGAGCATTTTATTTCCCATAATCAACTTTTTAATCAATCATCAATCAACAGTTATATTGTTCCAGATCCTTCACTTACAAACAGCGACATGAAAAAGAATAAGAATAAGACTTACAAACAGATACCCAGCTTGTGACACAACGGCACAGCTACAATGATTTTCTGAACAAGCTAACCAGCTCATACAATTACAGGGAAATGGATGGCATACTGAGGCGTGGGGAGGGATGGAAGGAAACCATTTGGCTCGTTCTGCTTGTCTCACCAAACTTGTGAATTTTCTACATAGATGCACTCTTTAAAAGTGATCTCTTATGCAAAAGTATTTATGTCACTGTACATATCTCAGATTTCAGGACCACAACATGAGCCACCATCACTCCCCCCTCTCCTTCATCATCCAATTTATCCATTGTCGCATTGCGATCAATTATCATGTTATTAGATTATCATGTTAGACCTCTGCCAGAGACCATAAAAAATGTGTGAAACTGCAACAATTTTCAACAGCAGCTGGAATATGCACAGCTCAATTTGTCACGTATTAAGAGGTAACCGTGAAAAAGAAAAACGACAATGTTACTCTGGCCTTCAGATGACCTATATATTATATCCATAAAAAGATAGCATTCCTCTTTCATATACTCCAAACACATCCTTTTCCTACCGTTCCTTTACTCCTACCTTTTTATAACATCTTTAATTTACTCTCCTCCCTTCTCTTCACTGTATTTTTCAATCAATTTCAACTTTCTCTTTTTAGCCACCCTCTCCTTCCACACTGCCATACAAAAAGTAATTAATAAGTGAATTTGTCACAAATAATTGCATCAGATAGTTTCATAGAAAAGTAAATCAGCTGGGATCTTTCTTTGGCAGGCTATATTTCCAAGATGTCTCCAGAGCCAGCTGCTAACTGGGCATTCTTCATCATGCAAGGTCTTTCCATGGCCAATCGGAACTTTTGTCAACCTACAAGGCCTTCATTCGCAGCTTGATAGTACTGCTCTCCTCTTTAGGCTGATGTCCATGTACATACCTTGCCCTTCTTTATTTCTTTGTATGCAGCCTGTGGTTGCTTTGCTGCATCATTCTCTGTGGGTGCGGCTGTGCAGCTAATGCAATGCCCTGTTACCAGCACGCTGGTACTCATTTTGCCAACCTCAGGAGGATGGCAGGATAACCTGCCTGGTGTTAATTCAACGATTGAACAGGGGTTTGAACTCAATACCCCAAAATATTAAGCCAGCCACCCTAACCGTTAAGCCAACACCAGGTTTTTGCCCTTCTTGATGCTGTGGAAAGCAAGGCCCTCAAAATCATTGGAATCCCCCATGACGAAGCTGAGTGTCTTGGCCTGTTACTCTCACATTGCAGGCAGGTTGTTGGCCTCTTTGTATTCTACTGCCTCAATTTTGGTCTTGCACCCTCCACTCTCTCTTGGCTCTGTCCCTCCCAGGTTTCTGCAGGGCACACATGGTCTGCCAGTAACGTTCTTCTTCTTAAACTCCAAAAATCCAGGCTCACTGCTCACCTCCACTCATTTGTTCCTCTTTTCTTTCACCTGTGGAACCAACTTCCCCTGTCTGTTCAGTCCCATTCTTCTCTCCAGGGCTTCAAGACAGCGGTTCAAAACCACCTCAGGTTCAACACTACAACGAGCACTGTGGCCATGCTCCTGCCGCGACCATAACAGATGCAACCACCAAATGTAGGTCGCCGCACACAGTGCAGAGCACTTGACATGGGACAAGACACACATGCAGGGGGGGGGGGGATAGTCCCTGGGACCGGCACCCACACACACCACCACGAACAGCAGAAGCGAACGGCACGACCGAACACACCACCCACACAGGCGGTAGAAGTGAATTTGTCTGATGATGCTACCCAGATTATGGTGGACCGGGCAATGGACCGGGAGCCCCACGGATCAGGGAAATGGAGGCTTACCCGACCGAGCACGTTCCCGTACACTGCTTCGCGCTCTGGCTCGACCCACATCCATACTCATGATCTCTTCTACCCCAAATGACCACATTCCCAATGACTCCTTTTTTCCATGTTGTGGTTTCCCCCCTCTCCCTCATCTCTTTTCGTTTGTTAGTTGTTTGTTCCTTTTCTGTTTCATCCCTGATTTCCCCTTCCTCTTCTTATTGTGTGCAGCTTGCTCACCCTCATGTGTCCTTCTCCCCTTCCCCTTGATATCACTCTCACTTCTATTCTGCTGTTGGTGTTTCTCCCTTTCCATTTTGTTCCCTACCATTCTGCTTCAGCTCTTCCACTACACTCGATCATGAAAAAAAAAGAAAATAATAAAATATTGACAACTCACCGAGCAGACGTGCGTAGTCTTTGCTGAAATAAAAAAGCAACTCATCGTCCGTAGAAATTTCCCGTGAAGTGCAGAAATATACTTTCCCCTCATTCACATATGCCACGAGGTTCTGCTCCTCTGGGGACCTGCAGTGGTGCACAAGCTGGTCCCAATGAATAAAAGGTTTTTAGATAACTACAGAGAAATATTTCCACAGGTAGAATGCTGTCTGACACATGCAAGCCTTACCTCGCCCGGTGCACAAACATCATCCAATTGCAGTCGTTCTCGTCCTGGGTGAGCAAAATCGATTCCAATGCATCACCATGGAAGATCTATCCGAGCCAAATAAATTGAGGACAAGGTTTAGGAAGGAGAAAGTTCATAGAAACAAATGTTGTCTTGTGCAGTCATCAAATTAAATGGAATTCTTTTCTGAGCAATTTATAAGAAAAGTTATAATTTGCCAATCCCATGCTGATGGTTGGCTGTGGTTTGAGAGACAGAAAGAATTAGTGGCCTTCTACAAATGACGTACATAGAAATGGCAAAACTTTTGATCCCTCTCATACATTCTTCTTTCCTCAGTCGTCTCCATTTCAAACACCTTTTCCTTTTCTCCTCTCTCCTTTAGTTTCCTCATTCTATGAATCATCTATTAAATTAACCCCTGCCCCACCCACAGATACAATAAATCGAAAATGTCCTGGCAAGTTGAATGCAAATACAAGGCCGTATGAGAGACGATCATCGAAATACAGATCAGATTACCAAAATCAATAATTCAAAACATCAAAAGAAACAATAGTTTTGTTATTCCCTGTATTGTTGCATCGTTCTAGTGGTGATATACACTGTCCAAGGTGCTGTTGAGGGAATGGGGAAGATACATTCAGCAGGGTGAGGCTTGCTTGGACCCACTCCCTTTGAAGTCGGGGAAGAGGATATAACTTAGGTTTCACAGCAGAGAGAGAATATAACTTACATTTCACAGCAGCATAAGGCATGCCTTATTCATCATATATTAAAAGCATGTAAAATGACTTGTACTGTCCTGTGCTTGTCGTCGGGCCGGGAATGGAACCTAAATCAGACGTGGAAGGTTATCTTTCTTGCAGCCTATATCGTTATCGATATATCGATAAATACTATCGTTATTAATCTAAATTCAATGAAACAAAATGGAAAGATGTTAACTTAACATGATAATTCGAATTGGCTGTGTGTTAACAACGTACAATGTGGGAAGAGCTACAAGAACATGATAATTTTACTGTTTGTTTTCGATTTCACTTTGGTTTATAAGTTCCAGAGACCAATGTGACAGTGTGAGATTCTGTACATGGACAAGATATGGTTAGTACTAATCTTCCTTCATACAACTAAAGAAAACAACTTGGAACTACACCTCTCATGCAATGAACGACTTTGCCCACTTTTCTTCAGTATGGATCATCACAATTATGTAAGGTATCTCTCTGTTCAGTTTGTTTCCTTACTGAATTTAGAACACACACATCCTGGAGCAGATGAGCTTCTTTGGAAAAGAACAATAAGTGTATGCAGGTCTGATGTTCCAGCATCAAGGAATCCTGCAGACTTGACAATTGCGCAGACAATAAATTGTCATGTCAAATGCAGTGGAGGAACAGTCGGATTCAGCAGGAACTATCCTACCTACTGCCGCTGCTGTATCACGAGGCATACTAAGGTAAATTACTTGACGGCAACCATGGATATGGCTGGAATGGTCGACTCAGATGTGTGCCCCCACATGGAAACCAGACCGCAACAAATAAACCAGAGTGAACAGGATGTGAAGAAGATGATTACTGCCTTCAAGAACTTCATAAATACATTTGAGATAGATGTCCATGATGTGCTGTTCTGCCTGTCTTCAGGAGCAAGAGCACCAGCTGATGTAGAAGAAGACCTCCTGAATTTGGACAAGCGTGGCTCCACCGATTTTAAGGATTTTTTTTTTTACGGGGCAAGGTTTGTTGACAAGTCTATCACTTTCCACTCACCCTTGAAGAAACAAAAGTTAAAAACATTTGCTGCAATCCAAGTGAAGAAAAAGGTCACTTCAACACAGAATAAGGTAGTTCAGATCACAGCACAGTGGAAATTATTTGGACAAATGTTGATGCTCTCGGAGGAGGCAAAAATCAGCATGGAGAGAGCCCTTTCATGTCCACTTGGCCCCATTCCCTGGGCCTTGGCTGTAGATGATGGCCTCCCAACAAAAACTAACAAATCTACCCTTCTTCATAAGCTTGAAGATGAAACTGCATTCACTTCAATGGACACAGGTGAAGACAGGGTCTACCACAGAATTTTGGAGAATTGGCTGAAAAGATATTCAGTACTTTGCCAAAAGTGAAAAGGGTAGATTTGGTGACAAACACATATCTGGAAAACTCTATCAAATCTGCAGAACGCATGAGAAGGGGGACTTCAGAATGCTTCCTTATCAAAGGTCCATCAACCAAACTTGCAAGAGATTAGAAATATTTCATCGTGAACAGTAACAACAAAGAGCACCGAATAAGGCTACTTCTCAATGAGTGGAAAAAGATGAATATGCACCAAAGTTGGTGGGCTGCCAGGTCTTCTTTGTTTGTGAGGAAAGGTGTGCATCTCTCACAAGTGTTGATGGGCAAATTGTACAGTCACCAAGTAGCAGAGCTTGCCTCATCACAAGAAGAGACACGTACGAGGATCATACTTCATTGTATGCATGCAGCACAATCGACGTCGACACAAGACATCATTGTTAGATCCCCAGACACAGAAGTCCTCATGCTGTTGTTGTATTACTGCAATAAAGAAACAAGAAACCTTTTCTTTGACACTGGTTTTGCAAACAAGGGGCGACTTCATAACATTAAGACCCTTTACAGTCTACAAAGTTTATGGCTCAGATATGTGCCGAGCATTGGTTGGCCTGCATGCATTCAGTGGATGCGATTCGACCAGTGCCTTTGTTAGAAAAGGCAAAATAAGGCCTTACAGCATTCTCAAGAAAGAGAAAAACTTTATGACTGTCTTCATGGCACTTTAAAATTCCAATGAAGTGTCAAATGATACTTATTCTGAACTTGAACAATTTGCTTGTTCTCTCTATGGTAAACCATAAAAGCCATACAAGGATATAAACTAGCTCCGTTATGATATAGCAAAGCAGAAATTCCAGACTGGCAACACCCAACTGCTATCAAACTCAGATGGAATTGATCCGAGTCTCCTGCCATCCTGTCTGTCTGTCTACACTGAAGATGCATGGCCTCAGGGCTAACAACCAGGTGCTTATCTAGAAAAATCCCCATGTCCAGCATCCTGTTATACAGAGTCCTGAATCACATGGATGGAGAAAGACTGAGCAGATCCTCGAATATGACCGGTGTAATGGAGATTTCATAGCTCAGGTAAGGAATGCACATTGTATGTACGTCATGTATACCATCACCAAGTTATGAACACCACTTTATTTTTGTCAGCTTAAATCTATTGATCACCACCACACTTTTCATTTTAATTATATGATTGTTTGCTTGTTCTAATCTGAGCATTTCGAAATTATGTTCGAGTTCAAAATTTGTCTGCTACTCAGTATACAAGAAAATGTAAGGCTGAAAATGGTAGTTATACTTATCATAATTAAATAAATTATACAAATCTAAAATGCAAGCGTTTGATATTTATATCTGACACAGGAGCTCGTGGACATCCTTTGTGCACAAGGATGACAACCAAGATGACTACGACGTTGTGTCTACCAGCTTGGCAGATTAAATCTTTAGTAATGAAGATGAGAGCAGTGAAGATGAAGAATAGACGTTGTTATTGATGAAAACTTATTGTGTGTTGTGCTCTTCCAATTGAAACGAAATGTTGAAGTACTTATTTTTGTTCGAAATTTGCACGCATGTCTGTCACGCCTTTATGGTATCAGTAACTATAAATTGCAATTATGAGTGACAACAGGTACATATACCATGCTACAGGGAATATTTTGTTGAAGTATTTGAGTAGTTTGATCCTGTTGTAAGAAAATATACAAGTTTTGACTTTTATTTGAAGGGTTTGTTTATTCCCCTTATATTATGTTCCTCGATGTTTTGTGCGATACGTCATTGGACGAAGGAACTCATTTTTTTGTAATCTCTAAGTAATAATTGTGTTGGTATTGAATGTTAACTTGCATAAATGTGAAATATGATATTCATTCCAGATAAAAATATTGAAAAATGCATTTTGTTGCTTCAGTATGGGGAAAACCAGGACACATCCAAATGTTTGAAAAATTGTTTATTTTCACTGTTTGCACTAAAAGTAGTACTGTCATACAACTCACGATTATAAGATAGCTGAGCACACCTCGGCATTTGGCAAACAAGTAGATTTTAAAGCCATAGGACCCGTATACTTCAAAAATTATGGTCCAGAAAATTATCGAGGGGGTGTGGAGGGTTTCGGTATCTGGCCCATGCACTATTATTTATCTCACCCGACCACAACCCCACCTCCGAACTGGTGCTCAGCAGGGCAGAGACAATGCGTTAATGTGGTAGACGAAGCTTGTTACTAACAGGTCGTGCGGCAATTGCCCTTATCTGTGTTTCTCTGCTTCACCAAATTAGGGAGTTTAACCCTTTGAAGCCTCGCAGTCGTTTCACCGGCCACTAGTCAAACCTCCATATACCCGAGCGGCTGGATTTTTCTCCAGGGAACCCAGGGTGGGGGGGCCGAAAGTCCAAGGAGCCCAGGGTTCAAAGGGTTAATTCTGCCATTTACTTACTGTTTTTACAAGTTTGTTTTCTTACAATTAACTTCATGATGTTTGTTTGGGGGGGGGGGAAACCCCAGCATGAGTGATAACATTTTAATAATTGCATGACTATATATTTCTAGCAATCTAAAAGCCGCTAATTATGGTACTATTCCACAGTCTAACCCGAGAAAGTGTTTTAAACCATACCTTCCATAAACCAGGTCTGTCATCTTCAAAGTGTGAACAATCTCTGGGATGGAGACCTGAACTCTGCTGACCAGCCAAAGGCCCAAAACATGTCCGCACAGGGATTACACTCCTGGTTCGTACACCTGCCATGTACAATGCACAAAAACAATTTTGTAAAAGCCAGGGTTGATTCCTCACAAATTCCCTCGAACTTCATCAGTTACACAAAATAAATCAAACTGGAATATACCGTTTGCTTCTGCAAGGATGGGGAAAGAAGGAAATTGAGAAAACGAAGAGAAATAGGAGTGTATATGTTGGGGAGTTTTGGGAAGAATGAGAAGGAAAAGGAAAGGAGGTTGAAAGGAGAGGAAAAGAAGATACCTGGGGGCTTTCCAAGGGGAAGGAATGATGGCAAACATTCACCCTCTTGCGTATACAGGATGTTAAAGCAAATGACCTCTTATCTTATCCCAAATTAAAACAAACTAAACGGCATTTTAATTTCAAGACGTTTTAAACTGCAGTCCCAACAGTTCAATACAATGATTCAATTATTTCACCAATTTTATTATAACATCATTCACCTTTTGAAATAAACTTTATTACAGCACACAAGTAGCTGGTTTCGTGTCCTGTGTTCTCACCTGCAGGACTACCATTGTGGTTAAGGTGCAGGCCCAGCTGTTTGGGCATTGAGAGCCGTGCTCGTGACTCGAGGGGTGTATCTGGAATAAGTGTGAGGGGACCGTGTGTGGGGCAGTCAGCGATGAATGCCCTGTCACACAGTGGGCACCCTGCAGGGGCAATGATGCACCTTTCAGAACCACCAGATGCTCAGAACGATTACTGGCTTGATCTGCATCGCTATTGTTTTATGACCATAAACTTATATTTTTAATGAAATTATCACCTTTCATTTGATGCATAATTTTTCAAACATACTTTTTGGCACAGATGTGCATGACATACACGATGCAAAGTACATTGATAGGGACTTGCTGAAGCACAACAGATTTAAGCTGGGCACTTACAAACTGAGCACTCATCCTTGATAGAACCTGTCGTTTCCTCTAACTGGACCTGCATTGTTGGAATGAAGCCAAGACCTGGGGCTGGCTCAGGTCGAGAGGATATTGAAACTTCAGGTGCCATTCCCACCGAAATGGGCTCCAACCCGATAGGAGGCCCATGAAGGCCAACAGAGCCCAGAGACATAGCTTGCGATGCTGACAATGTTAGCTCGTTCGCTGACACAGCCAGAGCTGCTGTTGTAGCAGTGCTGAGATGCCCGTCCGAATAGGTCGACTCCATGACTACAGGGAGATCCAAAGCTTCTTGAGGTGACATCGCAATGGAGGCCTCACTTAGGGCAGGGCCACAACCGCTGGAGCCTGAACGGGAGTGTGATGATATGGGATCAATATCAGAATCTTGTGGCACTACCTCAATGGAAAGAGTTTCATGCATGTTGGCTTCATCAGGTGACCCCGGGCTGCTTACCCTAGTTGGAGGTGGGAAAGGAAAGAGAGAAGGCTGATATTAACAAGACAAATTACCCCTCTACAATTTATGCACAAACAAATATTAAATCAATAATGAGTTAGTTTATTATCATTAAAGCACACGATGCCTCAAGAGGCAGCCCCACCTGGAGACAGATTCCATAACCACATGTGCATCAAGAGGGTGCTGCATAGCATGTAGAGGGTGAGAACGCTCCGACAGTGAGCGACTAGGTGAGCCACGCTCACTCTCCGATGTTTTAACGGCCATGGGTATTACTCCAACATCAAGGCCGAGTGAATCGACTGGATGGTATGGTTCCAGGCCGACAGCTGGGTTGTGAGCCAAAGGTACTCCCGCAGCACCTTCCATTCCAACTGAGGCACTTGGGTGTACGTACTGTGGTGGAGGACGCTCAGCGAGGTACGAGAGGATTCCTACAGATATGCCACAAAGGTACCACCATGCCTCAGCGTTGATAAGCCACACCCTTTACCACACACGAGACCAACAGCGAGAACAATCGTCGAGATAGTGCGCTATCAGAGACTTGTGTGAACATCTAGCCACAACACCTTTTGCAAGATAAAATCACGACACTGCATATGAAAAGCCAGAACTAATGAATGGAAAAAAAATGTTCTAGTTGTCGAAACGAGATAGTTCATCAAGTGTTCACAATGTAGAACCATGAGCAACCATTTGGGAATCGAGCATCAATATATTTGCTCATACATCAGAGCTCAGAGCAGACAATATTGAATTAGGAGGGGAGGATAAACCAAAATACAGACTCGTGAAAGGTCTCATCCAAAGACCATCTTGTTCCATGATACACTGCGCTGATGATGCCACAAATCAAACCCAAAATCAGACATCTAACATCTTTCTTCCAATTAATGCTCCAGGACGTATCTGTACTTGGGCAAGACCGAGCTGTCTTGGAGCTCAGTGTTCCCGGTGATACAAACACGTATACACGAGGCAGAGGTCATTACCTTGTCTGTGTCGTATGTATGTATGTACGTGAGTTTGAGCACCAGGTGAGGGTGTGCTTATGTATTGCAGCTCGTCTACAAGTCCTGGCATGCATTGGTAGGTTTGAGGGGAATCTCTTAGCACGGTGTAGACGTGCTTACGGAGACAAGGCATTATATAAGCAGGCACAGAAATATGTTGCATTCTTGTTAATCTGAACCATTTGATCGAAAAGTTATAGAAGCAAAAAATTATGAGAAATTAAAAAGTGTGTTGATTATTATTTATTGCAAATTATGTGTTAAGAAAAAAATAAAAAAATATATTAAGACTGCTATTTGGTCAATGGTATGTTTTACACCCATTCTCTCGGCAAGAAAGATTTAGTCCCATGGAAAAGAGCAGAATCTGGACAGTATGATAATCAAGCATGGAGATTAACAAAATGAGGATGTGACCGAATATTCTGGCATTTATTCGGCTGCTGTATATGTCAGACGTACCTGGCAAGATGTGACGGATGTAACCGCCCTCCATGTGTGGGTAAGGTGGAGGAAGCGGGTAGTTACGCTCTGGCATGTTGCACATGATATTGCGATCACCCAAGCCGATGGGCAGCATGAGCGAGAGTGCAGATGAGAGGGAACCCAGTGATGGTGGGAGGTTGGGTATAGTCACGGGCATGCCTGTGGCACCAGCATAATTTCATGTCAGGCAAACCATTCCTCCATGGTTTTCATTTCAGTCATCCTTGTTATGACAGCATTGAAAGATGAGTGATGAACTGGCTGAACTTTAATCCAGCCTCAAATTCAAAAATACATCAAACTAAAGTAAAGGCTTAATGGTTTGACGGTCTGCTCTGAGTCTGGGAGGTCAGTGGTTTGAACCCAGGCCGAATTGTACCAAAGACTTTCAAAATAAAATGGTATGTGCTGCTTCCTTGCTTGACGCTCGGCATTTAAAGGAGAGGGCATGGACAAACAACCATAGGTAGAGCATCCAATCTCAGCGGCTGCGTCAAGTCTGGTGTCATTTCAAGTATCTCTCTGCATGTGTCTGTACGATTTGTGTCGCAGAACCTCCATGATCCCTAAAGCCTGTAAAAAATAAAATAATGATCCCTTTTCTGTTCAACCATTGCCTGAGCATTCTAGTCCAGCAAAACAAAAATTCAAGTTGCACAACAGAATTTGTTAAGGTCGTGCTGCCACAAATGCCCCTGCAAAGTGTATTTTCTGGTTGCATGAGTGACCTGTGGGTGGGTCTGTAGATACATAGGTAATTTTGTTTACCTCCACCACCGAAGGTGAAGGAGGTTATGTTTTCACCCCTTCCTGTCTGTTTGTCTATCTATTTGTCTGTCTGTGTACAGGATATCTCAAAAAGTTGTGGACGGATCTGGATGAAATTTGGTGCACATGTTCTGTGTGTGACAAGGCCGAATTGATTCGATTTTGATGAAGATCCGGATCCGAATCTAGGTACGAGAATTATTTAATTTTAAAAGTGATTCTTCACCACCGAGATATATGACCAAAAACGATATAGTACTGTATAGCACGATATTTCAAAAATGTATTGGGCCCGATATGTTCTCGTGGAT
>CM068958.1:114916008-114940298 GCA_035128595.1 Eptatretus atami | reverse complement strand
CAAGAGAGAGATGAAGCGGTGTAAATTAACTAAAGGGGTAATGGATTATATCTTTCATAATAAATATGAGCATTGATGAGTGGTTAAAGAATTTGAAGAATACAAAATATTTACAACTTGTACAAATATTGTAGAAAAAAAATTCTAATGGGTTATTTCTGTATGAGAGATGAATTAACAAACGTGCCTAAACTACAAGAATATTATTAAGAACTTAAAAGATAATAATGGGAACGGTCTCATTGGGGTTTGTATTTTTAAATCATCAGACAAATATTATTTTGATAGTTTTGGTCTTCCACACACTGTTGAAGTCATAATTCTTACAGAAGGTGTTATCAAACATTTCAAGTCCAGAGATTAATCCAAGTGTTGTGGTCAATTATGTCTTATGTGTTATTTCAACTCAACAAAAAATAAAAATTTTATGAACATTATTTTAATCTAATATCAAGACTTATGTTGGAAAGATGGTTCTATCTTGGTGTCCAAGAACTGGATATTGATTTATCAATTATTACACAAAAGGCACAGGCTGAACGACATAAATATAATATAACAAAAATATTAATATGAAAAGCTTATAAATTAAAAAATTATCCAACCCGACTGACGCGAAGCTTGGTGAGATTAGTGATTTATCACAATATATATATCCTTAAATAAAACGGCTGTGTATCCAATACAGAATGTTGATTTTATCTCCAGGTCATACAGATCACAGTCGAATTAAAAATAAATTTTTATAAAGAAGGGTATCGTTTGTATGAAATAGAATGGGGGTATGATATGAATGATTTAGGGTATAATTGGTCATTTAACATTAACCTCGAAGACCTGGAAAATTAAATCAGTCTCGTAGGAAGAATATTATCCACTTGGTTATCGAGAGAATGAGTTTTGTGGTCCACGATTAGTAACAAAAATAAAGAATTTAATAAGGGTAATATAATAATGTTTTGCCCTTGTTTCTCATGAAAACAGAAAAAAACAGGATTATATGTAATAGGTAGGGAAATACAAAATGATTTAACCTATGGGAAGAGGGGAGTGTAGTGTATAATATTATTCAACATATATTTTAATACATAATGACGGCAAGAAAGGCTTCAAGAAATTATCATTTCTGTGTCCAAGCCATACTTCAAAGAAAGGGTTAGTATTTAGTAAATATGTTCTCCAAACATAAGAATGAGGTATTTCAATAAAGATTGCTTTAATGCTGATGTTGATAAACGACACTTTAGATTTAATTAGAATGTTAAATAATGAAAAAATTATAAGTAAGAGAAGGCTCTTTAGAATTCAAGAAATTTATTGGTTTCTGTTGTAAAAAAATATTTTGGAGTAGGAATACAAGAATCTGATGAATATATGTATGATATTATGGGGTGTAAGTGATTCAAGGATAGTAAGGGATGAGGAAGGAGTTGAAGAGAGAGAAGAGGAGGAAAAGGAGAAGAGAGAGAAGGAGGAGAGGAGAAGAGAGAGAAGGAGGAGAGGGAGAGAGAGAGAGAGAGAGAAAGAGAGAGAGAGAAGAGAGAGAGAAAGAGAAAGAGGAAGGGAGGAGAAGAGAGAGGGAGGAAGAGGAGAGAGAGGGGAGGAGAGAAGAGAGAGAGGGAGGAGAGGGAGAAGAGAGAGAAGATAAATATCAAATATGAAACCGGTGAGATTAAAAAAAAGATTGTTGTATTAAAAATAACCACCCAGAGGAGGACACAAGATTTGACAAGTTAATTTGCTACTTTCGACAAGACTATTGAAATCGTTTTCAGGGAGAGGATATCATTTGTTAATTAAAGTTTTTCATTTTTTTTTCTTAATCAATGGAGGAGAGAGTGAAGGCATTCTGAGGATTATCTTTATGTTTTAAAAATTAGATCAAATGTGCATGTTGGAAACTAAAAAGGGTTTTTGCACTCTGCAGGAATTTTTCTCATAATAAATGAGTTATTGTCTCAAATGTAAAAAGAAACTAATACTAAAAATATTCATATATTAAAAGTAAAAATACAGGGGTTTCCAAAAAGGTATATGTTCGGTGTGTGGTTCAAAAAAAAATCAATTTATCTCCAAACACAAACTCGGAGGAGATATACAAAAGTTTTTATAGGAAGTAATTTACAACTATCGGAGAATACAGGGGGAATACATCTTCCAGGGTATTCTTTCTGTGGTCCAGGCAAAAGCTTAGATAAAGGATTAGATGAGGGCAAGACAATCTAATCTGGAGTAAAGCCTATAAATAGAGTTGATGAGTGTGCTGAGACACGATATTGATTATGGGAATACAAACTTTGGAGAGAAAGCATGAAGCCGATAGAGAAATGTTGTATAATTTGTCTGCTGATACAAATCCAACCTTGAGAGAAAAAGTTGATAGGTTCATCGTGAAGAAGATGATAAGTGCTAAATTGAAACTTGGACTAGGAAATTCAAAAAACTTGTAGGCTCTAATGATGTCATTAAGATGAGAGAATTAGCTGATGAATTACATAAACCAATATTCACAAGTTTCAGTAGAAGAAAAGTTATTCCAAGGAAGTTGATTATATCTGGTCCGCTGATTTGATTGAACTCAATAATGATAAGGGGTACAAGTATGCTTTAACCGTTATTGATTTGAGGAGTAGATACGCATGGGTTCTCATTAAAACAAAACAGGTAATACTCTTATGTTAGCCTTTCAACAGATATTTAAATAAAGTAAGAGACACAAAAATTGTGGACTGATGAGGGTAGAGAGTTATAACAACATTATGATTTTCTAAAAAATAAAGTATTACATTATAAGTACCTTTTAATGAAGGGAAGGCGGTTGTTAGTTGAACGTTTTAATCGTACCTTAAAAGAGAGACTATATAAAATTCACAACTCGGTTCCAACAATGGTTATCTTTATTCAGGATATTGTGGATAAGTTAATAACACGATTCATACGTCAACAATATGAACCATCAGAAATTTTACAAAATTAAAAATATGAAAAAGAGATTAATGTCAGAAAACCTAAGTTCAAAGTTGGTGATATGTAAGAATATACAGGTGGAAATCTCATTTTGAAAAAGGTTTTCGTAACGATGGACTAACGAACTTTTTAAAATTGTTTGTAACAGATACGGTTCCTTGGACTTATAAGATATATGATTTAGAAGGGGAAGAGATTTGGTTATTTTATTCACAGGAATACAAAGACAAAGATAAATTGAAATTTTTTGACTACCGCCCTTTTTGACCCACCCACAAGAAAACCCAACAAGCCGCCACACACAACCCACCACACCCCTCACAAGCTCCAATAAATTGAAATTTTTTGCTCCACCACACAAGCCCCGCCCACACAAACCCAACCACACCCCTACACAGCTCAATAAATTGAAATTTTTTGACTCCGCCCCTTTTTGACTCCACCCACACAAGCCCCGCCCACACAAACCACACAACCCACACAACAACCCACACAAGCACAACCCACACAAAGCTCCACACAGTCACAAACACTCACTATCATCATATTCACATATTAGTGATTAGTTAATTAGTTCCCACACACACACATGTTTTAAATTAAAAAATTATTCACCCATCCACACAGCTCCACTCATCCACCATCTCTCCACCCATCCATTGATCCACAAAACCTCATCCACATTCGCCCCTCCCACATAAGCTCCACCACATAAGCCCCTGCCCATAAACCCCTCCCCACAAGACCCCACCCCTCATGCCTGTGCGCCCCCCACCTTTGACCCACCCAACAAGCCCCTCCCCTCTTTGACCCACCCACAGCCCTCCGCCACGCCCTCCACACAAGCCCCTCCCCAAACAAGCCCCACCCCCTCATCCCCTGTGCGCCCCACCTTTTGGAC
This sequence comes from Eptatretus atami, assembly GCA_035128595.1. Classification (NCBI taxonomy): domain Eukaryota; kingdom Metazoa; phylum Chordata; class Myxini; order Myxiniformes; family Myxinidae; genus Eptatretus; species Eptatretus atami. The sequence continues at coordinate 114,936,430 of CM068958.1, read as the reverse complement.
CCACCTCCCTCATATCCACCCCACCCTTCCCCACACACAACGGGGAGGGGAGGAGTGGGATGAGGGGGTGATGGGTCATTGGGGGAGCGCACTACCCCCCCCCCTCCTCCCCATGTCTTGATCCTTTTTTATAATTCAAAATCAGATAATTGTAAGGAAAGCATTTATAATTAATCAACATTGATATATTAAATTTCAGTTTGTAAAAAAGATGATATATCCAAGCAGTCTGCTCAATGTTTGAGTGTCAGGTCAGATTCTGCAGACGATTAACTTGCGCACTCGGTTCATCCAGGCAGGTGTTTAAACTGAAAATAAAAAAAAATAAAAAATGTGTTAAAAACTCAGGACACATATTGACAGACAGAGACAGATATAGAAATGAACACAGAGATAACAGCATATACATACACTCACACCTGCACGTGTGTGTTTCTCAACGTGAATTAGGATCTTTCAAGATTATCTGAGATAACAGTAATGTCTTCCAGTCGGTAATTTTTTCTCATTTCTCCACCTGAAATCTGAATCTCTTGTACAAAATCAGACATCTCTGCCCAGACATGTTAAATTCGGATAATTCATTTTCAACATCAGCGATCAACGATGTTGTTATTGGAACCAATATGTGAAAAAAAAATTAAAAAAACAAATATATATTAGTCATCCAGTGATTTATTAATAATCGGATTGCTTCATTGTGATTGTCAGAGGAATAATACAAAAACTTACCGTATATTTAATGGATTCTCCTCTTCAGACGAGAAACAGTTCATGTTTAATCGTTTCTCAACAGGACAAGTTGAGAAAAATTATAAAGGCATTCAGACAAAGTTTACGACTGACGGCTCATTTATAAAACAACGAAAGGAAATGGCCTGACCTATGTTGGAATTTTTTCAGGGCGTGTGTCACACGGGAAATCAACATTCCGGCGGAGACAGCTTAGCTTGGGAAATGCGTGGCGATACATTCTCAAACGGTTTAACCCATTTTTAAACCACAAATGAAAATGCTTGAATGATTTTTGATAAAACTTACGTTTATTAGCCTGTAGTGTTCTGATGTAAAATATAACCACGAGGCAGAGAAAATCATTCTCTTTTTATCCTAAGTTGGTTTCAAGTCAGAAAGCTTCCTATTGATTTGTATGACACAAAAGGGGTATCTTGAAAAATATAAGATTCAAATGTTTTGTTTTAATATTTTAGATGGGGATTATTGTGCAAAGAAAAAACTATTGAAGGAATTTGAGAATGAACAATTTTATAGGTTCAATGTGTGAGCTAAACAATATGCATTGGTTATTTGAAAATGAGTGTCCCTAGGTTAAAAGGGGAGACAAATAAATATAGCCTGGTTATATAATATATACTATTATAGCCTGGTGTTGGCTTAGTGGTTAGGATGGCGGCTTGGGATCCCAGTGTCTGAGTTCGAATCCCGCGTCAGCTGCTGAATTAACACCAGGGGGTTGACTCAAGCCTGTCATCCATCCGAGGTCGGCGAAGTGAGTACCAGTGTACTGGTCGGGTGTATGCCCGGTTAGAATAGGTGTACCATATCCCTGTGTTGTGAGGCGTCCAGGAAGGGCATCGGCATAAAACATTGCCTCAACAAAAGCAACCCTGCACAGATGGAAAAAGGATAAAAAGGGGGTTTATTTTTGGGAAAAAAAAAGTGAATGCTGAAAATCCCCATTCATTTACATGGGGAAAAGTGAGCCAGGAATCAGTATATCCACCTACTGACTTTTTGATTTATCCCCTTCAAAGACAACATAAAACTCTGCTTGTTTACCTAAGCTGCCTGGCATAGCCTACCTGCTTACCCCTATATTTGTTCCCACCCCCAGATCTTCTCCAGTTTGACCTGCTTTAAGATTACCACTTTCAGCCTGTAATCTGTATTTTCATTGTCTTTCCATCCCAACACCTTACACTTGCTCAGGTTAAATTCCATCTGCCAATGTTTTTCCCAATCTATGCAAGTACAATACTTTCCTGAAGCTGATCACCACCCCTCTTGTTATCCACTTTTTTTTTTTTAGCTTCTGTGATACTTCTGCCATCTTTAAATGTGTAAAAATTTAGGTTATCTACGAATGATTTTAGTGGCATGAATGGTATGATAGGGTTGTGGAAATTTTGGACAACTGGATAAAAAAAAAACAGTCATCAAGGCTTGTTTTCCCAGGATTGGTCAAAACCATTGTTGAGTAAGCTTAATGTTCATAAAAATATTCAGGATCTGCATTATAAGAATGTTATAGCTCCGACGGATAAAGCAGCTAATAATTTTGTGGTGGTTTGTAAAAAGTTTCACATAGAGAATTTATTAAGTGAGTCGAGTCAGATAATGATAGTTACTTTTTCGAGTACAGGAAATACCACATATGTTCCATGCAAAAGCCTTTCCAAGACATTACAGCCAAGCATCAGGAAGTTTTGGGTCATAATTTAAATATTAAATGTAAAGAGATAAATTTATGTATTCCCTGTTTTTCTGGATCCCTAAGCTTCAGAAAAACCCAAATTCGTTTAGGTTTATCGAGGGAGCTAGGGGTAGGCAATGTACTTTGATACAGTTGTCAGTATTGGTTAATTCAGGTTTACAAGTGGTTCGGGAGCAATTTAGGAAATCTTGTTTATCATTTAGTAATAATTCTGGTATGTATTACACTTTCTGGAGTATTCGTTCCGTTTCAGAGTTCTTTGATAGGATTTGATTCCTCAATATTAAATCTGTTGTTAATTTGATTTTTTTGCTTTGTATACAAATTTGGATTTAGCACTGGTTAAGGATGCACTCTTTGGTGTTGCTGATAGTTTTTATCCCCCGCCGCGTGGCGGAAGGGGGATATTGTTGTTAACTCTTATAATCATCTTTTTATGTCTCAGGTTTGATCGGTCATTCTTTTCTAAAAATAAAAAATATATATGATATTGTTTTAAAAATGTTTTGGACCAACAAGGATTGAAAGATGCTGTTAATTTGTTCAACACTTTTGTATCTTTTTGTGGGAAAATATTTCAACAAATAAAAGACATTCCAATGGGAGGGAACTGTGCCCCCTATTAGTGGACATTTTCCTTGTTATTTGTTTTTTGTGCAGAAGTTGATGATGAAAAATATGAAGTTAGGCTTTTTAAAATGTCTCTTCTACATGTCGTTATATTTGATGATGTTTGTGTGATGTATTAAAAGGTTTTTTGATCAGCTGATGATCGGATTTATCCAGAAAGCCCTAATGCAGATAAGAGTAGTAAGGATAGTGTAGTTGCATGTCTGGATGTGTTAGAGTTGGAAGTAATGTTTTAGTCAAATGTGCGTCATAAAGTTGCCACTATGTTCGTTCGCTATCTTTGTCCAATTTCCAGTCTTCGTATGTACCGATTTCTCTCGTAATTGCACTGTACCGGTTAATATAGGTTACAATGTGTTTTTTGTTCTAATAGTTTGATTTGGTCATGTGAGTGTTTTTAGACGTCATTGTAATATCTTATGTTTGGTTGGTTTTCATGGAAACAGGTTCCCGGAGCATTAGAAGTTGTGTGAAAGAATAATAAGAAATAATGGGTAATTAAAATTAAAATAAAATTATTTAATGAATTAATTAATCAAACCGAAAGTGTCATTGGTGTTTACTGGAAAGGGAACTTCATTATAGGTCGAGGGCCTGTGTATTCATTTGTGTGCTGGTGGATTCCTTTGTACATTCTGTGGTGTAAGGTATTTCTGTGTGTGTGTGTGTGGTGTGTGTGTGTGTGTGTGTGTGTGTGTGTGTGCGTGTTGTGTGCGTGTGTGTCGCGCGCGCGCATGCACGCTTTCTGTTGGTGTGCCTGAGTTCTTTTTGTCTTCCATTTCTCTTTTTCTTTTGTCTATGGAGGGATGAATCGTGCAAATAGTTTTTGTAAGGCTCACTTGGCTGTGCCGAGATGGGTTTGCGGGTAAAGGAGTAGCAGCCAAAACCCGAATCCTATCCAGGTTCCTTCTGATGACTTCATCTTTGTCGATTTGGGTTCCTCCTGGATACTCCAGTGCTGTATTTGGTCAGTTATTTGATTACATCAAAGCTTTGTCATCTACAAATTTGGAAAGCTTACTTTTCACCCCACTATCAAAATAGTTGATGTAAATTATGAATGGTAATGGTCTGAGTGCTGATGCTTGAGGTACCCCACAACTTATATCCTCCCACTCACAGCCAATCTTTGATTCCTACCACAAAGGCAGCTTGCAATCCAATTAGCTACCTGACCAGCTACTCCACAAGCCCTCACTTTGGCTAACAACCTCTGATGTGGTACCTTATCAAATGCCTTCTTAAAGTCTAGATATACTATGTCCACTGCCTTTCCCTCATCCACCCAATCAGACACTGCCTCATACAACTGTAAAAGATTTGTTCTACAAGTCTTTTCTTTGGTAAACCCATGCTGACCATTTGATTTGCTTGTATCTACTCACAAGGTTCCCCATGTGGTCCCTGATTAATGTCTTTAACACCTTCCCCACAACTGAAGTCAAACTAACAGGTCTATAGTTTCCCAATTCTTCTCTGGATCCTTTCTTTAATAATAATGGTGTTACATTTGCCACTATCCAATCCTTCGGTATCTGTCCTGACTCCAGTGAGCGATTGAAAATATCCATTAACATCTCGCTTACCTGCTCAGCCACCTCTCTCAATACTCTCGGGTGCATATTATGTGGCCCCAGAGCCTTATCTTCTCTTAGATTTCCTCGCTGTTCCTTTACTTCCTCCGCTCCAACCTTGATCTCCTGTAAAAGCCCTTCCTCACCTCCTCGATAGATACTCTCAGCTACTGGCAATTTTCCTGTCTGTCCTTGTGTAAAAGTTGAAGAACAATACCTGTTTAACAAGCCTGCCATCTCACCTTCATCACTAACCACTCTCCGTTCCTAACCATTCCTCAATGGGCCCACACTAGTCCTAACCTGTTCTTTTCCCCTGATATACTGAAAGAAAGCCTTGCTATTATGTTTAATATTCTTAGCCATGCCCTTCTCACTCTCTGTTGGCTTGCCGAGTTATTTTCTTAACTTGCCTCTGTTTACTTCGATAGCGATATAAATCTAACTCCAGTCCAGTTATTTTAAACCTAATAAATTTGCCTTCTGCTTCTCCTTATCTCACCACAATCACCCTGGCCTCTTTCTGCCTCTAGTTTTACACCTCATTGGAAAATACATATTCTGCACTCTACACATTTGCTCATTGAAGGTTTCCCATTTCTCTGATGCTGATTGCCTTCTTATTAGCTCCTCCCAATCTACAGCATCCATTTTTCTTCTCATAAAAGAGAGCTGGTTGTTGTGGAACATCTGAATTATTCTCTCATTTGATGTCATCATCACTGCTTCAGACGAGCTTAAGCTAAAGAATGATCGTAAGGCCAAAAGGATTCAGATGTTCAATTCTGCCATTTGTATTAATTGTAGCACTTCTTCCAGCTCAGAGTAGTCCAACATCTTGTTCCTCTCTTCAAGATGCCACAAAACATAAACATGGCTACTGAGGAGGCAGTTATAGTAATCAAAACACTGGTGAGGCAGATTAGAGATGATATCTTCTGAGATAGTCAGATTCCTGCCAATTACTAACTGTGCAGAGCCCAATATGTTGAGTAATTACGTTTATCACTGGAAGTGCCAAACAACATTCTTTAAAGAGGCATGACTTCTTCGTCAAGGGTCACATTTGTCTTAAATATATTTTGAAGTATTTTTTCCAGAAGGCAGAAGCTGGAACAAATGCCCATCACAGGCCATGCACATATTACATATGCACTTTTATAACCATGCAATAGACACACAGACTTTGATGGACTTCAATTTGGGGATGCATCTACGAGGATTAGTTGGTTGACGTTAAAGGTCCCATAGAGTTTCGACAAAGAATCAGCGAATTATTGCCTGCACCTTAAATAAAATCCAATTTTCTGCCAAAACTGTGTCTGCAAGTGGTTTGGTGTCAGATATTCCTGGCCACCAGGTTCCACTGTACTGTTTGATTGGTGTGAGCAGCAGCACTATAAACAAAGATTTTCTGCATCATTTTCCTTTGGTGCCACGATGACAACACACAATATTATCCAGGAATTAATAATTACAACCATTAAAGTATTTGTAATTGGCACACTTGTAAACCCCTTAAAAAAGGTTGTAAAGGCCCAGTCACACCTTGACGTTTTAGCCAACGTATGCCGATTTTTGAAAAATTTGTCTAAAACGCTGGCACACGTTGAATACGTTATGGGTAAGTTTTGATAACATTGAGAGCACGCTGGAAAACACTCCACACGTCGTTGCACGCTGGCTTTAAACGTTGTACTTTTCGGTTGTCCTCAAATTTTGCATGCTTGAAATTTCACGACGTATGCCGGCGTATGACTCACACGTTCCACTACGCTGCCATAAGTTGTAGGCACGTTATGCGATCGTTGACAGACGTCAACACATGTTACTTGTAAGTTAATCATAAGTGAGACACGCCGAGGTAATGTTTAGCATACCCGAAACTTATTCCTAGCCTATGAGTAAGGTGTTGTAGGCACGTTACGCGATCGTTGACACACGTCGACACACGTTACTTTTAAGTTACTCATAGGCTGAAAGACGTCGGTATAATGCTTAGCGTGCCTGAAACTTATTTATAACCTATCAGTGACATGGCTAACACGCTACCGATCGTTGACACACTTCGACACTCCTTGCTTGAAAGTTACTTATACGTCGAATCATGCCGAGTTATTGTTTAGGGCAAAAGAGCTTTTATCTAACCTATGAGTGACGTGCTTTGCACCTGTGTGTAACGCACATCCGCCGCATACTGGCGTATGTAGACGTATTGACGTTTACCGGACGACTACAGAACTAACGAACGAGTTCCCAACCTACAGATACCAGATAATGATGTAATGGCAGCGATTAGGGAATTGGTAAATAAAAGGGGTTTCACAGGAGGAACCCGTCAGTGTTGCAGACTACATAGCGAGTACATGTCCATGACATTACGAGAGATGGAGTATCCGGCAACGATGACACTACAATATCTACCTGTCCTCCAACATCAGCATACCCTCATCGATTTGGCACATGCACCAGTTGCGTGCCAATAGAACCGAGAGAAGACGTGAACGGAGGAGAAGGTACTGGGTGACACCATGGATCGGGATTTGATTGCACTGATAAGATTTGCACCGATAAGATTTGCCACCGATAAGACACCAGTTGATTTGCACCGATAAGAACACGTTAAGTGTAAACAATTGCGATTGTTTGGCGCAAGCGTCATTTTTCAATAGTGGAGTTTGAGCAATTTAGCACGTTAAATAGAAACGCTTCAAATTTCCGAGCGCCAGCGTCAAAAAACAAAGGCGAGTGACAGCAATTTAAATCGTTCATTGTAAACAATTAAAATAGTTGAGTGGCACCGTTTAAAAGTCGTTGAGTGTAAAAAATCCAATTGTTGAGCGCAAGCGTCTACTTTCAATCGTGGAGTTGCAGCCATTTAAATCTTGAGTGGCAGCCTATGAATAGCAAACCCACGTCACCGCAAAGATAAACTGCCGCACGATATGGATAAGTTAGGCTATCGTTGGCATAGTTGTGAACGCCGGCTACACGATAATTATTCGTTGTATACCGTATCTATAAGGTATCGAAGCGCTCTATGTACATTATTAGTACCTTGAGCATTTGTCCAACGGTTATGAATACACCTAAAACATAAAAACAAGCCATAGCTCATTGTTGAAAAAACCCCAAAAAAATTAGCCGCGAAGAACTTCGAACAATGGTGCAAAGATGTCTCCTACCTGGGACACGCGGACGCAAGGAGGATCAACATCACCCACACCCTCCCATCACACTCACCTACTACTGCCAACATGAACAAACTACTACTAATACTGATACTGATACTGATACTGTTACTGCTGACATGGACATCGACTCAAAAGGAGTCGAAAACACTGATGGGTCCCCCTTGTGAAGACCATTTTTATATACCAATTCCCCAAAACGCTGGGAACACGTCTATATATGGCAGTTGTAAGTTAGAAACACGTTCATTTAGTTTTTTTGTCGACCGGAAGACGTCAATGGAATACGTCTACATACGTCAATGTGTGTTGGGACTACGTAAAGAATTGGTCAAAGCACGTCAAACATAAGTTAGAAATAAGTTTCGCGTAAAAAAGACATTACCGTGACGTGTTTCGACTTATGAGTAGCTTACAAGTAGCCTTTGTCGACGTGTGTAAGCGTCCGCATATCGTGTGTACAACTTATTCCCATCGCATGCGGAAACGTGGTGTCATACGCAAGTACGTCGTAAAATTTTGAACATGTTTAAAATTACTTGACGTACTCCACTTACTACGACGTATGATAGCGTACTTTAGCGTTCTATTCACGTATACCAACTTACCCATACCGTATTCGACGTGCGCCAGCGTTTTAGACACATTTTCTTAGGTCGGCATACGCTGGCAAGATCGCCAAGTGTGACTGCGATGTTGACACTTCCATTTCTGGCGGTTATGATTTGAATCGTTGTGCGTCAGCCTTTTAATAGGCTACGTCACGTCATCGTCGGCGATACGTGCAGCGCTATGCAGAGTGTAGACTATCGTTGGGCATAGGTTGTGAAGGCCGACAACAGGTTCAGCATTCGTTGGTATAAGTTAGCTATAACACAACGAAACGTTCTGTGTCCGTTACTAATACGTTATACATAAGACCAAGTCGTTATGAATACGTCCGAATCTTTTTAAAAAAAACATCAAAGTTCAATTTAAGCCAGCGTTTTACATACATTTTAATACGTTGCCATCGCTGGCAAAACGTCAAGTGTGACTGGGCCTTAAGCAATGTTTCCAAGGTAAAATTCAGCAGACATCCCCAGACTCGCTCGACAGTTGATGGAGCCTTTTCCGTTGATGTGGCCGATGTTGTCTTTCATCCATCAAAAGTTCTTCAATCTATCGATGTCAAACCAGCAGCCAGGTGAAGTCCAAACTTGCATTTATTTAAAGGATAAACGACATCACTCTGCTTTACCATTTATTTATGCTTGCAGCACAAACATTTGTGAAAGCTGCTCCCGCAATAAAATATTCATAATTACTAAGCTGGTTCGAAAATATGGAAGGAACAATGAAGGTTCGTGTTCCAATTCATGTTCCAATTTGCGTTCAAAATATTAATTAAATTTGCATTAAGTAGTTCCTTGATCATAGACTGACGTACGTGGACAGACAGACAGACAGATAGATAGACAAAGTGAACCAATTGCTCAACCCCGCTTTTCGCTACAAGTGCACGGGTAGTAAGAAATTTGTTCCATATTGAATCGTAAGTATGGAAGCATTAACATCGCACTTTACCAATACATCACCTAACAGTCACTGTAGGATGGGTGACAGAAACAAATGAACAATGGATTTTGATGAAGGTTAGTTTGTTTGTAGTAATGACAAAAGTATGTATACAAGAAGATTACTTTGACATATTTGCATTTAATATTAATGTTTATTTTAAATTCTAAAGTTGGTGTTACCTGCATTTAAAGAAAGAAAAAAAAATGGTTGGAATGTTGGTGGTTATAAATGAGACTACTTTATATTTTACAGAGATAAAGCTTCATTGAGGTGTTTGCAATGAATTTGAACAATATAACAGGATTTTAACTGTCAAAATGAATCCAAATTCCACCCTCTCCCCCCTCCCCCCATCCCAAACCACCCATGATTAAAGGTAGCATCCATTTATTACACACACAAACATTGTTGAATTTGTGTACATATTACATGTAAAATATGATGTAAATTTTCATCCCCTTCACGACATACACTACATGCCTTCTTTCCCTCCCCTAAACTGCTCTCTCCCTTGTCTTCTCCCTCCTTATATCTTCCTTTCTCTAATCATCTTTTATTATCCTTAACAAAAAAAACAAAAAGAAGAAAATCTCTTGCGACACAGTTTCTCCAAATGTTTTTCTTTCCAACAATTACAACCACACACCAACCTTGGTCCAACAACCCCAACACGTTTCATTTTTTCCCCGATTAGACATACTCAAATTCCAACTTCAAGGAGTCAAAAGGTAAAACACACAGTCACACATTTTGTCTTGCCATTCCTTTTAATTGAGTCAATGGAGATACGATTTGGCACAAAGGTGCTTTCAAACAATCCCTATAGGGATGCATCTAACAATGTTGGATACAATTAGTTTTTAGATCCTCGTGGAGGATCTCTAAGTCTTACTCACGTTGTTGTTCTTGTGGACTTTTTTGTTTCACAGCCTACAGTTTTCATCGAAACTTCCTGAAACTTGGCATATATATGTAAAAATACCTGCGCAGACAGTAACGATCTCCGATTTTGAAAATTCCTTCGAGAAAAAAAAGTTATGACGTCAAAATATCTCCGCTAATGGGAATCGCCTAAAAAATTATCTCCAAGACTAGGCAAGCTTTCTGAATTCTGTTTGCGGGAATCGAACAGGGCATTAGCAGAGATGAATTACCGCGCATATGATACATCACTGTGACGTCATATCAATTTTTATGACGTCATTCCTATTTTTTGACATTTTTTTTGTTCCAAACCCAGAGTTTTCATCGGATCTTCGTAAACTTGCCATGTATATGCAGAAAGCCCACGCGCAGGCAGTAACCATCTCCGATTTTGGAAATTTCTCTAGAAAAAAAGTTGATGTCATAATACGCCGCTAATGGAAATCGCCTATACCATTATCTCCGAAACTAGGCAAGCTGTTTGAATTTTGTTTGCGGAATCAAGCCGGGCATTAGCACAGATAATTTATCGCAAACCTGATACATCACAATGGACGCTCATATTCGTTTTTATGACGTCATCATTAAGAGGACGAGGATCTTAGCTTATTCGAGCTTGTTGGGATTATGCAGGGTTCAGAGGTCAAAATTGGTCACAAAATCAAGCTTTTTGGCATGTGAAGAATCTTTTTAACCAATGCAATCAAAAAAAAGCTGGTAGATATTCAAAGTCATTCACCTGATTATTCAAATACCTGAAACATCAGTTTCTCCTTGCTTCTGATGGTGGTCAGCATACTTGCATCGACGTTTTGTCGAATTAATCCATTGTTCTCCCGTCCAATGACGTAGAGCGGCATTGGTCTTCACGATCAAGATTAGTTCTTCATTCAACAATGCAATTATTTTGCAAAACTTCCATAAATATGATGGGCTGGTCATATCAGAAGCATGTTAGAGCTGCCCAAGTACGACACCGTAACTCTTAAGCACATACAGATCCGCAATAGTGTTTTGCAGAAAACCCCGGATAACAAAAATTTGTTGAATGTGCATCTAAAAAAATACAAATTTATACTCATTTCAATGTTACCTCTTTTTTTCAGTGAATGGGTCAAGGATATTGGAAGTTACATGAAGATATAACCAACACAGAGATTGAAGCTACAGAAGTCAAACATGGGTTGGCTCATTAGCATTCCCATATGAATCCCTGGCTCATGATGGAAGGAATACAGGTTCAAATCCCATTTACCATACGTTTGTCCATTGTCTACTAATGTCCTTTATATTTATGTTGTAGTTTATGATGTAGACGTATTTGTGTCATCAGTGTCATTTATGTACAAACTCTAAACAGCAAGCATAAAATTAATGTAAAAAATAAAAAATAATAAAAAATATATACATGTTGAAATATGATTTAATGGTGGGTTCTCATGCAACTTATGGATTTTATGTTATCCTTTTTTACTCACAAATTCAAAAACTTATAATGGAGAAAACATTGAGTAAAGACGAACAAGGGAATTATAAACACAATTAGAGCATAAAGTATACAACAATGATAAACAGCTTGCAATGCTGTTGCAAACGCAGCAAAATTAATTAAGCAAAGAAAGTAACAAAATAAGGATGTGTACATTTTAAACATACTTGGCAAAGGGATACAACAAATACAAGAAAGGGATACTGGACCCGTCCATCAAAAGTTGTATTATTCAGCCCCCATTCTTCTTTAGCTTTAAAAATATCCAACACAATTTTACCCCATACACGGGGCTAACTAATCAGTAATCAGCCTCAAATTCAACAAATGGGAGTTGGATTTTAACTTGAGTGATGGTCAAACCAAGGGTGACAGCTGAACAATATAAACAGGTAATAAAAGGTACCTGTAATTAAAAAGGAGCCAATCATCACTTCCAATAAACATTAAATGGAAACCACACTTTTTATGATCAACAGTACGTCAGATGAAGAATTACGTCACTAGTCATAGCAAGCTCATAAATGTGTACAAACACACCCAATGCTAAAGTTACTCTCACAAATGGTTGAGATGAAAATTTGTTGGTTTTTGTTTGAGTACTTTATTTCGATGTGTCGAAAACACTTCTTTTTTTTTTACCCCCATATTTTTCATGAGGAATTACTGTGTATTATACACAGACGAGGAATATGGATGAAATGTCACCTGAAATTGGCAACCTAACATAAGTATATTCACCAGGGTGTGCTATGTTGAATCTGTAAGGAAGAAGGTCCACATAAATTTAAAAAGTATGTAACTCTGTTAAGAACCTGCTAATCAACCCATATTACCTTTAATCAATCATAATTTAATGTGCTAACTTTTAATTCTTCTGATTCTCATGTACAATACTTCGGTGCTGCCGAAGCAGTTTCGAAGCAAGGGTTATATGGTGTGGTTTGCCATTGCCTTCCCAGCAGTAGTTATGGCAGGAATTATTTGGAATTTGGTCAGGGTGCCAACGATAGCTCGCTAACTCTTTGTGAAAGACACTGTGGGGACCTTTAACATCTAGAAACTAATGCTAGCAGATGGAACACCCATTTAACATCCATCCGAGGGACGGCACACACATTGATGAATTAACCCTGCCTGTGAAACACCGGGATGACAGTTTATAGCTGGGTCGACATTCAAACCCAGAAAGCTGAGAGACAATGGTGTGTATCTCAAGGCCATCCTGCCAAGCCCAAGTTTTAATTAGTTGGTGTTTATTGCCGAATTAACGGATAACAGCAAAAACAACACAGCTGCTGTGCACAAAGGGAAGTGTTATGCCGATGCCAAACAAATCCGAGGCCAAACCCCTCAAGTTGCCCACGTCCTTGTTTAATATTCCCAAACAAATTGGGTGAAGCTGATTGCTTCAATTCCTGTTGTGACATTCTTTTTTAATTCCTATGGACATGTGTGGTATAAAAAAAAATTGAATCGTGTTTGTATGTGGAGCATAAAATAAGTTTCTAACCTGACAACGAAAACAACTTAATTTGCTTTGTTGTCGATTTGTCGATTTGTTTTTCAACAGAGTTTCCCCAAATAATGTTCTTGGTCCAATGCTAACAGAGCTTGGTTTTGGCTATTTTGTATCAGGCTTTGTCCTGCTTGTCTAGAAACTCCTGGTCTACATGCAAACAAAACCCCTCCCATGACAAAGCTCTTCCTTTATCTTGAAGAATAGGTAGCATTCTGAGGGAGCCAAATCAGGTGAATAGGATGGATGGGGGAGTAGCTTAAAACCACCTTTGGAACTATGGTTACTGAAACTGAGGCTGGTGATGCATTGTGTTGGAGAAGCAGTATTCCTTGGCAAATTTCCACAGCGCTCGTTCTTGATGGCTTCTTTCAACCACTGCCCTTCATCAGCAAATAACTTCCCATTGATGGTTTCACCTTAAAGGATGTAGTCAGTTGTGATCACTACTTGCGTGTAGCAGAAAACAGTGGTCATTACCTTTTCAGCTCATGCCTTTTTCTTGAACTTCTGGGCAGGCGGAGAATGGGTTCGCTTCCACGACGTACTTCGCTGTTTGGTCTCAGGATAAAAGTGATTAACCAATGACATTCTAAATCACAATCCTGATCATCAAGTTGTTTTTTGATTGGGCTTGCTTGAAATCACTCAAAAAGAAAAGTCAAGTCGAGCTACCTTCTGATCAGCAGACAGCAATCTCTGCACCCATCATTTTCATGCCTAATCTTTCGAAGAGGGTAGAGTAAACTGAGCTGGGGCTGAAACCCAATGCTTTGGCTATGTTCCTGACTGTTGGTGGTCTTGTCATTCATCAAAATCATGTGGACTTCAACTTTTTCTGGTGCGGTGGCCTCCTTGGAAAGTCCTGACCTTGGCTTTCAATCAATACTGGTTGTCCCTTGCATAAATACAGCTGCCCAGGTTGTTGTTAAAAATTTTTTACAGTGACAAATTAAATAGCATCATCCACCGCTGTTGTCACCTTACCTTCAAGGCATTTACTTTGGGGTCAACCCTTTCAGCTAGATTCTAGAGTTACTTTCTCACTGCTCTGATTTCAGCATTTTCCATTTTTTCCAAAACTCTGTAGACTGACAAGTCAACACTTTTGTCTCCAGATCCTGCAAACACACACAAAAAGCTGTTTACAAATAAACAAATCAAACAATGGGTACTTTTGATTTGTGAAATTGGTTGAGTATTAACTTTTCATCAAATTAGTCCAGATAGAAACTTTCTGAATGTCCCTCCTACCAGTGATTGGCACATTAAAATTAGATTCCAAGATATTACAGACAGGTACTTTGGCCATTTAAGATTCAGTCAGTTTATGGGTGTGTACAAAACAGGCAAATGTGATGATTGAAACTATAACTGTTGACTTACTGGAACAGAAATAAACTCGACACGGGTGCAAACAAATGATTATGATCGTAGGCATAGAGAGAGAGAGAGAGAGAGAGAGAGAGAGAGAGAGAGAGAGAGAGAGAGAGAGAGAGAGAGAGAGAGAGAGAGACAGAGACAGAGACAGAGACAGAGACAGAGAGACACACACACACACGCACGCACACACAAATGGCTAAAGATGAGATATTTTGGTGACTGGAAGAACTCTGGCAGGTGTTGTAGGAGGAATTAGCTATATTTTAACCACAACAAACTGTCAACTGATTACTGTGCACGTGGAAATGTTCACAAGTTTTTATTAGGTTCCCAAAATTGTCCATTTCAATAATGAATATTCTTACAAGCTGCTTTTTAAACCAAAAACAACCTGTTGCCTTCCTTCCTAACAAAGGAAAATTGTACATCACAACACATGACCTGATTTGGTTTGTATGGATATGGACTTCGGGGTGATCCGCAAAAGTACGTGACTCACCATAGCTAGAATGTACAAAAATTAGATGATAAACATCATCTCGAAAAACTACAGGCAGTAATTGAAGAGGAATCAGAAAATTTATTTGATAGGTTATTGCAAAGACTAAACCAGGAAACTCAGTGTCTTAGTGCCTGGGTCAAAGTGGATAAATATAAATGTTTGCTGAGCATATTGTAAACACAGTTACTGCTTTTTATTCCACCACATGTTGCATTTCTTGGAAGTGGGGATGGATTGAAAATTGGTGGGGAAAGTGTTTACAACGACTACTGGTACCTCAAGAAACAGCCTCAATTATTCCAACCTTCTTGTGGGGTCAACCCCAGGAAGTATAATGGCCATATGGGCCAAAGGTTTTTTTTTATGAATTGGCTGGCCATGCCTGACATTCGACTATCAGTGGCAGGAATTCGTAATTTGGTCAGGGTGCCAGCAATAGCTCACCAACCTACTCTCCGTGAAAGACACCATGGGACCTTTAATTTCCACCAACTAATGCCAGCAGGCGGAACACCCGGTTTAACATGGATGGCACCGTGGTGCACACACATCAATGAATCACCCCGCTTATGACACACCAGGATGACAATTTGTAGCTGGGCTGAGATTTGAACCCAGGTTAGACAGCTCAGAGGCAAGTGCACATACCTCCAGGTTATCCTGCCATTCCATGGCAGTGAAAGCATGAGGGGATCAAAACGTCATTTACTTGAGCTGAATATACTTCTAAAACAGAAAATGAAAATTTCATCACATAATGTACGTAAGCGTATCAATAGTGTGCATTCATAAGTTTCTGCCATTGGTTGTAATCTTAATTTGCGGATTTAAGAAGGTGGAACGGAGTCCTCTGAGGACTCAAGGTATCCACCTCCATTTCCATCATGCACTATGTTTCATCGATCAAGTTGTGGAGTCGAGTTCTCAAATTTTTGTTCCGAAGATTATTTTCATCTCCAATTGTAATTTGTTTGTTTAAGATCTCGGTGAAGTTTTCCTTGATCACTCCTATTGCTTCAACAATCACTGGTACAATGTACCTGGCGACCGACTCTTCAGCTTCTCGGTTGTCTTGACTTCATTGTTCAGGTCCTGGTATTTGGTCATTTTTATGATTTCCACGTTATTTAGACCAAAGTCGCTGGGTATTGACACCTCGATTAGCAATGCCATCTTTTCCTTGTTGTATCCAAGTGCGATGTTCGGTCACAATGCTTTGTTTTCTATGTTTACTTTCGATGGGGTGGTCGGGTCGTAGGTGAGCACTATGTCCTCGTTTTCAGTGATCGCTTTTGACAGTGTGTACTCTCTTGTCTCATTTCGAATTAAAAGCAAAATGCTTTACCAAACGGGCTCCCTCATGCTTCTTTTCCCTCACCCAAATAATTAGCATACGACTCAATTTGTCGTTGGCATGCACTCTGAAAAATCTCTGCAGGTGATACAAGAATAAAAATAAACGGAAAATCACTTTGAATCAGTCACACATTGCAAATGGAATGCATTTGAACAAAAGCTATTTTTGCAAGAGTAACAGGCAACAGTAGAATAGTTTCAAAATTTGTCACAGAGCAATGCAATTGCACTTCATGTATAAGCTATGCAAAGCAGTCTCTTTTTGTACACTCATCCTACTGCTACTTCATTCTTTAATTCCTGTGGATGAAGTGCCTGATGAATGGTCAGCGCACACGAACCTCATCCAACATGAGTTTTGATCTTCTTTTTGCCGTTAGTATTTGAGCATAGTTGTGGCCATCGGTAGAGAACGTCTCTCACCAGTTGCTGTACGGCACAAGGATCACTTGAATCTACGGTAAAAACAGACAAGACAGTTTGACTCCTTTGGAATTATCCAAAAAGAGGAATTAACAAGTCACAAAAGGGAAATTACACATCAACCCAGGGCAACATTACATAAAACTGAGAATTGTGTTTAATAAAGGATTAATGCAGGATTCTAAAGCGAGCAGCGATCATCTAATTAAGCATCTAAGAGTTAGATCCCACTGCAATAATAAAAGCTACTTTGACATAAAGCAGACCGAATACAATGAAAAGGTTCCAACAATGTGACAACGATGGCAGATGTCGTCTTTTACCTGAAGAGTAGCCTGACGTGAGAAGAGTTTGAACCAATAATCACAGTTTTTGAAACAAATCGAGGAATAATGTCCTTGTAGCTCAGCTGAGTTTGATGATTTTTTGTAATTATTCTCCAGAAAGTCAATCAACAATTATGATTGACATCCCAAGCTTGGTATTTCAGAAATGTCCAAAATAGCTATATATACTGTATATTATATATAGTGATGTATATTGTATATATTTAGTTTTCCCACATTTTGGTCCCACTACAACTTATTTAAAATTAAAGTTGGGGATTTGCTCGAACAAGCTTAAGATACTTTTTCATGAGGAAGGTTTTGCCAAATTTCATGAAAATCACCACATTACGATTATGGAGAAGACAATTAAATTGTTTTAAATGGGTTGAAGGACATAATTCTAGGTTTTATAATTTATGAATGACTTGCAAAAATCAAAACACAATAAGGCTTTAAAACGCGTTCAAAAACTGTTAATTCCGGTAACTCCCATTGATATGAGATTATTTGTCCCAGAAGATGGTCCCCTTATGGCTGAAACCACCTTCTACCCTCACACCATTTTTAAACCACCATTACTCACACAACCACTCTCCCCCAAGCCATGATTCCTGAGATAGTTTCATCCTCCCTCCACCCACCCCCTATTATTCTCACCCAAGCCACGATTCCTGAGGAGGTCATGGAACTCCTGAGACTCTTTAAGTGTTTCAAACAGGCTTGTGGATGCCATGTGTTTCAGCTGGACGTTCCAATATACGAAAAGATGTTGCGACAATGTAGCAAACACCAGACAAGGGCTGTTCACATTCCCTTTGTAGGCATATAGACCTGCAGGCACAAAAACAAATGTTATAAGGTGTGGACTTCGATGCTGTATCAAGCATATCACAAGCAACAGCTCATGGAAGTGTTGCTTGGCATTCAGATGCAATCACCCGAGAGAGATTTTTTTTTCATATCGGCTCACACACTGCACCGATTTTAATTTGCACTTCAGCAGCCTTGGGAAGTAAGCCAAATAGAAGGGAGAACATGCATGTATGAGCAGGATTTAGAATAAAATAGTCTGTATGAAGCTCAGAAATGTGCTCTGATGCATCATGCACAACAGGGGATTTGAGCGTCATCACACACTGTGTAAATACATCGACATAATCCACACATTTGCAAGAACTGCAGCAGCTGATAACACAAAGGCACAATCAACTTGAGTGCTGGTCAAAAAACAAAAAGAAGTATCAAAAAATACGTTTCAGCCGCAGAGTGGTCTTCATCAGGGACAATATGTATTCTTACACAATTGTTCACTCAAGGTCATCTTCATTTTAAGAGAACATAGGGGAAAATGCAATATGGATTATAAGGGTGTATGGACCTTTATAGGTCCATTGAAAGGTAATTTTGAGTAATGTATTTATTAATCTTAAACAATATTACATTTTGCATTTAGTGAACCACAGCTAAGACCATGGGGAAAAATAAAACAATGACAAACGGAGCACCTCTAGCCGAAGGTAGGTTGGAAGCAAAGGGTCCATAAAAACATTTATCATGTACAATGGTGGTATGTATATATATATATATATATATATATATATATATATATATATATATATATATATACGAGGTGTGTTCAAAAAGTATCCAACCTTAATTTTTCGTGCGTAAGCAAATGAAGCTAGGGAGATGTGGTTTGGTGCACGTATGGAGGCGATCCTAATCCGCTCCACTCGGACGCGAGATCCTCCGCTCCACTGGACGCGAGATCCTCCGCTCCACTCGGACGCGAGATCCTCCGCTCCACTCGGACGCGAGATCCTCCGCTCCACTCGATGCCGAGATCCTTTTCCTCCGTCGCCTTCGCCGTCCCTTTTACCGCGCGCGATTCTCCTTCTCTCTTCTTCCTACTCCGTCTCCTCTTTTATCGCCCGGGGCCCCGCCCTCCACTCCGCCCCCGTTTTTGGCTCCACCCCTCTTTCCAGAAGGGGCGTGGTCCTCCGTCCAATCGGTGCCATTCGTTCGGGGGAGGAGGGGGAACGGGGCCGGGGCCCCTGCTTCCCTTGGAAGGCCAGGCCTCTGGCAACCGTGTGCCGAGTCGGAACGCCGTGTGGTGCAGTGGTGGCGTGGTTGGCGTTGTTGTAATGGCGGCGTGGTGGCGTTGTTGTAGTGGTGGCGTGGTGGCGTTGTGTAGTTGTTTCGAAAATAAAGCAAGAACAGAAAAACGCAATACTCAAGTGTCGCAGCCCGAATGAATCACATTAATTCCCTCTAAACAATGGTTTGGGCTAACTACACATGTACTTAAAAAAATCTCACCTACGGGCTGAATGGTGTTTGCGAATTTCCACAGCCGTAACAAATATTATTCCAGTTACGATTATCCGCAATTATTTTTTAATACCCAATTATTCAATTAGCGCCAAGGTATTTTACCTTTCGCAATGTCGTGGCAAGGAAAACAAAAAAAGAGAAGAGAGAGAAAATTTACTTCCTTTCGGAGCTACCAGCACTCTGATGTTCCCGAAATTTATACACCGTCTAATATGAAAACGATCATAACTTGGGCCATTGTGTTTATCGATAAATGCGCATAAAAATCGAGAATTATTAGAATACACGAAGTCATCACTCTCGGAAGCCCGTTACGTTGTAACCGTAATGGGAACGCGACTGTGTTCCCTTCCATCGGCGCGCGCCCACGCAACAACGTGTCTTGCCATTGGTTTTGGTAAATAAATGGCCAATAACTGGGAAGCACTTGTCGCGATTAATATCAAACCTTGAAAGGCACATCCTCATGTCCCAGCAATATAACCTGGCAAGTTTCAATTAGATCGGACCAGTGGTTGGCGAGAAACAGCGGTCCACACCACACACCACACACACACAACCACTCAAGATATGTATATAGTAACGTATCGGGCTAGTGGCGTGCGCCTGTAATCCGGCTACTCGGAGGCTTGGGTTGGAGAATCGCTTGAGGACGGGGGATTTGCGCTGGGCCGCGCTATGATAGGGTGTAGGGCAGCCCGGAATCATGGTGAAACCCAATCCTTATCCCTGTGTCGTAAGAGGCGACCAGGG
>CM068958.1:114890709-114913208 GCA_035128595.1 Eptatretus atami | reverse complement strand
TACTGTACATAATTGTATGTGCTATCCTGTACTTTTATACGACTGGCAGCGCAACGATGGCTACGACATCACTCAGGGATAGGAATTTTTCAGCTCCATTAGAATCTTATGGGACCACCGTCGTTAGTATGCGGTCCGTCGTTGACCGGAACGTCGTAATGCGGCGCATGACTATAATACATAATATATATATATATATATATATATATATATACATATATATCATATAATACTACATATATATTATATATATATACATACAAACAATATTAATATATATATATATAATATATATATATATATATATATATATATATATATATACAGTGGGGAGAACAAGTATTTGATACACTGCCGATTTTGCAGGTTTTCCCTCTTACAAAGCGCGTAGAGGTCTGTAATTTTTATCATAGGTACACTTCAACTGTGAAAGACGGAATCTAAAACAAAAATCCTGAAAATCACATTGTATGATTTTTAAATATTAATTTGCATTTTTGCATGAAATAAGTATTTGATACATCAGAAAAACAGAACTTAATATTTGGTACAGAAACCTTTGTTTGCAATTACAGAGATCAGACGTTTCCTGTAGTTCTTAACCAGGTTTGCCACAGACTGCAGCAGGGATTTTGGCCCACTCCTCCATACAGATCTTCTCAGATCCTTCAGGTTTCGGGGCCGTCGCTGGGCAACACAGACTTTCAGCTCCCTCCAAAGATTTTCTATTGGGTTCAGGTCTGGGGACTGGCTAGGCCACTCCAGGACCTTGAGATGCTTCTTACGGAGCCACTCCTTAGTTGCCCTGGCTGTGTGTTTCGGGTCGTTGTCATGCTGGAAGACCCAGCCACTCCCCATCTTCAATGCTCTTGTTGAGCGAGGAGGTTGTTAGCCAAGATCTCCGCGATACATGGCCCCATCCATCCTCCCCTCAATACGGTGCAGTCGTCCTGTCCCTTTGCAGAAAAGCATCCCCAAAGAATGATGTTTCCACCTCCATGCTTCACGGTTGGGATGGTGTTTCTTGGGTTGTACTCATCCTTCTTCTTCCTCCAAACACGGCGAGTGGAGTTTAAACCAAAAAGCTCTATTTTGGTCTCATCGACACAATGACTTCTCCCATTCCTCTCTGGATCATCCAGATGGTCATTGGCAAACTTCAGACGGGCCTGGACATGCGCTGGCTTGAGCAGAGGGACCTTGCGTGCGCTGCAGGATTTTAATCATGACGGCGTAGTGTGTTACTTATGTTTTCTTTGATACTGTGGTCCCAGCTCTCTTCAGGTCATTGACCAGGTCTGCCATGTAGTTCTGGGCTGATCCCTCACCTTCTCATGATCATTGAGGCTCCACGAGGTGAGATCTTGCATGGAGCCCAGACCGAGGGAGATTGACTGTTATCTTGAACTTCTTCCATTTTCTAATAATTGCGCCAACAGTTGTTGCCTTCTCACCAGCTGCTTGCCTATTGTCCTGAGCCCATCCCAGCCTTGTGCAAGTCTACAATTTTGTCCTGATGTCCTTAGACGCTCTCTGGTCTTGCCCATTGTGGAGAGGTTGGAGTCTGATTGATTGAGTGTGGACAGCTGTCTTTTATACAGATAACGAGTTCAAACAGGTGCAGTTAATACAGGTAATGAGTGGAGAATGGAGGGCTTCTTAAAGACAAAACTAACAGGTCTGTGAGAGCCGGAATTCTTACTGGTTGGTAGGTGATCAAATACTTATTTCATGCAATAAATGCAAATTAATTATTTAAATCATACACTGTGATTTTCAGGATATTTGTTTTAGATTCCGTCTTTCACAGTTGAAGTGTACCTATGATAAAAATTACAGACCTCTACGTGCTTTGTAAGTGGGAAAACCTGCAAAATCGGCAGTGTATCAAATACTTGTTCTCCCCACTGTATATATATACACATACATAATATATATATTATATATATACATATACAGGGGGCTGCAAAAGTAGGTATCAGTAATGAAAAACAAAACATATTTTATTGATCATACAAGCATATCAATAATAACATACCAATAACAAACATATCAATAATAAACATATTAATCCCTCAAATGTTCAAACTGTTTGCCCCCGCCATTCACACACTCCACTATAATCCTTACTTTATACCACTTTTGCAGCCCCTGTATATATATATATATATATATATATATATATATATATATATATATATACATATGAGAAAACTTAATGACCATTCCAAAATGTGAAAATTGCAAAACCACAGTAGCACAACAAACTGTATTATCAAAGAACATCTTTGCTCGACGGTATAATTTTGCAGTTCAGAGTGACCTTCACCTGGGAATAATCACCACACATTTGCCAAGACTTAATGTACCTTACAGTGAAGGTATGACAAATAAAACATCCACTCGTGAGTGTTGGATATTCTCTTTCCCATGAGTGTTGAATGTTCGGATACAGAAAATATCTGATGTCCACTCACATATATTGTTAATGGCTTGACACTGCACATTTGCTCGCAGGCATGTCGCTCAACCTCTAGATACACTAAGAAAAAGCAAGCAAAATATTTGGAGCACATTTCAATTTCAACCTTGATACTTAGTACACATTATATTAATTAGGGTACCGAAGGGTAATCACTACACTTTCAAGTGTGTATCATGTTTGTACGGATTTTTTTCCACCCTCACTTTTTCACCTTTCTTGCGGTGGACGCAAGAAATGTTATGTTTTCACCCCTGTCGGTCTGTCTGTCTGTCTCTCTATGAATGTCTGTCTGTCTGTGTCTGTGAGCAGAATATCTCAAAACGTTGTGGAAGGATTCAGATGAAATTTGGTGAACAGGTTGGGTGTGTGAGAAGGACGAAGTGATTAGATTTTGGTGAAGATCTGGATCCAGATCCGGATACTATAATTTAAAAAGTGATTCTTCATCATTGAGAGATAGGGCCAAAAACGATATGTAGCATGATATCTCAAAAAGTTGTGGACAGATTCGGAGGAAACTTGGTGAACAGGTTGGGTATTTGACATCGATGCACCGATTTGACTTTGATGAAGATCAAAATTTCAAAATTTTAAAAAAGTGATTCTTCACCATAGAGAGATGGGGCCAAAAATAATATTGTTATGGAAATGGGATTTTGGGTTCACCACGAGAGGGACAGACTCTTCCCAGACTTCGGGCCCTGTCTATTTTACGTATGGCTGAGCATAACCGTGAGTACATGCTGGCTAATTGCAGAGCCAATCAAGGGGGAGGAACGTCCCGTCTATCTCGTCTTACATGGTAAGCCAAGCCAATGGAAGAAAGGACGAAGCAAGCAGGTTGGAAATGGTGAACAGTTCAACAAGCACATTCATTTGCAAACACAAACAATCAATGTAATCAGTGGCATGCATTTGCAAGCACATAAACCAATCAAGAAAGAAGCACAGATCGAACAGATTCTAACCCTTAGCACTTAATCCCCTTCTTCAGTTTTACATATTAGTCCCCTACCAGTATCACTGGAGGGGATTATAGGTTTGCTCTCCCACCTGTGGTTTTACAGACTTTTTTTCCATACCCTTTAATACTGTATATTCCAGTGAAACTTGGTACATGGCTTTATTATGACAAGTAACAGAACAAGTTTGAGTTTCAGGGTGTTTCATCAATTTTTCACAGAGTTATGTCCTTTTTAAACGTCAAAAATATCACATATTATACACTACTAAATACCACCCATCGCTTCGCTGATGGGAATACTAAGAGGGGGTAGAAAAAGAGTGGGGGGGGAGAGACAGGGGTGAGGGAGAGTGTTGAGGAGGTGGAGAAAAGAGAGAGGAGGGAGGGAGAGTGAGGAAGGGTGGGGGAAGGGAAGACAGTGTGAGGTGAGAGGAAGGGAAGGCAGACGTGCGGTGGAGCATTATTTAAGATTCACACTGTTTCATCAAAATGATTCTGCATCGAACAACAGTGAAGATGGAAACAAAATAATGTCTGAAATCCATTTTATACCGGTCATACAATAAATACCGCCCAGACACGTACACTAGGGAACTCTATGCGTTATGGATGTTCGTTCACCCAGGTGCCTGTTTCATAACTGGCACAATATATACCATGACACTTCAAAAAGTTGTGGACGACTTATGACAAAATCAGGTGGAATAATTGGTTAGGTGACAAGAACAAGCCGATTTGATTTTGGGTCAAGTCCTGATCCAGATCCAGCCTATCAGTGGGATACAAAACGTAACCTGTTCAGCCTGGCAGAGGTATGCACTCTACCGAGTGCCATTCTAGTTCATTTTTAAATTCGTTTTAAAAAAAATAATTTGGTGAAGTGGTTTCAGAGAAAAAGTTTTTAGATGTTTTGTTTTGATCCAATATGGCTGCTAAACCATGTGAACTATGACATCATACTTATCAAACATTATTCCTCGTGGCTCGCAGTCTTGTAAGGGCCCATGTAGAAATCACTGCTCACAGTTATAAGTGGCAGTTCTTGGGAGTGACCAACCATGAGAAATATAGTTTGATAACAATGACATAATAGGAGGGCATTGTCATTGGACCAGATGGTGTGGGATGGCATCGTCATAGGATGGCATAGTCATTGGAACAAGCGGCACAAGATGGCATCAAAGGATGGCATAGTTATTGGAACGGGCAGCAAGGGATGGCATCATCATTGAAATGGGCCTTTTATTTGGTTCCCGGAATCACTGCTCGCAGTTATAAGTGGCAGTTCTAATTATTATCAATTTCTACTATTATGATGATCGATCATCGTCATCATAATTATTCATCCTTTGTCATTGATGTACCAGTTGAGTTTCATAATTGAGTTTCAGGTATGAATACAGATATATTGTTGCGAATCTGGAAGCCGTGAGCACTCAACATATTACATACGTCCCATATGCTAGCAAAAGACAGGAAGCGGAGCTGGAGGTGGCAGAGTTAAAGATGCTGCGATTCTCGTTGGGAGTGACGAGGATGGACAGGATAAGAAATGAGTATATTAGAGGGACAGCGCAGGTAGGACGGTTTGGAGACAAAGTGAGAGAGGCGAGATTGAGATGGTTTGGACATGTGCACAGGAGGGAAGCGGAGTATATCGGGAGAAGGATGCTGAGGATGGAGCCTCCAGGTAAGAGGAGAAGAGGAAGGCCAAAGAGGAGGTTTATGGATGCGGTGAGGGCGGACATGCGGGTGGTTGGAGTGACAATGGAAGATGTGGAGGACAGAGTGAAATGGAGACGGATGATCCGCTGTGGCGACCCCTAACGGGAGCAGCCAAAAGAAGAAGAAGAAGAAGAAGAAGAAGGTCATTGATGCACCAGTAATGAATGGCAGTAGATAGAGTGATGTTCCAAGTTTTCCAATAAAAGTTTGACAAAATGTCACAAAGCACTTATCTTTGACGTCTCTCGCTTGGGTTCGATGCTCGGCCCAACTATGAACTATCGTATTGGTGCTTTCTAGGCAAGGTGTTGCATCATAAAGTGTGCTATCCCTTAGATGGCCATTAAGCTGGATGTCCCATATGCCAGCATTAGTTGGTGTACTTGAAGGATTCATTGGTGTCTTCCAGGAAGAGTGGCTGAGTTATCGCTAAGTAACACCCTGAACAAATTACAAACTTATCTCACCAACTCCAGTCGAGATTCAGGCCTAGGAGCCGATTCACAAAAGACTTGGGACCAAACTTCCTCCACAGCTGAACCTACAAGGTGGGATTAAGTGGAGCTATTAAATAAGTAGTAGTAGTAGTAGTAGTAGTAGTAGTAGTAGTAGTAGTAGTAGTAGTAGTAACTTCCTGTAAAGCATTTTTTTCCCAGAAGTGCATGCTATGATGGTAAATTATGGAAACTTATGATCTGACAATACTGTACATTATAAGAAATGGGTTTTCATCACAACCTTGTGTTGCTGCTGTAGTTTACCATAAGAACATTCTTCATTGCATCTTTGACATGCATGGTGTTACATGAAGAAAGCTCATTTTACAAGAGGACAACGAACATCAATTCTATTTGAACTGATGTTCTTGTTTGCCCATAAATGATTCATAACCTGAGTAACTCTAATTCTGTGTGGCAAACCTGTACATTGTGATAAGGTGCTTAATCATTCAATTGGCATGCACCCTTAACATAGGCAGGATATTATCACAAACTTTACAGAAATTGTGTGGAAGCCGGTGCATTTGCTGCAGTATTTGTCTGCACCGAGGAGTATTGCCTTTCAGCCCAACCACATCTACCAGCATTCCGAGGAGCGTTGTGCACCTGTGCACACTCACCGACCTGTCCATTCAGGATTCAAATTTCAGCCCAGAGTAAACTGTTATCGTGGTGTATCGCTTTCAGGGTGATACAGCATGTGGTGTACCTTGGATGGATGTTAAATTTGGTGTCCAATTTGGTAGCATTAGTCGTTGGACATTAAAGATCCCACAATGTCTTTCATGAAGAAGTGGCAACTTATCTCCGGCATCCTCAACAAAATACAAATCCCTGCCCAGATGTACAGGGGCAATGGAATCAGTGACACAGCCATGCCTCGGTTATGATGTGGCGCGCATCCACCGCTATCAGTAGGCCAAATTCAGAATTGAATCACAGCCCAATATGCATTTGCTCACAACAACTACCATGACTTGTGCCTTCCAGACATTCAGGTGCTGTTGCATCCAAGAGGCAATTCAAATGCGATTCATCCTCATTGAAAACACATCGTCTGCATTCATCTCCGTAGCTTGGGACAGTTGTGAGTTCGGGGAGCGACTTTGCTTGGCATCGGGTCATTGACGAATGTCTGTGTGGAAAGGGTGTTAATTTGGATGTAAATTTTCATAATTTCCCATTATACGAGGAACATGTTCACTTGATCATTGGTGCAAATTCTATTCAGTAGCATTTTAACTGCCTGACACGAGAAATGCTATTGTCTATCATGTAGTCCGATTGCCACAAATGTGAAACATAATTTACTTGGCACTTTAAGGCTGAACAATCTGAAATAAATATCTTCATCACCACTCTATTCCAATGTTCGAATGGAGCATTAACCATGGTCGCATACAGATATATTGTTGCGAGTCTGGAAGCCGTGAGCACTCAACATACAGGTCCTATAGAACAGTTATATCGGTAAGTATGTGTTTTTAGTTAGGGTCCCCGTCCCGTGTCTAATGGGTAATTAAATGTACATGCGCTGCGAAGTTACTTTGATAGTCAGGGTTTTCTTTTATTATTATTTTTGCACCACCATCAACTACAACAACACGCCTTCACCTTGCTTCCTCACACCGACACCATTGTCTGCGTGCGTGTCAGCACATACGTGGACAGAGCCCACACAGAATAATGTTCCTCTGCCTGTTTGGTGAGCGGAGTTCAAGGAGGAGCCTCGCGACGGTGAGAAAGGCGGTCCGCGTGACGTCACCACGCCCCCGGGCCAATTGACGGACTTGCCGTTCGTTTTGGCCAGTGACAGGGTGACGAGCGATTCTGCGCGCCAAAACCGTCCAGTAAGGGAGAGCGGGAGGGGGAAGCCCCCCCCCCCCGAGACAGGGTGAATAAGGGTGCGGTGCGATCGGACGATAGAGCTTGAGCTTGAGAGATCGTTCCTCCGAAAGAAGCAAGGGGTGCGTGCCGTCTCTCAGTCGGTGAACTAGAGAGTTTGTGAGATAGTTGATGACCATCGAGCCGGCAAGTTGTGGTCATTCTGACGGGCATGTGGAACAAGTGTGGAGTTATCAGCCCTCGCTTTGGTATTAACTCAAAGACTTGGGGAAGTGGCCAGAGAAACCTCCTGCGTTCTCGACGGTTCGGAATGAGGAGAGGTTGGTTGTCGGCACGAGCACTGAGCGGAGCTCGGGAGGCCGCTCGCAGCTCCTGGTGTCTGGATTCGGCTCGCCTCTCGCTTGTGCCCGGTTCAAATCAGCTCGAAGACCACACGAGGGGGACAGGTCCGAGGCAGGCTCTGGTCTTCAGCTCGCTTTTCCCTCCGAGCTGGAGGCCTCAATAAAGGCTGTGGCCACCGTTTCGTGTGTGTGTGTGTGTTGGGTGTGTTGTGTGTGTGGTGTGTGTGTGTGTGTGTGTGTCGCCAGTCTAGTAAGTAGGAATTGTACAAGTGCTCTTTGCTTGTACATAAATTGCCTTGCATCTCTATATACGGATAACTCTGCTTCTTGCGTGCTTCCTCCTTCCCATTATAATAAACCCATGTGTTAAATGTATCAGTTCGTTGCTGTGTTTCCTTCCATTGGCTTAGCGTGACGAGTGTTGGAGAATTAGCAAGGCCGTTGTTGCTGCGTAAGGGACATTGGGAATGACGGATCTCGGTGATCATCCGCTTGGTCGCACATGTTCGAGCACGCTAGCAGTCGTTCCGTACGAGCGCGTCGAAGGTGTGAATACTCGGTAAACTCGCCACGTGGAGCTCTAGGTTTTTGAAGATTGGCAAATAACCGTACCACGTGGTGTAATTATTGACGATTCACGGTCCGGTAAGGGACCCATACTTGTCGGAGTTTTCCGAAAGGTACGATCTAAATTCGGGTGTTCGGTAAAGTCGACTCTGCAGCTCCATCTCTCGGTCGTGCTCGTCGCCGATACCGGTCCGCAAACATATATATATATATATATATATATATATATATATATATTATATATATTATATATATAGGTAGTCGTCGACTTACGACCTCTGCGACTTATGACTGTTCGATCTTACGCCACGTAAAGTGGCCCAAACTCTCCTTTTTTTTTTTTTGTATGTAAATAACGTTGGCTGACTTACGACCAAATCGACTTACGACCGATCGGTCAGAACCAATTGTGGTCGTAAGTCGACGACTACCTGTATGTGTGTATATATATATATATATATATATATATATATATATATATATATAATATATATATATATATATACATCATACATATACATACATATACTTCTGATGTTTGTCATCTCGGTGCTTTGGGTTCTCATGACCAACTCCTTTTCCAGCTCTCAGAACAGAAGGTTGGCGGAAAAGGTGGGGGTGCAGATGGAGCTGTGGCTAATGCAGAGATTCTTTAGGATCCTTATTTTAACCATTTTCAATGAACCCTCCCATCCCAGTACCTGGACTTGCAGAAATATTTTACCCCAAACTGCTTCACTGCGATATTTACTTACTCTTCAACTTTTTTCTCCTGTTCTAGCTGTTTCTTTTGTAGTGATTGTTCATTTGCTCACATTACTGCTTCATTGTGATTTTGCTTCTTACAAATGTGCGAGTGGAAATTTAGGAAGTATAAATAAATATTATAAAACCTTGGCATCCATCGACATATGATGAAGGCAAAAAAACAAACGAAAAAAAAGAGCAAAAGTTCTGAACTGTACTCCACACCTTGCTGACCGGCCCCCCTCCCGCCTGCAGTACTCTGCAAGCGTCTTATGCCACGTTGAATATAAACATATATATTGTCATGTTGGCGTATTTTAATAAATAAAAGGTGTTAAAATGATGATGTTTTATCAAAGAAACAAAAAATGAATTGTATTTTACAATATCAAAGAATGAAATTTCAATATTTGGTGCAACCACCTTTTTCATGCAAAACAGCAGATGCAGAATATATGGAACAACCTCCAAATATAATTTCTCCTGAAATTGCAAGAAAGCATTCTAAGACAGATATCTGCTGTTTTTTTCTTCTGCTTTTCATTTTTTTGTTGCCATTCAAATTCTCAAACCAAATTTGTTTTGTAATGAGTGTGGATTATGGTGTAAGCTCCCTTCATATCAGCACCCTCTCCCCCCGCCCCCCAATCGTCTCATTCATTCCAGTGTCCTCTCAACTCTACCCCTTCTGTGTATCCCAATTCAGGGTTCCTCTACCCCATGCATCCATCCGAACATGCCCGTGCCCCACCCTCTCCCAGAACCCCCTCACCACACCACCTCTCAGCTTACCCCTTGTCCTACACTATCTATGTAACTTCCCCCATACTCCCTCTCCACATCCGCCCAGATTCCCCAACCCATCTCCATGTTTCCCAACCCAGCCAACAGTGCCTCCTCCCTCCAATATCTGAGGCCCTGCTCCAATTTGACATCTATACATCTAGGCTGCTGCTGATAACCTGGACATAACCTGCTTAACAGAATCCTTCCTCCTATGGGAAGTCTCAAATTCATTCATGTCTCTCCCTGGCTATTATCGCTTCTGGTTCAACAGGTCTGAACTCCGTAATAGTGGCAAAGTTGTTGTCGACGTCAAGAATTCCATTTCTCACTGTCCATGTACAGCTCTTACACCTTCAACCCTCGAGGAGTACCTTTGGCTGCACCTTCCCCTCCACTCCCAACTCTTGTTTGTCTGTGTGTGCTGCACTGGCCTCATAAACATTTACCTCTCTCTCTCTCTTCTCTCTCTCTCTCTCTCTCTCTCTCTCTCTCTCTCTCTCTCTCTCTTCTGTCTCTCTGTCAACATGGAACAACTTTAACCACGGATCCCAACTCTTTCTTCCTCATATATGGTGAATTCAATTGTCACCATTGCAATTGGCTGGGTGTTGATACTTTTCACCAGCCATGGCACTGCAAGAAGGACTTCTGTGACTCCAAGGCCTGACTCAACTTCAGACCAGGACTTCTGAAAATGTCAAATCCTCCCTTCTGGATTTGTGATGACCACTTCATTTATCTCTTTATCTATCTCTCTCTCTCTCTTCTCTCTCTCTCTCTCTCTCTCTCTCTCTCTCTCTCTCTCTGTCTCTCTTCTGTCTCTCTCTGTCTCTCTCTGTCTCTCTGTCAACATGGAACAACTTTTAACCACGGATCCCAACTCTTTCTTCCTCATATATGGTGAATTCAATTGTCACCATTGCAATTGGCTGGGTGTTGATACCTTTCACCAGCCATGGCACTGCAGGAAAGGACTTCTGTGACTCCAAAGCCTGACTCAATTTCAGACCAGGACTTCTGAAAATGTCAAATCCTCCCTTCTGGATTTTGTGATGACCACTTTCCTGCTCATGTCTCCTGTTCTTCCAATGCTCCAATTTGTTCATGTGCTTGTGAGAGTCCACATCTCCATGGCTATTGTGAGAGAGCTGCCTCAGTGCAAGTCAGGCAGCTCACTCAGGCTAACTGGCAGGGACTGCAAGCTTCCCTCCCACTTCAGGACTGGTCCTCTATCCCTGACACCCCTAATATTAATGCAGCATGGGAATTCTTCCAGAGAAGCCCAATTTTTCATATGCACAGATTTGTCCCATCTCAATTACAGTTATCATACCCATCCTCCAATCCCTGGCATTGAAACAACTTGCATTCTCTTCCTGGAAGGAAAACCTGACTGAAGGCAACCTCATATCATTCCACAAAGCCCATAAAATGTGTGTCCACTCTCAGTAAAACCAGAAAACAACATCTGGCTAACTTCAAGATTGAACTTTCAAATCTGACTCCTTCCTCAAAGATCTGGTGGCACTTCAATAATCTGCCTCCGGAGTATGCTCCCCCTCTATTCCTTCCTTCACTTCAAATGGCACTGCAGTGCCTCTGCTCGTGAGAAGGTCGAACATCTCAACTATGTTTGTTTCCAAATCTTGTGTCCCTAACTTCTCATTCCATGTAGCCACTCCACACAGTTGCTCCCAACTGTTCCTGGATTCTATGTCTTTCTCACCTGAGAAGATGGAGAAGTTTCTGGCAACCCTTGACTGATTCTGCAACTGGCCCGGATGGCATCAGCATGCGTGTTTTAAAAAACAACAACCTGCTGTCACTCTTGTACATCCACTTTCTGCTCTGTTCACCCTATCATTTGCCATATGTGATCTACTATCTGCTTGGAAGTCAGCCAACTTCACCGAAGTACATACACAATATGCAAAAACGGATCCTGTTAACCTAAGACCTATCAGCTCCATCCAATCATCAGCAAGGTCATGGAATCCATCATCACAGTTGACATCAAATCTTCATTTTCTTCAGTGGCCTGATCTCAGACCATCAGTTTAATTTAGGACTAAGAGTCGCTCTATTTTGGACATTCTGTTTTCACTCTCCCAACAATGGATGGAGGCCCTATATCTCAGGCATGAGATCAT
The DNA here is from genome assembly GCA_035128595.1 of Eptatretus atami. Lineage (NCBI taxonomy): Eukaryota > Metazoa > Chordata > Myxini > Myxiniformes > Myxinidae > Eptatretus > Eptatretus atami. The sequence goes on along the minus strand of CM068958.1, from coordinate 114,901,098 downwards.
GGCCGTCTCTCTGGACATATCTTGAGCATTTAATAAAGTCTGGCAACCCGCAGAGCTCTCCAAACTCTCTGCCATATAGCATCCTCCTCTCATGGTCTATCAACTTCTTCCACTCTGATCGCAAATATGTGGCTCTCAACCAGACCCTCTCATTGTCAAGGCTGGAATTCCCGAAGGAAGTGTCTGGCACAGTCCTATTCTTAATCTTCATCAACGATCTTTCTGACTGAAAAATCCTCCATCTGTTGTGGATAACTCCACCCTCTGCCGTAGTCTCCCTCTTCCTTCAGATAGTTAGGCAGACTCTTCTTTCTCAACAGACCTTGATAGAATCACAAGCTGGTCAAACACTTGAAATATGTCTTTCAATCCCGACAAATCTCACACTCACTCTGTCTCTCCAAAAGGACTGTCTGGTGAATCCTCCCATCTACTTCCTTAACTAACCTCTTGAATAATTCACTCAAACTTTTGGGCCTCACCATTTGGCATCATCTCTCTTGGGAAAACTACATACGTATATCTAAGTTTGCCGACAAAGCCAGCCACTGAGTGAGCATCCTCGATCAACCAAAGCATTTCGTTGGCACATCTGAACTTTTATCTACTTGCATGGCCTGTATCTATCACTTCATCTGCAGTACTCCTCTCCCCTTCAAGGCAGCTGTTAAGCACCTTCTCAGGACATCCCCACATCATATCCATTAACTTTTCTACAGTCATTGACCCTTCCGAACCCACCACTTTCTTAGTTTCCAGGTTATTTGGTGTCCCCCTGCTCCCTTACCCTCCTTTTCATTTTTATTGTTCGATTTACGCTTCTTCCCCACTTTTCTTCCACTTCTGTGATTGAGAGTTTGCACCGATGTGCACCTTGTTCACTCCCACCCGTGTGCTCCTCTCCTCCCCTTACTTTCATCCTGTCCCATTTCCTTTCTGCCTGTAAGTCTCCCTCTATTTTGACGCTTTACCCTGTTGTTAGTGTGCCTCTCCCCCCACTTCTCTCCACTGTTCTTTTCGTTCTGTCATGTCCTGGTCCATTCTGCATTCTAGCTCTTCCATGAGCCTCGCCTCTGTACACAAAAAAGTAAAGATTAAGTTATAGGTGCCGTTCCTTCAGTCAGACATGCCAAAAGGATTTTAAAATCCCATTAATGAGGACACAATTCAATTTTAGATCGACTAAAATTAACATTCAGTTTAATTTACAAGCTCAAAATTACTACCTGTTTTCCAAGTACCCACTTGGATGGACTGAAAAAATGAATGGGATGTTTTGATGCCATGCTTTGTTTTGCTTTCCAAACTATAGTGGTTGTTTCTGAGGAAACAAGCAAAAATGTGTGTCCACTCTCAGTAGAGCACAGAATAGAGCGAGGGATTTTTCATTTGTTACTTGCGAAAATTGAAGATTTTTCAAGTATGTTGGTTGGTTGCGTGCGTTATTGTTTGTCTGTATTTTTATTTTATTTTATGTTTATCGCCGACAGATCACAATTTTAAACCGATCTTCACGAAACTTCACCACATGGTAGTCGTCGTCTCAAGCAAGAAGCCTATTGTTTTTGAGGTCAAAAGGTCAACATAGGCCAAAGGCCAACAAATTCGTCAGATTTCTAAAATCCTTAATTTTCATGCGATTGACTTGAAATTTGAAGAGGATTTATATTTCAGGTCACTGAATGCAACCACCCAATTATGTTGAGGTCAAATTTGTTTTGTGGACTTCGCAATTGTCATGCTGTTCATGACATCTTTCTTGTTTGTTTGTCACTTGCAAAATCGAAGATTTTTCAAGTATATTCATCAGTCGATTTTGTTATTATCTGTCTGTCAATCGTCTACAGGTCACAATTCTAAACCGATCGTCATGAAACTTTAACCAAGTTGAAGACGTAGTCTCAACTGAGAAGCCCATTGATTTTGAGGTCAAAGGTCATCTTGAGGTCAAATTTCTAAAATCGTCAATTTTATTCCGATTGACTTGAAAATGAATCGGCATTGCATCGTGCATCACTGAATTGGGAAACCAACTATTTTTGAGATCAAAACGTCAAAGGTCAACTCAAGGTCAAACCTCTAAAATCATCAATTTTCAACTGAAAATCGTCAATTTACATCCTATAACTTGAAAGTTGAACAGGATTTGCGTAGTCCATCACTGATTTGGGAAAGCAACTATTTTAAAGGTCAAACTTTAAAAATAACTAAACAATTTCAATCTGAAAAATAATCAATTTTCTTCCGATTGACCTGAGCTTTGATTAAGATTGTCAATTTTAATCTGAATAAAATTGACAATTTGATGTATCCATGGCAACCTTTGGAGAGGGGGGTGGATTTTACAAGTATTGTGTTCTTCACGACATCTTTTTCTTATATATTTGTTTGTCTGCTTGCTTGTCCACATAGAACTTTCGTGTTTTTCTCCACAACCGCTCATCAGATTGAGACAAAATTTTCACGATAGGAACGACTACTCATGTAGAATGTTTAATGGTAATTATGATGTCATAGGTCACGTGGTGTGGCAGCCATGTTGGATTTACCCAAAAACCTATAAAAATGTCCTCCAGAATGACTGGATAGATCGAGGGGAAACTTCACACAAATGTTCCCCAAGCATTGGGGATACCAGGGTATTCATGAATAATTGATAAGATGAAACCTGAGTCCTATCCAGGTTCCTCCTAATGACTTCATCTTTGCTTTATGCTTGTTCGGGTTACTTCTGATTACTCCAATGCAGGACTGTACCGATTTGGTCTTCCATTTGATTTGAATTGAATTTATTTTAATCCCATTCTGAATTCAACTGAACAATAATAAACGTCATGGGTCAGGGTCAAGTGTCTGATCAAAGCAGGGTTGCATCAAAGCGGGACGTCTTGGTACCGGTCATCACTGCCAGCAGTTATAAAGTGGCAGTTGTAGTTATGTGTATTGTTAATTATGTAACATCAGTACACAAACACCACATAAAACTACATAAACACCACACAAAACAAGTCCTGGCGAGGGTCTGCAATCTATGATTGCTCTTTTTCTTGTTCTAGTTTCACATTTTAACAATTTTAACAATTTAAATACATTCTAGTATTTCTTTGCGTTATTTCTTCGATACAAGCACATGAATTTTTCAGCCAACCATAGAATAAGGAGACAATTCACACCTCAAAAATGTGATTGGTCTGGGCCCATAGTGTTAGATGACACATTTTGAAACTTAGGTATTGTGTTGCAATGATGCACTAATGACTGATCCAGGAGCTTGATGTACTGACAGCATGCTGCCCATAACATAACATAATGGAGGTGGACACAAAGTATTTACACTTTCTACAAGGTTTTATTCAATTTTTCACCTCCATAAGTGCCGAGTGGCTCATACAAAATATGCAGAATTGGTTTTTCCAATTCACTGTGAGATCTCAACATTCAGGAGGAAATAAAGAATGATAGAATATGTCAGACGCCAAGGAAATAATTAATGTCGTATCATAGATTCACAAGGGTCAGTGTTGGGACAGTTTCACCTTTAATCTGTACGAAGTAGTTACATGCAGACCTGTTGAATAGGATATCTAATGCATTCTGTTAACTTAAGTCCTGGATGAGCAAAGTTGGCATTTTCTCAAAGATAAGCCTTCTAGTTGTATGAATACAATTTATATATAAACAGTGTTCAGGATTAGCAAAAGCTGATTCTTGGAGACAACTACTAATCGATGAGTCATGTTTTACATGGCAAATCAGAATTATCTTTCTCAAAGAGTTAATTTGTTGAATCCAATATATAAGATACATATATATATATATATGCATCTTCCTGAGGAAAGGCCAAAGAAATGCAAAACTTGGGCTCCACTGCTGTGCTTACCTGCAGAGAATGCACAGACGTTATCATCAAACTGGAAGCGAACTACGTTGCACTGCCGGTCAATGATGTATGTCTGCCCATCCCAGGCACAAGCTACAACCTCTTCACAACCATCACACTGTTGAGAGGAGGTAGAGTGCATTTTCTCAACAAAAAAATAACTCAAAATAAAAACAATTGTTTACTCAAATCACCTTTAAAAAAAACAAAGATTATCCATAATTGTCATAATGTTGAGGACGCCAAACAAGTACAACAAAGTTTACTAATCACACTGAAGACAGCAGTATTTCGGATTTGGTTTCTAAGCATCTGGATATAAAGCTAGTTATAAGAAAAATGAACATGTCACTGTTTGGATTGTTGTATAAAACAAAGAAACCAACATCTGTCTTGAGCTTGGCAAGGCACAACAACGGTCAAGTCAAGCTCACAAAATGAAGACCTAGAAATCAACAGTGCACGACTTGAGCTTTGAGAGATTTAGACAACTTTGTGCAGTGTTAAATATTCTAGAAGTTAACAAATGACATTAATTAATGTTGTTGCTGTGTCTGTCAGCATGAATCAAAATGCTTGCAGTACAATCATTGCCACAGATATTCTTCAGAAAAGTATGGGATAAAATGCCGGCCCAACCTGGTTTAGTATAGAGGTGGTGACCAGTGCTCCGCCCATCCTTGTTACAGGCCAAAGCACAGGTCGACTCTAAATGACCTCCTAATTGGCATAGAAAACGACTAATTTGTAAAACAACCTACTAAAAGAACTACTCCCACGATAAAGATCAATTAAACCAGACAAACTACAAGATAACTTGACAACTGCAGCCCAGAACCTGAAAAGTCTTTGTTCTGGAGCTCATGATCAAGTTGGGAGAACTCTCCCATAAAAACTCGTCAAGCAGCAGCTTGACAAAGTATTTCTGAATAAGACCAATGATAACAATTTAATCCAGGATTATGCAATCACCATGCAAATGCATGTTCTGTCTCATTGGTGACAAGACAGACTCTGCAAGAGGAGTGGCCTTGGTGACATCTACAGTTCAGCAGATGTGGCCTTGGGATTAATCAACATCATCACAGGACCCTTTGAAATATGCTGATTACAGGCCAAGTACAAGCATGGAAAGTTTCTACTTATAACCACATACTGTCTTCCTTTGCCAGATATCTGGAAAAAGGAGGAATGTCTGGAAAAAACACTCAAAAGGAAGAATACAAAATGTACAAAAGCAAGAATACAAAAATAAAAATAATATGCACTCTGTCCTGTAGGTACAGACATACTCTGGGTAGGTAACATTAACAAACACCACTGAGAAAGGGATGGAAGTAACAGCAGGGACTAAACTTTCCAAATCCTGAAGGAGATGGCTGCCAAACTAGGCCTGTATCAGATAATGAAAGAGCCAACAAAAGCAACAAACCTTCATTTTTTATGAACGATATTTCAAATCTGATTCTCTGGAAAATCCTGCTAATCTCTTTGCTGGTGACTCCACCCTCTGTCATAGCATCTCTCATCCTTAAAATAGGCAGGCAGCAGCCTCTTCCCTCTCTGCAGAACGTGACAGAATCACGTGCTGGTCCAACACTTGGAATATGTCTTCCAACCCTGACAAATCTCACACACTCACCTTGTCTCTCCAAAAGGACCGTCTGGTGAACTCTCCCATCAAATTATTTCACAAATCTCTTGAAAAAGTTCAGTCACTCAAACTTTTAGACCTCACCCTCAGCTATGATATTTCCTGGGCAAACCATATACACAAGTTGACCTCCAAAGCAAGATTCTGACTGGGTATCCTCCATTATGCAAAGTGTTTTTTTTAATGACAAATCTGAACTTTTATCAGTTTACAACACATTCAACCACAGCTCAATGGAGTACTTCTCTCCCCTTTGGGATGGCACCTCTGCAACACACCTTGCACTTGATGCCATGGAAACTAAGGCCTTCAAGATCATTGGAATATCTCGCGATGAAGCCGAGTCTATGGGCTTATCACTTTGCCATTGCCGACAAGTCAGTGGTCTCCGTATTCTTCTGCCTCCTTTCAGGTCTTGCACCTTCTGCCCTCTCCGTGCTTTGTCCCCCACCCCCCTCCGGGTATCTGCAGGACACATGGAGTCCACCAGTAACCCCTCCTTGAAAAACTGTCACAATCAAGAACCACTGCTCATCTCCACTCATTTGTTCCTCTTTTCTTCCACCTGAGGAACCAACTTTCACATCCTCTTCAAATCTCATTCTTCCCTCCAGGTCTTCAAGAGAGCTGTTCACCACCATCTCAAATCATCCCCATCCCAATGATCTTCACGATTTTTTTTAGAGGGGGGGGGGCACTTTTGCCGATAAGGCATCGGTGTGAGAGCCGCCACACCGCTTGCAGGACTCCATAAAGGCTGCCATTAGGCCCCACCTCCACATACTCTTCTTCGTTGTGGTTAACTGGGCTGCTGAATTAATACCAGGGGGTTGACTCAGCCTGTCATTCTTCCGAGGTCGGCAAAATGAGCACAAGTATACTGGTAATAGAAGCACTGCATCAACGGCGTAGCTGCACCCCTAACCAATGATACAAACAGCAGCCCAAAAAAAACAGGCAGCACACGATAGGAACTGGGCTGCAAGCATAATTATTTGTACACTGCAACCATATCCTGATGTAGTTGTGTTACTTTTACTAGCAGATACTCGTCTACGACGGGTATGGGGGACAGGACGTATCACAATACTCGGTTACAGTAGTTTCTTTGGATGTTTTGCGCCGCATTCAACAGCTCAGTTCATATTGGTGGCGTTTCTGGGTGCCCATGGTAGCGTTTGAGACCGGTCGCTTTAGATTGTTGGCCTTGACACATAGTGCCGGATGAGTAACACGAACGATTTGACATATTCTTCGTTTCTATATTACCTCCATCAACAGATTAACAACATGGCAGGATAAAAGTCGTAAATGCTGAGTTGAACAAACGTCCTGAACTCATGGACTTAGTTAAGTAATGCACGTCGTCTTGGACCCGGCCGTCGGTTTGCCGCCGAACGCTGCTGATTGTGACGTCATCGATTCCCTCTTTGAAAATTCTATCTATATTCGATTTTTTGAATCTGCTATTACCTGCGCAAATACATGGAACACATAAGGTGAAGATTTCGGAAGTATGAACAGAATATGTTCGGAGAAAAGTGTGTTCGACGTTCCAGGCTTACGCCCATTATATGATGATGATGCTTTACGTTAGAACACTCATTTTAAACCATTGTGTCAATTTGATAGCATTTATGGAGGATTACGATGGGGTGTTTTCACATTTGTGAATTATCGGCCACACGTCAGGGGCCACACTTTAGGCCACCAGGGGCCGACAGTGGCTCGTGGGCTGTGCAATGAAGAACAGTGTCCCATCCAAAACAATGATCTTTTCCACACCCATTAAACCATCCTTCACCCCTCCAAAATTTTGCTTCTATATCCATCTTGTCCATCCCTTGCATTCTCCCCTTCCCCTCATTTATCCGTCTCCATATATTTTCTCCCTCCGCCCTGCTGTTGGCATTTCCCTCTTGTCCTTCTGCTGTACATTTTGTTATGTTGCGTCCTGACCAGTTTTGTGTTCTAGCTCTTCAACGAGCCTTGACTGTGGAAATAAAATTTAAAAAATAATAATAATAATAAAAAAGTTTAACCAGTGTTTTACGGCAACAGACCTACTTAGCTATGGATCACACGAATCAAATTCCAGTGATACAACCACCACAAAGTCTGAGTGTCGTTCTATACCCCCCCCCCCAAGTGTAATCCACAAAATTGATCACCTTACTGAGGGATATGCAACCTTCCATTATTCATTTATTCATGGTGCAGAAACCAAATCCAAAAATGTGATCGATATCGGGGTAAACAAAGCATAAAGATGCAAGGTGGAAACGGCACTTACAGTCATGTCGACTTTCCCCATTGCAAACATTTGATTATCTACATGCAATGACCAAAGCTGCTTTCCATGTTCCATCAGCTTCAGACTCCCTGTTCAGTACAGGACAAAGTGCAAACTCAATGTGATCACCATATCCAAACAGATATGTTTGAAAGTGTCAAGTAATATGTATATATATATATATATATATATATGTATACATACATACATATACATCAACAACAGGAAACTATACAGTATAACAATATATAAATACCTGCACTCTTTTGTGGACCCGAAATAAAATACAAACTTCAGCAGAATATTCTTTGCCTCACAAACCCTGCTTGGTCAACTGAAGTTAATCATATGCGTTCCCTCACAAGGAACTTCGACACAAGAGGAGGCCATTAGTCCGATCAAAGCCTGCATCAGTATTGCCAACTTCTGGTTGTTTGGCGTGCACCAACCTTTTGAAAAGCTGAGTGCCAAGCAAGGAGGCAGCACGTACCATTTTTGAAGTCTTTGGAATGACTCGGCCGGGGTTTGAACCGCCAAACTCCCAGTTCAGAGTGGGCGCTGTAACCACGATGCAACCGAGTATGATCACAGTTCCGCTGGATCCACTGGATATGATGATGGCAAATGGTGAAAAAGTATTTTTTTATGCCTCTGTTGATGAAGTCGCCGGAGGCATTGTGTTTTCCTGGTGTCCGTCCGGCTGTATGATCGTCCGGTATTGGTTTTCGTTACTGCGATAACTTAAGAACGGCTGATGGTATCCGAGTCAAACTTGGTACAAGTATGTATAATGATGTAAAGATAAACTGATTAGATTATGGAGTCAAGAGGTCCCGCTCAGTAAAAATTCTGTTCCCGTGCTAACTTGTGAACCAGTGATGGGATTTTGACCAAACATGGTACAAGTATTTATTATGATGCAAAGATGAACTGATTAGATTTTGGCATCAAGAGGTCAAAGGTCAGAGGTCATGTCAGGTAAAAATGTGACACTTGAGAACAGCTGAAGGGATTGAAATTAAACTTGGTCCAAATACGTATAATGACGTAATAATGTGGGTGGAGGCATGTTGGTTTGTCAATGTCGCAACGTCGAAGAGTGCCGTTCCAGTCACCTCCATCACCGATGGTCAAGGAGGTTATGTTTTCACCCCACTCTGTCTGTTTGTCTGTGTGCAGATATCTCAAAAAAGTTGTGGACGGATTCAGACAAAACTTGGTGGAAACATTGGGCATGTGACAAGGAAGAATTGATTCAGTTTTGGTGAAGATCCGAATCCAGATCCAGATCCGATAAATTTTTTAAAGTGATTCTCCACAATTGAGAGACAGGGCTCAAAAACGATATATAGCACGACATTTTAAAATTGTATTGGGCCAGATATGTTCTCGTGGATCAGGCATTGCGGGACCGAGGTGTGCGCTCCACTGAGTGCCCTTCTAGTTATATCTGCAATTGTAGCGTCTTTGCACCAAAGTGAATAGTCTTCTTTTTATTTTTGATAAACCCTCAGCCATCAGAAATATCAATTTGTCCGATTGTGCATGAGCAGAGAAGACGGAATGAAAAACAAAGCACAATTCATACATCAATATCCGTATCTCATGACAACATAGTAATGCCACATGAGGTTGCATGCAATCATTTCTGCTCTTCATTGATGACATTTAAACAGTGACCTTTAACAAACATGCCTGAGAGAAAATGAAAAAAACAAAAAAAACTCAGTGTTTTGACAAGTGAAAAATACTACCCCGATGACGCAAGGAATAATCGATACAAATTACCACAAAGATGGGAACGGTCTGTTTGTTTGCTCGCACATTCCTCCCACAGTTTTTGCTTGATCTCCAGAGAGGAGACGGTAGAAGACAGACAGACCACCGACCTGCCTGAAGTGAGAGAGTGAGAGACCCAAAGAAACAGCCTCATCACGGGAGATGCCTCTCTCTCTCTATCGAGTGCAGCCTGTGGCTGCTGGGTGCATCATTGGTTGGGACGCGGTTATGCCCCTTACCAGTGCACTGGTACTCATTTTGCCGACCTCGAAAGGATGACAGGCTGAGTCAACCTCCTGGTGTATTAATTCAGCGGCCCAACGAGGATTGAACTCAGGACCCTAGGATCCCAAGCCGCCACCCTAACCACTAAGCCAACACCAGGCTACGGGAGATACCAATGATCCTAAATGCCTTGGTTTCTGCAGTTTGAGGCCAATAAAGGTGAGAGGTGGCAGCACCAGCCCAGAGGAGAGCAGTACTCCATCAGGCTGCGGGTGAAAGCTTTGTATGTGGTTCAGAGCTCAGGTGTGTCAAGGAAGGAATTTGTATGACGGAGGATGCCCAGTCGGCGACTGGCTTTGGAGGCCAGCTTGGAAATGTGGATTTCCCAGGAAAGATCATGGCAGATGGTGATACACAGAAGCTTGAATGAAAGGACTTCTTCAAGAGGCTTGTTGAGAAAGTAGATTATTTTTTCCAGACGGTCCTTTTGGAGAGACAGAGTGAGAATGACATTTGTCAGGGTTGAAAGACATGTTCCACGTGTTGGACCAGCTTGTG
>CM068958.1:114865859-114889206 GCA_035128595.1 Eptatretus atami | reverse complement strand
AGAGAGAGAGAGAGAGAGAGAGAGAGAGAGAGAGAGATTTACTTTAACAAGCAGGTGGTCAGATGAACTGATTGGAGCAGAGGAAGAATAGCAGATATTTTCAGGGGAAAAAGTCACTATGGTTATGTTCAATGTCATTATTGACATTATTATCATATTCTAGGCTGAATTCTGCTCAGTTTGATATATTACATGCCCAGGTTTAAACCAGAAACAAAAACGTTAGTAAACTGTTATCATTGAAAAAAGTGCAATTCAGGGGTAGTTCACGTATCGGCTTGAAAATAATATTTGAAATGCTCAAAAAAATTGGCACCATGATTTTTCTGACTCACAGAATCCATAAGAATGAAAAAATATATGACGCCGAAAATTATCATCTGGTGCCCACGGAATTACATTGGCCTCTACACTGTGACTCGAATGGTGGAATCCTTGAAAACGCAAAAATCCTCGTTAACTATGTGATGGACTTATAAACGGTAGATGCTTGGCAGGCACCTCTAATGGTCAAGAACGTTGCAGCAAGTGCTGGTTTGGCATATGGGTTCACAGTCCCAATTCAAACAAAAAAGTTCATCGAACATGATACCCTGCACAGTGTTCAGGTATATGCACGAGGGCCTTGCCATTCGTGGGCGTGACATTCTTAAAAATCCCCGTGAACCGCAAATCCGCAAACTTCGGTGGTAATGGGGAAAATATGGTTCGGGGCTTCAGCTTTAATATTTATTCAAACTTTACCTTTAACATGTTTGTGTGTTGTTTTTGTGCTATATTTATTTTCACGAATAAAAGTGAAATTGAGAACATAAAATAAAGTTTTATTTTCCTGTATTAAGAACGTAAAATCAAGTTTATTTTCTTGAGTTATTATTATTTTATATGCAGCTTGTGGCTACTGGTTGCATCATTGCTGGGAGCATGGCTGTGCCGCTGATGCAGTGCCCCCTGTTTTCCGTAAGCTGGAACTCATTTTTCCAACTTAGGAAGGATGACAGACTGAGGCAACTCACTATTTGGTGCTATTTACCGGCACAACAAGGGCTCAAACTCAAGACCCTAAGATCTTAAGCCAGCCACCTTAACTGTTAAGCCAACACCAGGCTTAATTTCCTGTATGAAGAACATAAAATAAAGGTTTTTTTGTTGTTGTGTTAAGATCATGAAACTTACCTTTAACAATCATGATTATAAACTTGATCCAATTATATGATGGCGATGTTGATGATGGCGAGTTGATGGAGATGATAGTATATACCCATAATGGCCAACTCTTCTTCACCCCAAAAGACATGCCATCTCATGCTATATATCAATATATTGCATGGTTTTTTGATGTATGATGAAGGCGATTTGTGTGATACAGTCAGTCTTCAGGTGTGTAATTAAATTTAAATAAAGATGAAAAGAGATTTAAAGACGTATAAATAAATTAATTCTGGGTTTTACCACCATTTTCTCCAGCGGCTTTTACAACACCCTATCTAATACATTACATTAGTTCTTCATGCCTGTTGTACGTGCCCATCATGCCGTCCATAAAAACAGCAAGTTTCCTGTTTGGAATGATTTTCAATTTTGTTTAACTGCCAGACAGGCAGACAGGGTAAAAATATTATTTCACTCCTCTCTGCGCATGTGCGATCGGGACAAATTCAGTCAATATATGGTGAAATGGCAAACTTTTTCCCATTACGACAGGGGTACACTAGTGCATTCCACTATTCATGTTCTAAAAAATCTTTCTATTCATGTTCCAATTCATGTTCAAAATATAACATTCGATTTAAAGAAGTTGTTCCTTGATCATAAACTGACGATCATAAACTGATAAGATAGACAGACGGACGGACATGAACCAATTGCTTGACCCCGCTTTTCGCTTTGCGTGCGCTGGGTAATGAGCAGGAACCATTGGATATAATCCCTCATTGGACGGCTTGCCAGCTCAACTCTTGGGGTGAATCTACTTTTTCCTGGAAACAGCCAAGTTGTTCCCCCCCCCCCCCCACCAAAAAAGTTTATAATATACCATGCATTCTGGCCCTGTGGGGGATGTGGTTTTGCATCACCACTGGCTTTGGATTTAGGGCAAAGGTGCATTTAGTTTTATTTGATCATGTACTTTGGTCTTGTGGTTGAAGTGTACATACGATATTAGCTTTGTTATAAAGTTTGGGTTTTATTTTTATTTTTTTACCTTTTCTTCTGTTAAGAAGGTATCTTCAGAGATGCCATCGAGCCAGAAACATGTCTGTGGGTTGATTCCCTTTCTAAGTTTGTGCTTTTGACGCACACTACAGAATGTTAGAAGCAAAACAGACAGGCTTTGCTGCATCAGAAAGTGCATCAACGATGAAAGCATAAAGCAAGATGCAGCCAATTACAGAGGCCCACACACAGCAGGAATTTGTTCAGAGAACAGAAGCAGATCATAGATAATTTCTCATCAACTTGAACAAAAGGCAAATTAAATTATCATAAGTGAGAAAGATAGAAAATGGTATTCTAAAGTTAAATATTGCTATATTTTTGGAAATGAATGAATCAAAATGGACTGCAAAGTTGAGATCACTGCCATCTCAACAGGAATATGGAGGAGATACAACTTCTGTTGACGTGCTGATTGCATATTGCAGTCCTTAATGAAAATTATATTTGGTCTCACAATCTGCATTTTATAGGAATGTGATGTCCCCCTCATCCTTGGGGGGGACTTAACTTAACACCCTACTATATTTTTTGACTGGCAGTATAAAAAGTTTAACTTTTAAAGGATTCAGTTATTCTTTTACAAGTGATATCCTGATAAACATTAGCTTTGCTTTACCCACAAGTCAATTTAAATATGGGTTGAAAAACAATTTGATTGAGGTGATTTGTCTTGCTGGGCATCATGTTTTCTGCCAAAGCCATACCAATCTCACTGCAATTCCCATAATACATCTGTCTAACCTGCGAAAGCAATGCCAAATCCTTTATGCAAATTATATTGTCTAAATGATTGTACTTCCAAAGTACTTCAAACACCTTGTAACATTTATCAGTTGAAGCTCATTTTCCAAGCTCTAACCTCACATTAAAAGGCCACTGTGCATTTGATTACTCAACATGTGTTGATGCATCACACTTTTAGTCTGTTGTAAACTTCAAATTCCTACTTGGCTGAATCATTAACATCCATTGTCATCAGATTATGGTGGATCTTCATAACAGTGAAAACGATTTACCAAAAAAACAGGAAAGGTAAATGATACGTACCATCGAGGCTGCAGAGAGCGATCATGCCTGTGGTGGATGACTGACTGAAAGAAGTACCTGGAGAAAGTTGATAATTTTAAGATTTGTGTTTCATGGTAAGAAAGCTTTTCAACTAATTTGTTAAAACCTCTAAGCTCTGTCAAATCTCACCAAATTGAAAGTGCAACAGCCAATTATTATTTTATTTAGCTTAACTTATAGCATCATGGAATTGTTAAAAATGAGGTTGAAAAACCTTCATTAATTGAGCTTCTTTGGATGTGCTCATCCATCCACTTCCTATGTGACGAATCCAAGTAATGAGGAAATGTGATTACAAGTTACACATTAAAACAATGTAAAACAAACACCCTCAAACACTAAAATCTTGAAATCAAGAATCAAGAAACAAAAAACAAGGAATATTATTTTGCAATGCATTAAACAATGCGATGAAATAAAGCTCGAAGGATCTCATCGAGAAAAATGGTACAAAGAAGTACGTTTGATAGATTTCCAAACAGATGGCTGGTATGTTAGGGTCGAGTTCAGTTTTAGTGTTCGGAAGATGGTAATAAACTTGCATGTGTGGGAGTGCACTGTGAAGAAAGTACAAAAATCTGAGCTCGTCGAAGAAGAACAGTCTGTAATCCTTCACAACTAATTTACACAGGAAATCCCACAGAGGGATTGTATTTTTAGTACAATTACACAGCACACATTCATTCTGCAATTACACAGACAACAAGGGATAAAGCATGTGAAACAGTAAATTTATATGGTGCAGGACAAGCACACACATTGTCTGCAGTATGACATGGAAATTAAACAAATCCATGCAGACAGAATGGAACCAACAACCCATACATGTCATTATAAGGCACGCACAGATACAGTGGGGGCAGATACATGATAGAATTGTAGCTTTTGTGATAAAAGCACCAAAATTGGCATAGATCATGTATAATATGTACTAAATTATTTCAGACATAGTGTCAAGCTGAATATTTCCTCTGATGGTTATAAATGGGAAAAATCCAAAATGTCTACCGCACTAATTGCGAAAATCTATTAGGTCGCATATATTCAGCAATCTGACATTAAAACATGAACAAAGTGCCCTTTTCGAGGTTTTCAGACATAAATAATCCAATGCCACCATCATTTTTTTTTTCTTAAAAATGAATGGATATTAATTTTAGGAATTATATAATTTTTTGTTTCTTTGCAGACGGCTGAGCAGATGTAGCTCTCATCGTGGAAGAAAAGAAGAGGTGCAAGCTCCTTCACAGTGAGAGTCTGTGGTCATTTAGTCCATACTTGATACTATTGATTGGACTCTGTGTGCTTTGTCTCAAGAACATTCTTCCGCATCACTTCAGTGTCCAGCAATTTCAAAACAGATGTTGGAGCTGGCTATGACAATTTGGGTGACAATTTGACAAATTTCCATGAACTTAGTGAGCAGCCATTACCAGTAGACATGTGCCAGCTTGATGAAGTAGATGGCGTTGTGACCACCCTGCCCAGAAATCATGCTCGATGTCATACATCCTGTTGCCTGAAGTGGTCTGCTCATCCACTGGCAAAAGTACAAAGAACTGCTGCATCGACAAATGAGGCAGGAGATCACCCAAATATGCGTCTTGATGAAGTAGATGGCATTGTGACCACCCTGCCCAGAAATCATGCTCGATGGCATACATCCTGTTGCCATACAGAAAATGAATACTGATGGATTTTCAGCTTTGGTGGAACTTAAAGGCTACATAGAAGAGATGAAGTGTGCAGATAAGTCAGTTGCTCCAATTTTCAAGCCGTTTGATGTTTTACAATTGTACATTAACCGACTGAGAGAGCTGGGATGAAATGTATCCAGTAAAATTCACGACAGAGATTTGAAAGAGCGAATACTTGCCAATGGCCTCCATGCCGAAAAGCAAGGCCGCGACATCTTCATGACTTTTGATGATGATATCGGACCTCTGCTGAGAGAAGCAAGCTTGGACAAGTGTGATGATGAAGCTATTTGCCAAGCAAAAGCTGCACATATCATACGCTGAGATATGCCGGTAAAGCATGCAACATTTGATAGGTCATTTCAGAAAGGCTGACAGGAAGATGTGTTCCCACATCACTGGTTGCAATCGTCGACATGATCATGGATGGAACAAATACCAAGAACAATGACAGAGACAGGAAGGAAAGCAGCACTTAAACTGCAACAATTGGGCCAGATTATCAGTCAAGTGAAAAGACGACAGGGGTACACTAGTGCATTCCACAGTAAGGACAGAGAGAGGCCGCTACCGATATACCTTGGCCTGATGATTCATGGACATGCACACAAACGTGAACTTGTGGACACCTTATTCCATCTGGCTTATCAATTTCGTATGACAGAGTTCTTGATATCTCCACAAGCATGACGATTTCAGCATCTCAGCAATATGAAACCGATGGGGTTGTTTGTCCATTCATCCTTTGAAAAAAAAAATCAGTTCACTACAGCTGCAGTCAATAACATTGACCACAACCCAAGCTCAATGACCACTCATGACACGTTTCTTAGTACAGGTATATCCCTGTTTCAGAATCATATCTGATGCTGTTGAATATAAAAGAGCTACACTAAAGCTTGGGCCCTCAAAGGAAGCAGATCCCATCACTACCTGAGTCGTACACAAATTTTCCCCCTGTGATGGGGAGGAACAAGGACCGTCTCATCTCTTCCATTGATGGTACTCTGACAGGTGATGACCATTATGTAAAGGCTGCCTTCGAAGAAGAGAACAAGTGGCAAAAGCAATCTTTTTTGAAGAAGCATGTCCTCTCTGGGAGTTGTCAGACATGGAGGAAGGGGCAGACAACCCTGAGCCTCTGTCTGACTAATTATAATCAACACCATGCATCCCCATGCCTCACTTCCACCCACTCCCTCTCAAAGTGTATAGCAATGTGTAGTGAGGCATCACACACACTTCTCCTCCCCCCCCCACCCAACTTCCTTGATCCCCCCACCCCAACTTCCTTGATCCCCCCCCCCCCCCTTCTCTCTCTCATCAGCAAAGCAACGGGTGGTATTTGCAAGTACAAAATAAAAGTGACAGTTTAAAAATAAGGTGCAATTTATACTTTAGTTAAAGGCCCAGTCACACCTTGACGTTTTAGCCAGCGATGGCAACGTATTAAAATGTATGTAAAACGGTGGCTTACGTTGAACTTTGATGTTTTTTTTTAAAGATTCGGACGTATTCATAACGACTTGGTCTTATGTATAACGTATTAGTAACGGACACAGAACGTTTCGTTGTGTTATAGCTAACTTATACACACAAATGCTGAACCTGTTGTCGGCCTACACAACCTATGCCCAACGATAGTCTAACTTATGCATAGCGCGCTGCACATAGCCGACGATGACGTGACGTAGCCTATTAAAAGGCTGATGCACAACGATTCAAATCATAACCGCCGCAGAAATGGAAGTGTCAACATCGCAGTCACACCTTGGCGATCTTGCCAGCGTATGCCGACCTAAGAAAAATGTGTCTAAAATGCTGGCGCACGTCGAATACGGTATGGGTAAGTTTGGTATACGTGAATAGAACGCTAAAGTACGCTATCATACGTCGTAGTAAGTGGAGTACGTCAAGAATTTTAAACATGTTCAAAATTTTACGACGTACTTGGCGTATGACACACGTTCCGCATGCGATGGGAATAAGTTGTACACACGATATGCAGACGCTTACACACGTCGACAAAGGCTACTTGTAAGCTACTCACAAGTCGAAACACGTCGCGGTAATGTCTTTTTTACGCGAAACTTATTTCTAACTTATGGTTGACGTGCTTTGAACCAATTCTTTACGTAGTCCCAACGCACATTGACGTATGTAGACGTATTCCATTGACGTCTTCCGGTCGACAAAAAAACTAAATGAACGTGTTTCTAACTACAACTGCCATATAATGACGTGTTCCCAGCGTTTTGGGGAATTGGTATATAAAAATGGTCTTCACAAGGGGGAACCCATCAGTGTTTTCGACTCCTTTTTGAGTCGATGTCCATGTCAGCAGTAACAGTATCGAGTATCAGTATCAGTATTAGTAGTAGTTTGTTCATGTTGGCAGTAGTAGGTGAGTGTGATGGGGAGGGTGTGGGTAATGATGGATCCTCCTTGCGTCCGCGTGTCCACGGGTAGGAGACATCTTTGCGGCTAATTTTTTTTGGGGTTTTTTCAACAATGAGCTATGGCTTGTTTTTACGTTTTAGGTGTATTCATAACCAGTTGGACAAATGCTCAAGGTACTAATAATGTACATAGAGCGCTTCGATACTTTATAGATACGGTATACCAATGAATAATTATCGTGTAGCCAGCGTTCACAACCTATGCCCAACGATAGCCTAACTTATCCATATCGTGCGGCAGTTTATCTTTGCCGGTGACGTGGGGTTTGCTATTCATAGGCTGCCACTCAAAGATTTAAATGGCTGCAACTCACTATTGAAAGTAGACGCTTGCGCTCAACAATTGGATTTTTTTACACTCAACTATTTTAATTGTTTACAATGAACGATTTAAATTGCTGTCACTCGCCTTTGTTTTTTGACGCTGGCGCTCGAAATTTGAAGCGTTTCTATTCAACGTGCTAAATCGCTCAAACTCCACTATTGAAAATAGACGCTTGCGCCAAACAATCGCAATTGTTTACACTTAACGTGTTCTTATCGGTGCAAATCAACTGGTGTCTTATCGGTGCAAATCTTATCGGTGCAAATCAAATCCGATCCATGGTGTCACCCAGTACTTCTCCTCCGTTCACGTCTTCTTCTCTCGGTTCTATTGGCACGCAACTGGTGCAGTGCCAAATCGATGAGGGTATGCTGATGTTGGAGAACAGGTAGATATTGTAGTGTCATCGTTGCCGGATACTCCATCTCTCGTATGTCATGGACATGTACTCGCTATGTAGTCTGCAACACTGACGGGTTCCTCCTGTGAAACCCTTTTTATTTACCAATTCCCCTAATCGCTGCCATTACATCATTATCTGGTATCTGTAGGTTGGGAACTCGTTCGTTAAGTTCTGTAGTCGTCCGGTAAACGTCAAATACGTCTACATACGCAGTATGCGGCGGAGGTGCGTTACACACAGGTGCAAAGCACGTCACTCATAGGTTAGATAAAAGCCTCTTTTGCCCTAAAACAATAACTCGGCATGATTCGACGTATAAGTAACTTTCAAGCAAGGAGTGTCGAAGTGTGTCAACGATCGCGTAGCGTGTTAGCAACATGTCACTGATAGGTTATAAATAAGTTTCAGGCAGCTAAGCATTATACCGACGTCTTTCAGCCTATGAGTAACTTAAAAGTAACGTGTGTCGACGTGTGTCAACGATCGCGTAACGTGCCTACAACACGTTACTCATAGGCTAGGAATAAGTTTCGGGTACGCTAAACATTACCTCGGCGTGTCTCAACTTATGATTAACTTACAAGTAACATGTGTTGACGTCTGTCAACGATCGCATAACGTGCCTACAACTTATGGCCAGCGTAGTGGAACGTGTGAGTCATACGCCGGCATACGTCGTGACAATTTCAAGCATGCAAAAATTTGAGGACAACCGAAAAGTACAACCTTTAAAGCCAGCGTGCAACGACGTATGGCAGTGTTTTCCAGCGTGCTCTCAATGTTATCAAAACTTACCCATAACGTATTCAACGTTCCTAGCGTTTTAGACAAATTTTTCAAAAATCGGCATACGTTGGCTAAAACGTCAAGGTGTGACTAGGCCTTTAGCAAAATTCTTTATTCTTTTCATCACCACAACAATCTTCACACGGCGATGCTTTGTTTTATGTACCTGCTGTCACATTCCCAAGGATGCACGAGTCCACTTTGCTGCGGCTAGAAGTCTGATGCAACTTTATATCAAAGATTTGTGATAAACTGTTGGGGAGATGAGGGGAGAAAGACATTTTTTTTTAACTTATCATCTGATCAGGAATAATGCATTATAAATGGGCATCTGGAATTGCTGTAAGGATGGCAATTGTTCCTGGATGAGAATGAGTAGTTTGTTGAATCAACACAGTCATGCGCCGCTTAGGGCCCTGTCACACCTTGACGTTTTAGCCAGCAATGGCAACGTATAAAAATGTATGTAAAACGTTGGCGTACGCCTGAAAATTTTGATGTTTTTTTAAAGTTTGGACGTATTCATAACGAGTTTGACGTATGCATAACGTATTAGTAACGTACACAGAACGTTTTAATCACATATAGATAACTTAGACCAACGAATGATTAACGTGTTGTCGGCGTTCACAACCTATGCCCAACGATAGTCTAACGTATGCATAGCGCGCTGCACGTATCGCCTACGATCACGTGGCGTAGCCTATTAAAAAGCTGCCACACGCCGATTTAAATCATAACCGCCTGAGAATTGGAAGTGTCAACACGCAGTCACACCTTGACGATCTTGCAGCGTATGCCGACGTATGAAAAATTTGTCTAAACGCTGGCACACGTCGAATACGTTATGGGTAAGTTGTGTATACGTTAAGAGCACGCTGAAAAACACTGCCATACGTCGTAATAGGCCTTGTACGTCGTGAAATTTCAAGCATGCTGAAAATTTTACGACGTACTCGCGTATGGCTCACATGTTCTGCTACGCTGGAATAAGTTGTAGGCACGATATGCGATCGTTGACACACGTCGACACAAGTTCCTTGTAAGTTACTCATAAGTCGAAAAACGTCCAGGTAATGTTTAGCATACCCGGAACTTATTTTCTCCGTCAAGGAACATTTCTTTTTTCTCCTTGGCTCGTGAAGGCACGTGACGAAATATCTTGAAGTTGTTGTTGTTGTTGTTGTGTCTTTTTTTTTTTTTTTTTAGTCTATCACGAATTTAAAATATATTCGGACATTTGCTTTTAAGTTTCGACGTCGACGTGACAATATCCTCAAACAGAAATATTCAGAGGAGGAACTAAGAATAAGACGAGCAAACTGAAGAGGCATCGGACGTGACGTAACAGCACGTGACGAAATATCGAAGTTGGTGTTGGTTTTTTTTATTTTTTTTAACGCTGCAATACGCCATTATACGGTAGCTGTAAATTTGAAACACGTTCAGTAAGTTCTGTGGTCGTCCGGAAGACGTCAATCAAATACGTCAATATGCGTTGGAGGTACGTTACACATAGGTTCAAAGCACGTTACTCATAGGTTAGAAATAAGTTTTGGGTACGCTAAACATTACTCGACGTGTTTCGACTTATGAGTAACTTACAAGTAACGTGTGTCGACGTGTGCCAAACGATCGCATAACGTGCCTCGACGTGTGTCAACGATCGTGTAACGTGCCTACAACACGTTACTCATAGGTTATAAATAAGTTTCGGGTACGCTAATCATTACCTCGACGTGTTTCGACTTATGAGTAACTTACAAGTAACGTGTGTCAACGATCGCATAACGTGCCTACAACTTATTCCCAGCGTATGCGGAACGTGTGGAGCCATAGCCGGCATACGTCGTAAAATTTCAAGCATGCTAAAATTTGCGGACAACCGCAAAGTACAACGATGAAAGCCAGCGTACTACGACGTATGGCAGTGTTTTTCAGCGTGCTCTTACGTATACACAACTTACCCATAACGTATTCGACGTGTGCAGCGTTTTAGACAATTTTTTCATAAATCGGCATACGCTGGCTAATCGTCAAGGTGTGACAGGGCCTTTAACGACGTTCCGGCAACGACGGATCGCATATACGACGGATCTGCCAGCTCTGAAAAAAAAAAAAAAAAATGTAGATGAAAAATTCCTATCGCCGAGTGATGTAGCCGA
Source organism: Eptatretus atami (assembly GCA_035128595.1). Lineage (NCBI taxonomy): Eukaryota > Metazoa > Chordata > Myxini > Myxiniformes > Myxinidae > Eptatretus > Eptatretus atami. The sequence continues at coordinate 114,878,086 of CM068958.1, read as the reverse complement.
CGTAGCGCTGCCAGTCGTATAAAAATAGCACTTACAATTATGTACACTGTACAGTACATAATACCTCATAACGATAATAACGACAGTGTGGCCCTGTTATAATGCGATCGTTGAGGTCCATAAAATGTCATCGTGAAAAAAGCAGGGTCGTGCTAAATCGGGATTCAAGGAAATCGGCTTTCAAACTGAATAAATGTTTGCACGTTTACTTCCAGCAAGTAAATTACCTTTGAATTGAAGAATTCCGCGAATAAATCATTGTTGTTAGTCGAAATTAAAACAAATTTATTTTTGGTGAAGCTTTTATGTTGTTAAAACAATCGCACTGTTCCCAAATATATATCACAATTGACAGGTGCTCGTTTCTTCCATTTGTAAATTATAACATCGATGCAATGATTACGTATTATAAATCCAAACGCTATTTATTCACCTTTCTATAATCAATGTGAGAGGAGATTGTAAGCTGCTGCTAACAACACCGATGACCGTCATGAACAGCACAAAGGTAAAACTAACGGCGTCTTCCGTCTCTCTTGGATGTGTGTTACAATTGCCGACAGTATTCAGTACAGTAACATGCTGTACAGGTTTGTATCCAAGGAGCAATAGGCTACACCATATAGCTAGGTGTCTAGGTTTGTGTTAGTACGATTCGAAATGTTCGAAAACGAAAACGAAAAAAAAAAATGATGTTCGCACAACGACGACGTCGCTTAAGGCCCAGTCACACCTTGACGTTTTAGCCAGCAATGGCAACGTATTAAAATGTATGTAAAACGCTGGCTTACGTTGAACTTTTGATGTTTTTTTTAAAGATTTGGACGTATTCATAACGACTTGGTCTTATGCATAACGTATTAGTAACGGACACAGAACGTTTCGTTGTGTTATAGATAACTTATACCAACGAATGCTGAACCTGTTGTCGGCCTTCACAACCTATGCCCAACGATAGTCAACTTAAGGCCAGTCAACTTTGACGTTTTAGCCAGCGATGGCAACGTATTAAAATGTATGTAAAACGCTGGCTTACGTTGAACTTTTGATGTTTTTTTAAAGATTCGGACGTATTCATAACGACTTGGTCTATGCATACGTATTAGTAATGGACACAGAACGTTTCGTTGTGTTATAGATAATTATACCAACGAATGCTGAACCTGTTGTCGGCCTACAAACTATGCCCAACGATAGTCTAACTCATGCATAGCACGCTGCACGCATCGCCGACGATGACGTGGCGTAGGTTATGGAAAGGCTGCGCACAACGATTCAAATCATAACCGCCGCAGACATGGAAGTGTCAACATCGCAGTCACACCTTGGCGATCTTGCCAGCGTATCCGACCTCTGAAAAATGCGTCTAAACGCTGGCGCACGTCGAATACGGTATGGGTAAGTTTGGTATGCGTGAATAAAAGCTAAGTACGCTATCATACGTCCTATTAAGTGGAGTACGTCTTGTAATTTTAAGCATGTTGAAAATTTTACGACGTACTTGCCGTATGACACACGCTCCGCATGCGATGGGAATAAGTTGTACGCACGATATGCGATCGTTGACACACATCGACACACGTTACTTGTAAGGTGCTCATAAGTCGAAACACGTCAAGGTAATGGTTAGCGTCAGTGTTCCAGACTCCCGGTTTTTTTTTTTTCTTCGGTATGACGGTGTTCAGTGTACAGTGCGGTTATGATTTAATCGTTGAGCGGCAGTCTATTAATTATTTATAATTACACCGCACTAGAAATCGAAGTGTCAACATCACCATCATACCGAAGGAAGGAAGAAAAAAAATTAAAAAAAATAAAACCAGGGAGTCTGGAACACTGACGCTAACCATTACCTGAGTGTTTCGACGATGAGCACCTTACAAGTAAGTGTGTCGATGTGTGTCAACGATCGCGTAACGTTAGTACAACACGTAACTCATAGCTTAGAAATAAGTTTCGGGTACGCTAAACATTACCTCGACGTGTTCGACTTATGAGTAACTTACAGTAACGTGTGTCAACGATCGCGTGACGTGCCACCAACTTTAAGGCGAGCGTTATGTGGAACGTGTGAGTCATACGCTGGCATAAGTCGTAAAATTTCAAGCATGGAAAGCTTTGAGGACAATCGAAAAGTCAACGTTTAAAGCCAGCGTGCAACGACGTATGGCGTGTTTTTTCAGCGTGCTCTCAATGTTTCAAAACTTCCCATAACGTATTCGACGTGTACCAGCGTTTTAGACAATTTTTTCAAAAATCGGCTATACGTTGGCTAAAACGTCAAGGTGTGACTGGGCCTTATGCATAGCGCGCTGCACGCATCGCCGACGATGACGTGGTGTAGGTTATGAAAAGGCTGCCGCACAACGATTCAAATCATAACCGCCGCAGAAATGGAAGTGTCAACATCACAGTCACACCTTGGCGATCTTGCCAGCGTATGCCGACCTCTGAAAAATGCGTCTAAAACGCTGGCGCACGGCGAATACGGTATGGGTAAGTTTGGTATGCGTGAATAAAACGCTAAAGTACGCTATCATACGTCGTAGTAAGTGGAGTACGTCTTGTAATTTTGAACATGTTGAAAATTTTACGACGTACTTGCCGTATGACACACGCTCCGCATGCGATGGGAATAAGTTGTACGCACGATATGCGATCGTTGACACACATCGACACACGTTACTTGAAAGGTACTCATAAGTCGAAACACGTCAAGGTAATGGTTAGCGTCAGTGTTCCAGACTCCCGTTTTTTTTTTTCTCTTCGGTATGACGGTGTTCAGTGTACAGTGCGGTTATGATTTAAATCGTTGAGCGGCAGTCTATTAATTATATTATATTACAACCGCACTAGAAATCGAAGTGTCAACATGACCGTCATACCGAAGGAAGGAAGAAAAAAAAACAAAAAAAAACAGGGAGTCTGGAACACTGACGCTACCATTACCTTGATGTGTTTCGACTTATGAGCACCTTTCAAGTAACGTGTGTCGGTGTGTGTCAACGATCGCGTAACGTGCCTACAACACGTTACTCATAGGTTAGAAATAAGTTTCGGGTACGATAAACATTACCTCGACGTGTTTCGACTTATGAGTAACTTACAAGTAACGTGTGTCGACGTGTGTCAACGATCGCGTAACGTGCCTACAATTTATGGCCAGCGTTATGCGGAACGTGCGAGTCATACGCTGGCATAAGTCTTAAAATTTCAAGCATGGAAAATTTGAGGACAACCGAAAAGTACAACGTTTAAAGCCAGCGTACTACGACGTATGGCAGTGTTTTCAGCGTGCTCTCAATGTTATCAAAACTTACCCATAACGTATTCGACCGTGTACCAGCGTTTTAGACAAATTTTCCAAAAATCGGCATAAGCTGGCTAAAACGTCAAGGTGTGACTGGGCCTTTAACGACGCGTTTCTCAGAACGTAACCCCGTCGTTAAGTGGTGCATGACTGTATGTTGAAATGAGTATATTCAACTGGAACATAATAAAACACTGGAACATGCATGGAATGGAGTGGTTAACCACCCCACCCTCCCCCCCCCCCCCACTTGTATATTCATATCAATGTACCAATTACAACGCCTGCATAGGTCCTTATGTATTAGTTCACATGGATGATGATTAATGGTTATACAAGTAAGCTAGCTAGAGTCACACTGTCTCGAGGTCTGCAGCTTCGCTCATTTCCCCTCCCCATTGTCCTTAAATTCCCCCCCCCCCCAACTCATTATTGTGTGAGGTCTTACTCTGAACATGGCAAGGGCATGATGGGCCAAACAACCTCAGTCTATGTCTAAGTTTCCTCACATTTGGAAGAAAGGACCTTTTGCATTGGTGGATGTTGATTACCTTCTTATTTCTTACATTTGCAAACATGGAATGTGGGTGTCAGTTTGCAACCAGCATTATGTGCCCCTCACAAGTAACCATGACTTGGCCCACGAGTACGTGGTGGTGGGTCTTTTCTTTACACCACTGCAGTCTTTATAAAGATAGTACTTTAGACACAGCTTTTTCAAGTATATTTTTTAGGATTCATTTATTGACATAGAAATCGAAGATTTTTCAAGTACAGTATATATTGGTTGGTCTTGTATGTTATTGTCTGTCTGTCTGTTTATTTATATGTCAATTGCCTCCAGATTACAATTTTAAACTGATCTTCATGAAATGTCACATGGTAGAATTAATCATAAGCAAGAAGCCTGTTGTTGAGGTCAAAAGGTCAACAACTTTGTCTTATTTCTAAAATCCTCAATTTTCATCCAATTGACAAGAAATTTGAACAGGATTTGCACATCAGGTCACTGAATTCAACCAGCCAATTATTTCTGAGGTCAACATTGGCCGAATTTCTAAAATTGTCAATTTTCATCCGATTGACTTGAAATTTGAAGAGGATTTTCATAATTGTTCATTCAATTCAAACATCAATTATTTTAAGGATAAATTTGTTTTAGGGATATCGCAAGTATCGTGCTATACACGACATCTTTTTTTTGTTTGTTTGTGAGAGGATATCTCAAAAAGTTATTGACGGATTCATACGAGACTTGGTGGATGGTGACAGGGATGAGTAGATTAGATGCTGGTGAAGATCCGGATCTGGATACTGCAACGTTTTAAATGATTCTTCACCATCGAGAGATAGGGCCAAAAACGCAATATAGCACAATATTTCAAAACGTTGTGGATGAGTTATGACAAAAAAAACTATGACAAAAAAAAACTAACAACCAGATTATATTTTTGGTTCAGGTCCGGATGCAGATCTGGCCTATCATCAGTGGGCTACAAAACCAAAACTGTTCAGCCTGGTGTAGGTATGCACTCTACTAAGTGCCGTTCTCGTTAAATCTGTGAATGAAGAACATACTGCTGTCACGTATCACATAAAGAGTGCAATTAAATGCAAATAATAATAATCATACCATTATAAAAGTTTAGGCTGTAATGAAGAAACTTCAGAAAACAGGTGAAACATTAAATGAGAGGTATGAAAGTGTTGTTTTTCTTCAATTTTGTAATCGCAGGCTCATGGGAGAGCATCACATAAACCACAAGTTTTCATTATTTTGTATGCAGCCTGCAGCTGCTGGTAGCATCATTGCTGAGAGGGTGGCTGTGCCGCTGATGCAGTACCCCCTGTTTCCAGTATGCTGGTACTTCCAGTAAGCTGGTACTCATTTTGCTGACCTCGGAAGGACAACAGGCTGAGTCAGCCCCACCTGGTGTTATTTAATGGCACAGCAAGGGCTCAAACTCAAGACCCGAAGATCTTAAGCCAGCCACCTTAACCTTCAAGCAAACACCAGGCTTAACCCCAAGTAGCTGGGTAAGGGCATGACGAGACTTCCCACAGTTATTTAACATTACAAATATTTTAAGTCTTGCCAAGTATTTTAAAGTACAATGCAATGAATTATCAAAGTTTGTACAAAGCTTCATTAGAAAGTAAAATTTTAGGTTTGACAAGCAAAAGTTACTATTATTATTATTCACCAACCTGCTTTCATCACAGTCTCGAGTAGGGGGTCCAACCTGGCCTAATGCAGGTTGGAAAAGCAATGTGGTGTAGGTGCACCCAGGCTGGGAAGCCATCAGTTCTGGAGGGCCACTACTCCTGTCATTCAGAGTCAAATTGGAGACCTGCATGGATGAAAACGAAACAAAACTAGAAGGGCACTGCGCATACCTCCGCCCCATAATGCCTGATCCACGAGAACATATCTGGCCCAATACATTTTTGAAATATCATGCTATATATCGTTTTTGAGCCTTATCTCTCAATAGTGAAGAATCACTTAATAAATTCAGAAGGAACCAGAACAAGCAAAAGGCAAAGATGAAGTCATCATGAGGAACCAGGATAGGATTCACATTTCACTACTACTCCTCGACCCTCAAACCCAACCAGGCACAGCCAAGCGAGCCTGATTCAAAAAACATTAATAAATCAATCAAAAAAACATAAAAAAAGAACCCAGATCAAAAAAATAACAGTTCTGGCTGCCAGACCATGCATCTAATCAAATTGAAACTCAAAACATGTATTCCCCATCAATACTAAATCATAATTGTGAAGTTTCACATCGATTGATTAACCAGGTTCTAGAGAAAACACTTTTTTTATATTTTTCTTCAATCCAATATGGCTGCCAAACTATGTGACCTATCAATTATTCCTCAACAAACTTGGACACCCATGGCTTGGGGGACATTTGTGTGAAGTTTCCCCTCGATCTGTCCAGCCGTTCTGGAGAATAAGATTTTATAGGTTTTAGGGTAATTCCAATCTGGCTGCCAAACCATATGATCTATGACGTCATATGTGTAAACCTTTTGTTCCTCATTGAAAGGCAGTCATACTTGTAAAGTTATGCCTCGAAGCGTTCCGCCACTTCAGAGAAGATTTTTGAAGGTTTTTTGAAGGTTTTTTGAAAAAAAAAAAATAGGGCTGCCGAATCACGTGACCAATGATGTCATCAATTTTTTTTCTATGGACCATTTTATCCCGAGATGACCCTCAATTTTCATTTTGATCAGATGTAGCATTCTACATATGCAATTATGATGTCACAACGAAGGCACCTTTGACATCATTGAAAAAAATCACACTTATTCCCCATGAGTACTTGCTATGTGCCAAGTTTCAATTATTTCCTTGGTGTGGTTTTAGAGATACAGAGGGTCCAAAGTTTTTCCATTTTTCCAACATGACTGCCACACCACGTGGCCTATGACATCATAATTATCATTAGAACATTCTACATGAGTAGTTACACCTATGGTGAAAATTTTGTCGCAATCTGACAAGCGATTATGGAGAAAAACACTAAAATTCTGTGTGGACAAACAGACAGACAGACAGACAAAAAGATGAAAAATCACTCATAGTGTAACACTTGGCAAAACAGCACAAAGTGGAATGACACTCAGTAGAGAGCATACCTCTGGCAGGCTGAACAGTTTACGTTTTGTATCCCACTGATGGGCTGGATCTAAACCAAAATCTAATCCACTTGTTCTTGTAAACTTACCAACTCATCCAACCTAATTTTGTCATAACTTGTCCAAAACCTTTTGAGATATCATGATATATATTGTTTTTGGCCCTATCTATCAACTTTAGAAATTAGGCCTTGTTGACCTTAAAATTAATTGGTGGTTGAATTAATTGACCTCATATGCAAATCCTGTTCAAATGTCAAGTCGATCGTATGAAAAGTGAGGATTTTCGAAAGCGCAAGTAAGTTGTTGACCTTTGGCCTATGTTGACCTTTTCACCTATATTCACCTCAAATATAATAGGTGGTGGAATTCAGTGACTTTATATGCAAATCCTGTTCATATTTCAAGTTAATCGGATTAAAATTGAGGATTTAAGAACATTTGGCCCAAATTGAACTTTTGACCGATGTTGACCTTTTTGGTTGACCAAATTTTACGAAACTGCAATGCGGGACCATCTCAGCTTCAGTGGCCATAACCTCTGAAAATTTCAGAACGATCGGCTGAGCGGTTTGGGCTTGAGGCGAGTGGACAAACAATTGAAAAATCACTCAGAGTGACAACTTGGCAAAACAGCACAAAGTAGAATGGCACTCGGTAGAGCACATACCTCTGCCAGGTGGAACAGCTCACATTTTGTATCCCACTGATGGGCTGGATCCAAACCAAAATCCAATCCGCTTGTTCTTGTCACCTATTCAACTCATCTACCTTGTTTTGTCATAACTCGTCCACAACTTTGTGAGATATTGTGATGCATTTAGTTTTTGGCCATATCCATCAATTTTAGAAATTAGGCCTTTGTTGACCTTTTGACCTTAAAATTGATAGTTGAATTCAGCGACCTGACATGAAAATGCTCTTCAAATTTCAAGTCAATCGGATGAAAATTGAGGGTTTTAGAAAGTTTGGTCCAAATTGGCCTTTTGGCTCATGTTGACCTTTTTGCCTATGGTGTCCACAAAAATAATCGGTGGTTGAATTCAGTGACCTGATATGTAAATCCCTTTTTAAATTTCAACTCAATCAGATAAAAATTGAGGATTTAGAAAATTCGGCCCAAATTGGCCTTTTGGTCTATGTTTACCTCAAAATTAATAGGTGGTTGAATTCAGCGACCTGACATGAAAACTCTTCAAATTTAAAGTCAATCGGATGAAAATTGAGGATTTTAGAAAATTTGGCCTATGTTGACCTTTTGGTCTATGTTGACCTCAAAATTAATAGGTGGTTGAATTCAGCGACCTGATATGCAAATGGTCTTCAACTTTCAAGTCAATCGGATGAAAATTGACAATTTTAGAAACAATTAAAAAAATTGGCCTATTTTGGGTTGACCTTATGGCCTACGTTGAACTTTTCAACCAAGATAACCTCAAAAGTAATGTGGTTGAATTCAATGACTTGATCTGCAAATCCTGTTCAAATTTCAAGTCAATCGAATGAAATTTAAGGATTTCAGAAAATTTGGCTCAAATTGGCCTATTGGCTTATGTAGACCTTTTTGGTTGAACAAATTTTATGAAACTTCAATGTTGGACTGTCGCAGGGTCAGTGACATTAATCTCTGAAAATTTCAGAGGTATCGGTTGAGCGGTTTGGGCTGGAGGTCAGCAGACAAATAAACACACAAACAAACACACAAACAAACAAAACACAAGATCAACATACTTGTCAAAAAAACACATTTTTTTTGCCAAGTATCAAATGAAAAATCACTCATAGAGCGACATTTGGCAAAACAGCACAAAGTAGAATGGCACTCAGAAGAGCGCATACCTCTCCCAGGTTGGACAGTTCATGTTTTGTCTCGCACTGATAGACTGGATACGAGCAAAAATCTAATCCGCTTGTTCTTATCACCTAACCAACTCATCCACCTTGTTTTGTCATAACTCGTTCATAACTATTTGAAATATCATGCGATATATCGTTGATGGCTTCATCTCTCTCTCAATGGTGAAGAATCACTTAAAAAAAACAAAATCCTCATCCAGATCCGGATTCGGATCTTCACCAAAATCGAATCAATTCTTCCTTATCAAACACCCAACTTCGTCCGAATCCGTCCACAACTTTTTGAGACATCTTGCTCACAGACAGACAAACAGATAGACAAACAGACAAACAAACACACAGACAGGGGTGAAACCATAACCAATCAAGCAACCTACGGTGGCAGAATTAATAAAACCTAGGCGCAGAATAATCTGTGCCTGGCGGCCTCAGGACCGGGCATTCGGGAGGGACCCGAGTGCTTCCCCTCATGGCGAGCCTCGAACCCCGAGTCCGTAAACAATATTAGCAAAGCAGCTCGAGACAAAAAAGGATTGCTTAAATAGCTGGATAATTGCAATGTAATAAATAAGGAGGAAATCCATTATGTAATTCAAGTGTCAAGAATGAAATGAAGTTCGAGTAACTATGAGGTTACATTTTAGTATAATTAAAGCAGTTAAGGCATTTTCTTGCCATTTCCAATTTTGTTCTCAGCTCAATCATCCCTTGTTTCGTACATGGAACTCTCAGGAACGTCCTAAACAACGAAACATATGGAGTTTGTCAAACAACCCTGGCCTCAGCCATATAATATTAATGATAATTATATAAACAGAGCATAACTTTATTTTTTGGCTGCCACCCACCTTTTTCAATATTTTCTCGAAGCCCAGGAACATAACCCCCTTATTCCCACAGGAAATTAGTTTCAACTATCGCAGTTTTGAATATTGTGTCATTTTACAAGAGCGTAACCCCCGCAATATCTAAGGGTTTACTGGATCAACAAATATACACTGATAACTGGGAGAACGATAAAAGAGCAGGGAGGTACAAAAAAGAAAAAAACAGAAGAAAAAAACAAGAGTTGGACAGATTGGGTATAGCTAAAGAAGGCTCAATGGAATGGCTAAGAAGGGTAAGCTAAACTTGGATGGAAAATGAATCACAATAAATGCCAAAAACAAAGAACACTATACCACCTGAAAACCTGTATATGGAAATAACGAAACACGCGCGCACACGCACGCACACACACACACACACACACACACACACAAGTCTGTTATTTCTCTTACCTGCCCACCAAGGATCCACTTTGCTACTTGTACAAACTGCTCCTCTGAAGTTTTGCAGGCATTGCTTTGCCAACGAAATGCCCTCACCACATTGTCTGTATAACCAATGACAAGCTCACACAGCCCATCGCCATCTGCATGAATAAGTACACATGACACAGCATCATCCCAGAACCGAATACAGATTGCTTTCAGCTAAAATGTGTCACCCTGAATGTTAAAGCAACCTTGTCAAAGTAAAAAGTTTTGAAACGGAAGTGCTGGTTAGATTAACTAATTGGTACATCAGTCTACAGTCTGACAAAGGCATTATAATGTACATTGTACATATATACATATATATACATATATATACAGTATACACATATTTTATATATATATATACATATACATATATATAAGCCGGTAGGAGGCGATGGGTCGCCGAGCATGGAAACTATAAGATATAGAGCAAAATGGATGTCATTTATAAATATTTAATTTATTTTATTTTTTTTATTATTTTAAATTATTATTTATTTTTATTTTTTATAATATATTAAATTTTTTTTTTTTAATAATTATATTTATGATATTTTTTTTTTATTAAATTTTTTTTTTTTTTTATATTTATTTATTTATGCTCTAGTATTAGTGGAAGGAATCACCTTAGATTATGCATAATCAAATCTCATCCAGTTCCATATACTGATAACTACTCGGTATCCATTTGAATGAAAAGTACCGAAAATACGGTTTTAAATCGGAAATCCCCAAAGTTCGAGGGGGTGCTGTGGGTGAACAAAGATCAAAATCGAAAATCCGGCTCGATTGTTTGTGCACAATATATTCCAGACGATTAGTGTGAATTTTCATGACCATCCGACCATAACCTAGGAGGAGTAGCATTTGGCACGAAGGCACTCCAGCCTCTCGCATATTATCGATTTTTGCACTAATTGACCTTTGACTCCTGACCTAAGCAAAATCGGTCAATATGTCCTGAGGCAAAGTTGTAGTACTCATTGAGTACCATGAAGCTGCAAAGTTTCATTCGTATCGATGCACTCACCTGGTCGCTAGGGGGCCTTCAATTTTCGCCAATTTTTGCGCATACCCTAATTGTAGGGGGCGCTACGGGTAAAGTATTCCATATATCACAAAAACCGGAATATATTTGATAGAGCATCACCTGTAGATCATTCGTGCCAAATTTCATAACCCTACGTGGATAATGGCTTTCGGAATTGATTTCGCGTGAAGGTACCGATTTTGAAGGTTTTTCGGTTGTTGCTAGGGAACCAAAGCGTCCCTAGCAACCATCACAATTTCCAAAGCACTAGGTCATAAGATGAACCTACACCCAAGTTTGGTCAAAATCGGCCCACGTTTACTACTAATTAAGCTGATGACAAACGAACAAACATCCAAACAAACAGACAAAATTACTGACAATAAGGGTCACCTATTTCGGGACCCAATATATATATATATATATATATATATATATATATATATATATATATATATATATATATATATATATATAACATACAACACACAATACAAACACAACACAACACACACACACTTACAATCAAAATAAAAAAAAAATTAAAATAAAAAAATATATAAATAAATTAAAAATTTAATAAAAAAATAAAAAAATAAAAATAAAAAAAATAAAAAAAAATATAAATCTAAAAAAAAAAAATAATAATAAAAAAAAAAAAATAAAAAAAAATAAAAAAAAAAAAAAAATAAAAAATATAAAAAAAAAAATAATAAAAAATAATAAAATAAAAAAAAAAAAAAAAAATAAAAAAAAAAAAATATAAAATAAAAATAAAATATAAAAAAAAAAATAAAAATAATTAAAAAATAAAAAATAAAAAAAAAAAAAAATAAAAAAAAAAAAAAAAAAACAAAATTAAATTAATAATAAAAAAATAAAAAATAAAAAAAAATATAAATAAAAATAAAAGATTATAAAAAAATTAAAAATAAAAATAAAAAACTAAATTAATATCAAAAAAAAAAAAAAAATTAAAAATAAAAATAAAAAAAATAAATATAAAAACAATAAATAAATAAATTAAACTAATAAAAATAAAAAATATAAAAAATAAAAAAATAAAAAATAAAAAA
>CM068958.1:114848771-114861685 GCA_035128595.1 Eptatretus atami | reverse complement strand
ATGATGAGGGAGGGGGTGCAGTGAGGAAGGAGGGATGGAGGTCTGCGTCAGCGCACCGAGTGCGGCGAGTCGAGGACCAGGATTGCAAAGGAGCCCCCCCCCCTCAGACGGAGGCGGGTAGGGAAGGGAAGGCAGTGTGAGGGGAGGGAAAAGAGAAGGCAGCGTTAAGGGGAAAGGAAGACATATATTAAGAGAAGAGCAGAGGAGGGCAATGGAACGACAGTGTGAGGGGGGGTCCATTCCGGACCACTTTACAACTCACACAAAGAAACAAAACAATAAAAAAATAAAGCTACACTTAAGTAAAACAATAAAAAAAAAAAAACATATACAACAGGAACTCAATCACATTAGAAAATAAAAAAATAATCCAAAAATAAAAAACAAGCAAGCTTCAAACAAAAAAAACAAAAAAAACAAACAAGCTAAAAACAAAATACCAAAAAAAACTATAGAATAAAAACAACTCTAAAAGCTGCAAGAACAAATAAGACCACTAATAAAAAAATAACAAACTGCCCAATGAACACATAAAACAAATAAATTCAAAAGACGATAACTAAAAAAAATCAAAACTACTACAGAAAAAACTCAAATTAACACAAAAAAACCAAAAAATCTATACCACTCAAACACACATAACAACATAAAACACATATAACAAAAAAATAGCCACTAAAACATCAACCAATACAATCTCGTCAACCTAAACCACCAATCAAGATAAACAAAGAAATCTACTATAAAAACCCCCAACAAAGTAATTACAATGACAACCAAAACAACTAACAAAAGCACAACAGAAATCAACGTAAAAAAAAAACTACCGTAACAACACAAACATACACTGTAATACAGTCACCAGCACATGACAATACAAAATGTCCAATTCGTATCCGTCCGGGATGGCACCCTCCCTCACACTGTCTTCCATTTCTCCTTCTGCTCTTCTCTAATGTTGTCTTCCTCTTTCCCTCCCCTTACGTGGCCTTCTCTTCCCTCCCTCACACTGCCTTCCACTTCCCCTACCCCTCCTTGCTTCCCTCCCTCTTCCTCACTCCCCCTCCTTCATCACTTCCCCTACCCCTCCCCTTCCTCGCTCCCCCCTCCTTTCCCGCACCCCGGCTTTCCACCTTCTCCCCTCTCCAGCGCTCCCCCTCCTTCCGCGTTCCCCCTCCTTCCGCGCTCCCCCCTCCTTCCTCGCTCTCCCTCTCCTTTTCTCGTCCCCTCTCCTTCCTTCGCTCCCCTTCTTCCTCGCCCTTCCCCTCTCCTTCTTCCCTCCTTCCTTTCCTCGCTCCCCTCCCTTCCGTCGCTACCCCTGCTCTTCCTCGCCTCCCCTCCTCCTCGCTCCCCCTCCTTCCTCGCTCCCCCCTCCTTTCCTCGCTCTCCCCTCCTTCCTCGCTCACCCCTCCTTCCTCGCTTCCCACCCTCTCCTTTCCTCGCTCCCCCATCCTTCCTCGCTCACCCCACCTTCTCCTCTGTTCCCTTTTTTTTTTAGCAGTCGGAACTGCTGCTAGGTTCAGTTCTGGAGCTTATGTATTGTAATTCAGCTTAGTTTAAGAGATTCTCGAGGTTATGGCATGTACGGAAATGAAATAAATCACGAACGCTGGCGTCCCTGGGCGTTTATAAGCATTGTGATATATTCAGCGATATGTACCCAAGCCGGTAGGCGACATGGGTGGTTGCTATATAATTGCATACGTCATACAGTTTTTGACGGATCGGGCTGAAATTTTTTGACAAAGAGGTTGATTATAGTGCGCATAAAAGCGCAGAAGCCGATTTTTGATTTTCGAAAAAAAATATATATAAATATTTTTCGGATTTTTTCAAAAATGTCAAAGTCCCGTTGCTAAGCAACGGTGGCGTTCATAGCAACGGTGCTCAAAAGCATACAACTAGATCCTGGTATGAACCTACCAGTCAAGTTTCATCCAAAATCCGGTTGACTCCTCTGGCCTCCAGAGCTGTCCATTACATACAAACAAACAAACAGACATACAGACAGAAAACCTGAGAATAACGGTAGTCTAGCGACCACCCAATAGGATGATCAGGGATTCGATAATATGAGTGAGGAAAGTGAAGAAAAAAAAAACTATCATTAAGAAATAATTGCGGCCTGTTCCAAGTCAAGGCATGGTTGAGCAGGCCAAAAAACAGCTTCAAACCCCAGCGAGGTAACCTAGGATATGCCTTATAACCCCATAGCAAGTGAAGTGGCCAAGGATGTGCCTGACAAAGGATATAATTAAATGAGGCCATTAATTTTCCTGAAAAGGGGCGTTTTAATTAACCAAACACCCAATTTTCACTCATGCACTTCCTTGGAGTTCCTTTGGCATGCATGCAAAGTTTGAGGCAGCGAGGTTTCATGGTTTTTGAGTTATGGAGGACACACGCACATTAGTATAGAATAGCAGGAACTCTGCCCATTTGTTCTGCATGGAAGTACCTCTCCAGGGATTGAAAAAAACGATTAAAATAACACAACAAAAAGCAGCTGCTGAAGTGGAATTCTTCATCTTACAGAGGAACTGCAAGGGGTAAAATGTTCTGACCCCCATGAGGAGTTCATGGTGAAAACAAACACAATTGTTTTTTGACAATTGAACGATTTATGACAGTTTAAATAATTTCAAAGAAATGAGAATTAGCATCATCATAAAACATAATGATAATAGCTCACGAAAACAGCAGTAGATGCGACTTCCAAAGTCACGAAACCAAAAAATAACGATGATCTTTGAAAGTGGGAGGTAATTAGGATCAGTGGGAAACAGGAGTAAGTAGAAGGGCACTCGGTCGAGCGCATAACTCCGCCACGCAATGCCTGATCCACGAGAACACATCGGGCCCAACACATTTTTGAAATATCATGCTATATATCGTTTTTGGCCCTCTCTCTCAATGGTGAAGAATCACTTTAAAGAATTAAATAATTCTCGTATACAGATTCAGATTCAGATCTTCACCAAAATCGAATCAATTCGTCCTCATCACACACCAAACTTCATCAGAGTCCGTCCACAACCTTTTAAGATATTGTGATATACAGTATATCAGTTTAGCCCCATCTCTCAATGGTGAAGAATCACTTTTTAGCTCTCCTGTTCGAAGAACAGAGAGCAATAGCGATACCCCTGGAGTGAGCGTGAGCGTCAGCGTGAAAATGTTAACATTTTTTGGTGCAAGTTATTTTTTCCTTTCTAATGTTTTTATCTACCACACTATTTTTTTATACGCCCGATATATTATATTACTATGTATATATATATGTATATATATATATATATATATATATATGTCGGGGTATTTGTGTCCTCCGTCCGTCCGTTCCTGTCCGCACTCTAACTCCCAAAGTTTTAAACTTCATGTTTCATATTGGTACATAGGTACAGACTGTGGAGACGGTGTGTCCCGACATACGTTCGTCATCTAAATGGTTGCCATGGCAACCAGGATGCTGTTTTCCATTCGTTCCTGTCCGCACTCTAACTCCAAAGTTTTCAACTTTCACGTTTCATATTGGTACATAGGTACAGACTGTGGAGACGGTGTGTCGTGACATACGTTCGTCATCTAAAGTGGTTCCATTGGCAACAGGATGCTGTTTTCCATCCGTTCCTGTCCGCACTCTAACTCCCAAAGTTTTCAAACTTTCACGTTTCATATTGGTACATAGGTACAGACTGTGGAGACGGTGTGTTGCGACATACGTTCGTCATCAAAAGTGGTTGGCTGTTTTCCATCCGTTCCTGTCCGCACTCTCACTCCCAAAGTTTTCAACTTTCACGGTACATAAGGTACAGACTGTGGAGACGGTGTCGTGACATACGTTCGTCATTAAAGTGGTTGCCATGGCAACCAGGATGCTTTTCCATCCGTTCCTGTCCGCACTCTAACTCCCAAAGTTTTCAACTTTCACGTTTCATATTTGGTACATAGGTACAGACTGTGGAGACGGTGTGTTGCGACATACGTTCGTCATCAAAAGTTGTTGCTGTTTTCCATCCGGTCCTGTCCCACTCTCCATCCCAAAGTTTTCAACTTTCACAGGTACATAGGTACAGACTGTGGAGATGGTGTGCGTGACATACGTTCATCATCTAAAAGTGGTTGCCCATGGCAACCAGGATGCTGTTTTCCATGTCGTTAGCACAAATTCTGTATATACCTGTCTTGATCGGGCGTATATTGTGCTCACTTGCGCTCTTGTTACTGATTGCAATATACAAATACATATATTGCTTAAATTAAAATTATTTGGATCAGACTTCACTGCCACATGCTTTATAAAAAATATTAATTATAAGACGAGTCTTTTAAAAACGATAAATGTATAAACAGGCAAGCATTGGTTGGCTTTGACACCAACTCTGGTTAAAATTCTAGTAGCCAGATCTGGATCCGGATCTTCACCAAAATCTAAACAGTTCCTGCTTGTCGCACACCCAACCTGCCCACCAAATTTCATCCAGATACATCCACAACTTTTATAGATATCATGCTATATATAGTTTTTGGCCCGATTTCACAATGGTGAAGAATCACATTAAAAATTCTCGTAGTCTGATCCGGATCCGGATCTTCACCAAAATCTAATAAATTCGGCCTCGTCACACACACCGAACCTGTCCACCCAGTTTCGTCTGAATCCGTCCACAACCTTTTGAGATATCCTGTACACAAACAGACAGAAAGGGGTGAAAATATAACCTCCTTCACCTTCGGTGGCGGAGGTAAATATCATGCTATACAGTTTACCTTTGGCCGATGATGACTTTTTGGTCAAAGTTGACCTCAACAATAATTGGTGGCTGAATTCAGGAAGCTGATTTGAAAATCCTGTTCAGATTTCCAGTTAATCGGATGAAAATTGAGGATTTAAGAAATTTGACAAATTTGTTGACCTTTAGCATATATGTTGACCTTTTGACCTCAAAAACAATAGGCTTCTTCCTTATGACAAACTCTACCATGTGGTGAAGTTTCGTGAAGATCGGTTTAAAATTGTGACCTGTAGGCGACTGACAAACAGACAGACAGGGGTGAAAACATAACCTCCTTCCACCTTTGGTGGAGGAGGTAACAAGGTACAGTATATTAAGAAAACATGTAATTTACACATTACTCACCAACATCACCTATGAGGATGGCCTTGCTGTTGGCAGGAGTGTGTTGGTTGAAACAAGGTTTCATCGCAATCCCAGTATCCTTCTCTGTATGTCCTTCAGCCGGTCCTGGTACTTCTGCACGACCCAGAATCATCGGTAACTCAAACAAGTAACACCAGCCTTCCCCACTGAGGCACACAATGATGTCCTGTTGAGAAGAATGAAACAAATGACCAAACTTAGCGGCATATGTGAATATTTCAATTGCTGCAGTATGTAAAACAACAATACATGAAATGACTACTGATACTTCTTCGAACAGCCCCGATTATTCCCATATTTTCGTGGGAATGGCCACGTTTTTGGCCCAAGTCTTTCATGAACTGGCTGGCTAGAACTGTCATTTGTCTGAAATCAACAGGATTTTGGAAACTAGTCAGGGCGATAACTCAACTACTCTTCAAAAAGGAAACTGTGGGATATTTAACGCCCACAATTAATGCTTGCTAGCAGACGGGAAATCGGGTTTTCATTTCCATCTAAGGGATGGCACACACAATGATAGCAGTAATAGTAGCATTAGTAGTTTCGTATATTGTGTTGAATGGCATTTGACGAAATATGGTTATTGTACAAGCTTAACTGATTGTTGAGGAAGGGGTCGTCTATCTATTTCATATACAAATATGGTGGAATTTTAACCCTCTTCCACTGGTGCGACAAACCTTAAATTTCTCGGCACATTGCTTAACCCTTAGGCACAGCAGAAAAAAAAACAAATGTTTAGGGGGCAAGGTGAGGCTTTGGGGGGGATGGTGTGAGAGGGAAGGTTTGAGTGTGTGGGATGTGGGGGAAGGTTTTTAGAGAGTGGGGTGAGAAATTGAGTCCAAGAGATAACAGGGTGTTATTCACATGTATGAGGCCAAGAGGTTTGTGGTCATTTTGTGGAAGGAAATTTTGTGTGGAATTGAAAAATCCATTTCTTGCAGTCCTCAGCCTGGTGGTTTAGCATTTCCATTAGCATAACAAAATTATTTAGGTAAACAAACCCTTGAAAAGCCCTGAATGATGAAAAATCCAAACTTTCAGGCACTTGAGCAGACTCCGCAAACAAAGACTTAAAACAAATTTTCTGGGTACTAGTTAAAGACACATTAGCGTGGCCCAAGGTACAAAACTGGGGATGATTCTCAAAGCTTCCGATGCACTACTAAGGCAATTGGATCCTAGATTTAAGCGGAGAAGGAGAAGCGAGTATAATGCAGGTAAAGTACAAGGCGGCTTCAAGAGAACATTCTGGACAGAGAGCTGTCTGGTTAACTGAGAGTCAAGGTGGCAGAAATGGTGTTTGTAGTGATGCGATGCTGTGAGATATCGAGTTCTGATCTCGGAGCTTTGCTCGGGCTGTCCCCTGTGGGGACCCAATCAATACCTTTAAATCAAGTGTGTTGCCAATCATCAGACACCAGCCTGACCAACCGATAGGTGCTGTGCCTTTGGTAAACATTTCTCTTCTGTGATCCCATCAAAAATATTTAAACACACAATCACATTATGCCCTGAAACTGGGATGCTTCCAAGTTACTGAGGGATTCAGCTGCTCATAGTCTTTACCGACCATCCATGGCTGCCATAACCATAGAGAGAAACACTGCACAAACTGTGAGAATTTGCAAACCCTCAATCACACTCTTCCACAAAGTGAAACCTCCTTACATTGGTCGATATTTCAGGTCTTCATGGGGCTGATGAGCTTACGTAGGAATTTTTGCACAAAGATGAAGAAAAGGACAAGCCCTCATATGTAAAATGTCTCGTCAGAGGTTTTGGACCAGATTATGATCAGGTTCAGGTAGATGCAGTACTCCGTGATATTGCTGCAGACTCCATATTCCATGGGTGAAGAAGTGAAATAATCAGCACAGAAGGGAAGCAAAGATGTTCAAGATGGAATACTCATAACTGGAGTGAGATTCACACAATCGATAAAACATCAGCAATGTCACAAAGCTGTAATATTATGAGACCAAACTCCAACACTAGATGTGCCAGTAGAGAGTAAAGAAGCACCTACAAGGCCTTCATCTGCAGCTTGATGGAGTACCCCCCCGCTCACCCACTTCTCCAACCCCACCATCTTGGCTGGTGCCCGACCTCACATCTTCCTCAGCTTGATGCAGTGGAACCAAGGCTTCTAGATCAATGGAATCTCCTGCAATGAAGCTGAATCTATGGGCTATGACTTCCATCACAGCAAGTCCGGTGGTCTCTCTGTCTCCTACCACCTCCTCACTGGTCTTGCACACTCTGCCTTTCTGTGCTTTGTCCCCCAGGTTTCTGCAGGTGTGCAAATGGACCACCATTTACCCCATTGTGTGAAACTCAAATGCAAGATCACTGTTTACCTCCACTCATTTGTTCTTTCTTTTTTCTGCCTGTGGAATTAACTTCAACATTCTCTTCAATCTCATTCTCCCTCCAGGTCCTTCCTTCGAGTTTGCTTCTGTATCCATATTTCACCCCATAATCCTCCCCTCATCCCTTACTTTTCCAAATCTCCCTCTAGTTTGTCATTCCATGCTGATGTTGCCCCCCCCCCCCCCACTGCCTCCCCTCTTTTTGCTGTTCCATTTGTTCTGTTGCATTTTGATCCATATCGTGTTTGAGCTCCTCCACAAGCTTTGACTGTATACAAAAATTAAAATTCATTTTGATGCCTGTAAAATAGACAAGGAGCAAAGTCATAACGAGACTTTCACCATGGTGCATCCTATTGTCAGGATAAATGCAAATTGAAAACTTTGATTGTGTTAGTCCATTATATAGACCGCACGGCCAAGTTAGCGTTGAAAGGTCATTTGGAGAAGAACCAGCATCATGATCTCCCATCGGGTCCCGAAAGGGTAAACTTTCCATCACAATCATTGTTTCACACGAACTTTCATGTGAACCTTTTTATCGTGAGATGTACGAGTAAAACAAATGTGCCCATCGGAGATGGCTGAGGAACGTCAGGTTTTTGATTTATTTATTTCCTTTCAATCCCCATGCTGTCTCGTACAGTATTTTCCAGTGTATAAACCACACTTTTTTATCGGAAAAAAAAGGTAAAAGTTGGGGGTGCGGTCAATACATGGGTATAGGAAAAAAAACAATTCGGTCTTCAAATAGATCAATGCTGAATTTCAATTATATTCCAAATGAACACATTTGTAGCAGTCGGAACTGCTATTAAGCTCAATTTCACCATTTAAGTTTTGAAAATCGGTTCAGGTGAAGAGTTTGGACAGCGTTCTATTAACTGTGTGCAGAAATTAAATAAACCCATGCTCGGAAACGTCCAGAGACGCCAAGAGTTTAGGTGTGTGGCGTATATAGAGCCTCATGGCTCTGAAAACGCCATCGCCATTAAACGCAAAAGAAAAAGAAGAACACCTAGTCTCACATCTAAAGAAGAATTATTCACAGTAGCTAGAGTCTAATAATGGAGCACCCACCTCAAGTAAGCTTGCGCGCAATGTGACGATCAGCACTACTGGTCACAAGAAGGACCGATTCACCGTCATGCTCTGCCTGTACCATAAACGGTGGCAAGCTTTCCCCGTATGACATGTTCAAGAGGAAGACACTAACCAAAGACAAGTTTCCAGCCAGTGTCATTGTTCGTGCACAGCAGAAGGGGTGGATAGATGAGGGAATGGTCCAGGAATGGGTGCGCACGGTCTAGAGAGAGATGAAAACATGTAATTTACACATTAACTCACCAACATCACCTATGAGATGGCCTTGCGTGGCAGGAGTGTGTGTTGAACAAGGTTTCATCGCAATCCCAGTATCCTTCTCTGTATGTCTTCAGCCGGTTTTCCTGTACTTCTGCACGATCCAGAATCATCGGTAACTCAAACAAGTAAACCTACCTTACCCACTGCAGGCAGCACAATGATGTCCTGTTGAGAAGAATGAAACAAATGACCAAACTTAGCGGCATATTGTGAATATTTCATTGCTGCAGTATGTAAAACAAACATGAAACGACTACTGATACTTCTAATCGACGCCCGAAGAGCGTTTACCATATTTTCTCGGGAATAGGCCACGTTTTGGCCGAGTCTTTCATGAACTGGCTGGCAGAGACTGTCATTTCCTGATATCAACAGGCATTTTGGAAACTAGTGAGTCGATAACTCAACTACTCTTCAATAAGGTACTGTGGGATATTACGCCCACAATTATATGCTTGCTAGCAGACGGGAAATCGGGTTTTCATTTCCTCTAAGGGATGGCACACACTGTAGCAGTATAGGAGCATAGTAGTTTCGTTATTTGGTTGAATGGCATTTGACAGAAATATGGTTATTGTACACAGCTTAATGATTGTTGAGGAAGGGGTCATCTATTTCATATACACATAGGTGGAATTTTAACCCTCGTCCACTAGGTGCCGACAAACCTTAATTCTCGGAACATTGCTAAACCCTTCGGCCGCCAGAAAAAAAAACAAATGTTTAGGGGCAGTGAGCTTTGGGGGATGGTGTGAGAGGCAAGGTTTGAGTGTGTGGCATGTGGGGAAGGTTTTTAGAGGTGGGGTGAGAAATGGTCCAAGAGATACAGGGGTTTTCACATGTAGAGGCAGAGGTTGTGCGTCATTTTGTGAAGGAATTTTGTGGGAATTGAAAATCATTTCTTGCATCCACCTGGTGTTACATTTCCTTAGCTAACAAATTATTAGCGTAAACACCTTGAAAAGACGATGTGAAATCCAAAGCTTCAGGACTTTGAGCGAGCTCCGTCAAACAAGCTAAACAGATTTCTGGTACTAGTTAAGACACATTAGCGTGGACCAATGGACCGAAACTGGTGATTCTCAGGCTTCCGCATGCACTCAATAGGCACTGAATCCTATGATTTTAAGCGAGAAGGATGAGCGAGTATAATGTCAGGTAAAGTACAGAGCGCTTCATAGAGAACATTCTGGACAGAGGCTGTTGGTAACTGAGGTCAAGGTGGGCAGAATGGTGTTGTAGTGTGCGATGGCTGTGAGATTCGAGTTCTGTCTCGGAGCTTTGCCGGGCTGTCCCCTGTGGGGACCCAATCAACTGTAAATCAAGTTGTTGCAACATCAGACACCAGCTGACACCGATAGGTGCTTGTGCTTTGGTAAAATTTTTTCTGTGATTCCCATCAAAATATTCTAAACACACAATCACATTTGCCGTGAAACTGGGATGCTTCCAATTATGGGAGTGGTTCAGATGTCTATACGTCTTACGACCATCCATCGGCTGCCATACACCTGAGAGGAAACACTGCACAAACTGTGAGAATTGCAAACCTCCATCACACTCTTCCACAAATGAAACCTCCTTACATTGGTCCATATTCAGGATCTCATGGTGGGATGAGCTTACGTAAGAATTTTGTGCACCAAAGATGAAGAAAAGGACAAGCCTCATAGTAAATGGTCTCGTCGAGTTTTTGCGGCAGATTATCATTCAGGTAGTGCATACTCCGTGTATTGGTCAGACCTCCATATCAGCTGAGAAGAATACAGAAGACAGCAAGGGAATGCAAAGGATGTTCAAGATGGAATACTCATACTGGATGAGATTCACGACAATCGATAAAACATCGCAATTCACTAAAGCTGTAAATGATTATGAGACAACGCCAACACTAGATGCGTTTCAGAAGAGTAAGAATCACGCTACGAAGGCACTTCATCTGCAGCTTGAATGGAGTACCCCCCCGCTCACCCCACTTCTCCAACCCCAATCTTGGCTGGTGCCCGAATCACATCTTCTCAGCTTTGATGCAGGGAACCAAGGCTTCTAGATTCAATGGGTTCCTGCACTGAAGCTGAATCCTATGCTAATGACTTCACTCAACAGCAGTCCGTGTGGTCTCTCTGTCTTACTCCACCTCCTCACTGGTCTTGCTAACTGGCCTTCTGTGCTTTGTCCCGCAGTTTCTGCATGGTGTCACTGGACCACCATTACCCCATTGTGTAAACTCAATGCAATCATTTACCTCCACATTGTTTCTTCTTTTTTCGCCTGTGAATTAACTGTCACATTCTCTCAATTCCTCGCGCCAGTCCTTCCTTCGAGTGGCTTCTTTCCATATTGATCACCCATATCTACCCCTCATCCTTACTTTTCCAAATCTCCCTCTAGTTTGTCACCTCTGATGTGGCCCCCCCCCCCCCACTGCGCTCCCTCTTTTTGGCTTGTTCATTGTTCTGTTGATTTGATCCATATCCTGTTTGAGCTCCTCACAGTGTTGACCTGTATACAAATTAAAATTCATTTTGAATGCCTGTAAAATAGACAAGGGCAAAGTCTAGCGAGACTTTCCCATGTGACATGCCATTTCAGGATAAATGCAATGATAAATTTGATTGTTTAGTCATTATATAGCGCGGGCCAATGTTGCGTTGAAAGTGCATTTGGAGGAAGACCAGCATCATATTCCTCGGTCGCCGAAAGCGGTAACTTTCCCTCACTAATCATCTGTTTCACACGAACTTTCATGGACCTTTTTTATCGTGGAGTGTCGAGTAAAACAAATTGCCCATCGGAGATGGCTGAGAACGTCAGTTTTGATTTATTTATTTCCTTCAATCCCATGCTTCTCGTACGAGTATTTTCAGATGATTAAACCACACTTTTATATCGGAAAAAAAGGTAAAGTTGGGGTCGCGAGTCATACATGGGTATAGAAAAAACTTCGTCTACAATAGTCATGTGCAATTCAATATATTCCAAATGAACACATTTGTAAGCGTCGGAACTCTATTAGTCAATTTCACCATGTGTAGTTTTGAAATCGGTTACGGTGAAGAGTTGGCAGCGTTTCGTATAACGTGGCAGAAATTAAAATAACCCAGTGCATCGGAAACGTCCAAGAGACGCCAAAGAGTAGGACACGATGATGGGCGTATATAGACTAATGGCTCTGAAAACGCATCGCTTAAAGGCAAGAAAAGAAGACACTAAGTCTCAATTAAGAGAATTTTCCAGTAGCTAGAGATCTAATAATGGAGCACCCACTCTCAAGTAGCTTGTCCGCAATGTGCGATCAAGCCACTATGATCACAAGAAAGGACCGATCACCGTCAATGCTTCTGCCAATGTACAGCTAAACGGTGGCAAGCGTATTCCCCGATGAACATGAGAGGAAGACAGGATACAGGAAAGTATCCTGTTAAGAGCCAACAGTGCATTTTCGGCAGTACAGTCCAAGAAGGGGTGGGATGAGAGTCAGGAATGGATGCGAGAGAATGGAGGAGAGCAGTCATGTGTAGCGGCTGGATGGTGGTCTCCGCGTATGGAACAGCATGCCAGTCTGGATCATTCGTTTTCACAAGACGCGCGACACCAAAGCGCTCTGCTCCGCGTACCAACACTGACCTCTATCATCGCCAGGTTGGGAATAGCATTGCGTCCTGCAGACACCCCTCATATGGTCCTCAACAACCGTCAAGGAGAGAGTTTACGATCATGCTGGTCCGAACTGGATTATGAGCAGGGAGAGACCAACACATAGTGGCGAGGATGAGAGAGGTTCGACCTTAATGTTCTGTGGCTGGATTGCAAGTGTGGGGAGATTACCGTCGAACATCATCAAAGCGGACATTTCATGAACTGCTGGCATCTCTAACAACTATGGCGGACAGAGGACACATCATTTGGGAGGAGGAGGGGAGGGATGCAAGTAAATAAGGAGTGACAGTACAGGAACTTGCTCATCCCTGTTCAGACAAGGAGTTACGGTGCCGTCTAGACGAGGAAAGAA
>CM068958.1:114831769-114842349 GCA_035128595.1 Eptatretus atami | reverse complement strand
TATTTTCATCTAATACTGCTATACGCTTGTATTTGAGCGCCGCTTCAATGTTCTTTTGTCATTTTCGTCTCTAGTTCTCCTCCAAACTTAACTCTATCGCTCTGCCTCCCACTCACACCTGAAACAGTGTGGCATGTATGCCATATACAGTGCAATGACATCACGCACCAGTAAATAACTGCAGTCTGGAAATAAAAAGTAAACGACAACACGACTTTGGCGTGTGTGTGTGTGTGTGTGTGTGTGTGTGTGTGCACACAGAGGAGATTTGTTCTTCTTTTTCTGCCTGTGGAATTAACTTCAACATATCTCTTCAATCTCATTCTCCTCCAGTCCTTCCTTCGAGTTTGCTTCTGTACCTATTGTACCATATATTCCTCATCCCTTAACTTTCCCAATCTCCCTTAGTTTGTCATTCATGCTGAATGTTGCCCCCCACTGTCCCCTCTTTTTTGCTGTTTCATTTGTTCTGTTGCATTTTGATCATATCGTGTTTGAGCTCCTCCACAAGCTTGACTGTATACAAAAATTAAATTCATTTTGAGCCTGTAAAATAGACAGGCGCAAAGTCATACGGACTTTCCCACCATGGTGGCATCTAATTGTCAGGATAATGAAATTGAAAATTTGATTGTGTTGTCATTAATAGACGACGGCCAAGTATAGGGTTGAAGGCTCATATTTGGAGAAACCAGCTATGATCTCCATCGGTCCCGAAAGGGTAAACTTTCCATCAAATCATTGTTTCACACACCACGAACTTTTCATGGAACTTTTTAATCGTGAGATGTACGAGTAAAACAAATGTGCCCATCGGGATGTGAAGGAACGTAGGTTTTGATTTATTTATTTCTTTCAATCCCATGCTGTCTCGTACAGTATTTTCCAGTGTATAAACCACTTTTTTATCGAAAAAAAGGTAAAAGTGGGGTGCGGTCAATATCATGGGTTTAAGGAAAAAAAACAATTCGTCTCAAATAGATCAAATGCTGAATTCACATATATTCCAAATGAACACATTTGTAGACGGAACTGCATTAAGCTCATTTCACCATTTAGTTTTTGAAAATCGGTTCCGTGAAGAGTTTGGACAGCGGTTCTATTAACTGTGTGCAGAAATTAAATAAACCCTGCTCGGAAACGTCAGAGACGCCAAGAAGTTAGGTGTGTGGCGTATATAGAGCCTCAATGGCTCTGATAAACGCCAATCGCCATTAAACGCAAAGAAAAAGAAGAACACCTCGTCTCACATCAAAGAAGAATTATTCACAGTAGCTAGAGTCTAATAATGGAGCAACCACATCAGTGCTTGCGCGCAATGTGAGCCTCGCACTACCTGGTCACAAGAAGGACTGCGATTCACCGTCATGTCTGCCTGTAATAAACGGTGGCAAGCTTTCCCCGTATGACATGGTTCAAGAGGAAGACACTAACCAAAAACAAGTTTCCAGCAGTCATTGTTCGTGCACAGCAGAAGGGGTGGATAGATGAGGGAATGGTCGGACATGGGTGCGCAGGTCTGGTGTAGTCGGTCTGATGTTGTCTCCCGACGATGGAGCATGCCAGTCCTGGAATACATCAGTTTTTCACAAACGACGACACAAAGGCTGCTGCGGTCGGACCCAACACCCGACCTCGTATCATCCAGAATGGGATGACATTGCTCCTGCAGCCCCTCAATGGGTTCCATCAACAAGCGTTCAGGGAGGGTTACATCACTGCTGGTCCGACTGGATTATGAGGCAGGGAGAAGACCAACACCAATAGCGGGAGGATGAGAAAGGTCGACTTCTGATGTTCTGTGGCTGGATTGTTCAGGTGTGGGGAGGAGATACCGTCGACATCAATCAAGCGAGCCATTTCTGAATGCTGCATCTCTAACAACATGAACGGCACAGACGGACGACCATCATTTGGGGGGCGGAGGAGGAAGGTGGATGCAAGTGCGGTGACAGTGACGAGGACTTGCTCTCCCTGATTCAGACAAGGAGTTACGTGCGTCTAGACGAGAAAGCATTGACGAGGATTTCTTGGGGTTTGCTGAAAAGATTCCATCAAACTCAAACGGTCCTTTTCCAGGGCCACAAATCCAAAGAAAATGTATGATACCAGTTTGATCTCTTTTTTCCCTTTTTTCTAGTACAAAAGAAAATCCTCTATATAATATTAAAAAATAAGAAGAAAAATAAAAACTTCTGGTATCCTCTCTCTCTCTTCAATTCTTGAAAACGAGAAAGAACTGTTAGACGACATGAAGCGGACATGGGAGTAACCATGTTGATTACGTCGTCACTTTGTTCTGTACAAAGTTAATGTACAAACGTATTTAGATCGAGATCAGATAATAAAATGATCAATATATTCATTATTTTGAGGGTGAAAAAAACAGGGGTGCGGTTAATACACTGCGCGGTTTATACACGGAAAATACGTCATTCTAAATCACTACCTTCTGAATTTGGCAGGACTGAGTTCAATAAAGTGATTCAGAGAATAAATTTATTAACAAAATTGGAGAAAACGGCAAAGCAGCATAATGCTTTACTACACTTGCCCTTATTGGCATACATCTCAGCACTCCAACACATGTGATCTGAAAAATAGAAAAAATTGAATTAACCATTGCATTAGCATAAGCAACAGAATAAAGATACATTTGCTGCGATTAGAAATGGGAGCTCACATTTAATAGGTATAGCAGTGTATAATAAGAGCTTGGTGTCAGGGAAACTCACAGCTTCATGATGGGATGATTGATCATTTGGTTCACACAAGCATCCAGTGCGGTACAAGTTATATTTAATCTGTATTACACTTAGAGATGAGTTCTGCCTTTTCATGCTTACAATTACATCAAGTAAGGAAACAAATTGACGAAACACTCAGAATGATTGGAGAAACAAAAGTGGATGAAATTACCATGGGACACAGGAATCAGCAATGTTCAATGTAAGGATAACACAAACAAATATAAAATTCTTACTATGCTGATGAAGATGATAACGATTATGGATGGAATCAACAAGACTGATGAATTAGGTATGCTTAATCACCATGGAAAGCAGAAGAAGCTTATGTTTCCAACTTTAACCTTCATCGGAGAAGAAAGTTTTCTGATATAGGTTTACAACCTGAGAAGCCAGCCTCCCCCTCATTTTCCACGGTGGATTTGATACCCAATCAACTTCCGTTGATTTCGGCATCGGTCTAATACCTGTCCGCCAGCCCAGACTGACACGAGCCTTCAAGATACTATTGTAGTTTGCATTCTATTAAATTATCACCCTCGATTCTTCAAAACGTGGTTGCTAAACAAAGGGGCAGGAGTACAATATTAGCAATACATCTACAAATGAAAGTAAACATAAATTGCTTGAATACAGTACGCACAACACAAAATAAACAAACACTTCTTCGTACATTCCCAGTGAAGAGCAGGAAATAAAAAGGTTTAGTCCCCTCGTGCTTGTACATGTTTCAGTTTTCCACTTGTAATCACAACTAACGCAACTTCGTTTCCAACTGCAAGAAATAAAAAAAAAGTAAAATACACAGAAATGCTGTTATCAACATAAGCAAGAGCCACCCTTAAGAGGGGTTAATTCCACTATTATTAATATATATATTATATATATATATATATATTATATATATATATATATATTATAACTTGTTGCGAATTCCGCTGCGCAAAGGGGCCACGTAACTCAGAATCGCGCAACGTCGCCCAACCGGAGGGACAATTTGTCGTGACCCCTCTCGAAAACACGCCGGGAGCTAGTCACTGGGTGGGCCTTTCGACCTACCACACTGTGCCAATCGCACCCCGTAAGGTAGGGTTGTTCGCCAACTCGACCTACCTAAGTACCCGCGGATGTTTTAGCTGGCGATCGTACTCGCACAGGTCGACTCCCCGACACGAGCCGCTTGGCGGCCCGTTCCGTACTATCGGGATAACCGAGGCGGTGTTATCGCGACTGCTGGACGGTTCAGTAATTACCGGGAATGTTGAACCCACTACGAACCCCTTACGTGATGCAAAGATGGAGATTCAAATAGAGAAAAGACGAAGCAAAACGGGCACAGTTCAACAAGACAAGATTTTATTACGCGACACACGGAAAGCACTATAATACGCAATACAAATGCACAAAAAGCAAAGGCAAGAAAGAACAGTTGACACCGACGCTAACGCGACACACGCGCAACACTCACAGTTTTACTTCAACAGACGCTGCCACCACCATTTCAACACAAAAGCAAAGAAGGAAGCCACCTCACAGACAAGGAGGCAGGCCAAATGTGCGCGGCGACCTGGAGGAGCGGCCAGGTCCGCGAGACCGGGGAGGTCTTTAGCCCGCGTCTCAGTGACGCGTTGGCGGGCAAGAGCCGCAAATGTCGCGCGCTGTGCCCCGACTCGTGCCTGGCGTGTCGGCGTCCTCCCGGCGTGCTCCGCGCGAGCGTCACCGTTGGCACCACGTTTAGGGTGGGGGGACGGGGCCCCCTCGGCACTACTCAGCGCGAATGGGGGGGGGGAGGGAAATGTTGATGCCTGGGGGGAGCGGCAGTGCTGGCTGGCTTGGTCCCGCGACGGACGAGCATCCCCACACCGCAACCTCGTCGCCCGACCGCCGTCCTCCTTGCCTCGGACCCGAGACTCCTTGCCTGCAGCTCCACGCGCGCACTCCACTTCTTCCAGCTCAACTCTCAACAACGATCCCAACGTAACGCTAACGTCCACGCTCCAGCACGCTCAACTCCTCGAGCGCTTGCGCCGCATCTTTATAGCTCTCAGGGAGGCGCCGATATGCCAAATATGCGGATCAAAACAACGATTGGAGGCGGGGCCAACGCCACCCTCTGTTCAGCCTTGGTCGGCAAAAAGGGGGCGTTGAACCTCCCTTGATCCGCATATTTTGCATAAGCGACTTCATCAGACACCGCTTGGAGGCGGGGCCAACCGCCTGCGTTCGCCCTTGGACGGAGGGGAAGTGGGCGTGAAGCATTCCTGATCCGCGGATCGACTGCGTTCGGCTCGTCACTGCTGAACGCTCGGGAACACCGACGTTTGGTGTTGACTGGTGGTGTTTGGGAATGGCCGTAGAAGCGATCGATGTGGGATGAAGTTGTGAAGTAAAGGCGAAGTGGTGGTGTTTGCGAATGGTTGTAGAAGCGTGATGTGGTAGCGTAGTGGTGGAGGTGGCGTCGTTGTAGTGTGGTTGGCGCTGTGGTGGGGATGGCTGGCTTGTTGAGAGGCTGCTTTGTTTGAAATAATAACGATAGAACAGAAAAATGGCTAACTCAAAGCGTCGCGCACGATGATCACATAAAGATTCCCTTATACAACGGGTTTGGTAACTACACATGGACTTCTCGATATATCTCACCTGAGGACTCTTATGTGTAATGCCGAATTTCCACAACCTAACAATATATATATATATATTTATTTGTTAGGGTTCTTGGAAACCGCATGCATCCAACATATAGTGGATCCAAGACAGTTATTCCATTAATATACGTGTAGATAGTCCCTTCCTTTGGTCTAGCGGGCAACAAGGGTGCGTGCGTTGCAGGATCTCATATGCTCGGTTTGCTTACATTCATTTCTTCTTCATTTTATTTCCTAACTTCATTCCTACTCTCTTCTCTTTTTGATTATTCCTAGAGGTAAATCTGAGCCACGTCGCCTTCGCTGTTGAGATGGGTCCTCGCGGAAGCCAACACGTCGGCAGCACGTGCGTGGCTGGGAGGAGGGAATAAGAAAAGGCCGCAACGGCACCGCATGAGCATCGACAAGCACAGGAAGCTCCCGTCCTAAGCGATCCCTCACCAACTTTTTGTCGGCGAGATGGTAGCAATAGCTCGGCAGCTGAGATGATCGACTCGGAGCTTCCGATGATCGGGGGAGATTGCTGATTGCATTGGGAAAAGGCAACAATGAATATCTCTTAAGAGGCTGTACGGATGGTGTTTTGCACAACACGAAGCAAATGACCCAATGTCAGTCAAGAGCGTGGCTACGCTGGGTTCAATAGCTACATTTTCAGAGGCACGTATAAATAGTAAAACGGCAACCACGCGCACGTGTGCATGATACGGGCGGCCAACATACTTTCAACCCATTTCTGGACTAATTATATCAATCGGGTTTCGCCCTGCGCACGGAACAGCATAAACAGGTCAAACGGCGAGCGCTGGCCCGTGCGTATGGCGGATTCACGCGTACTGTGTGAAACATGCTCTCAAGGCAGACCCTTACCCTCGGACACTTTGTTATCGAACAGAGCCGGGCATAGATGGACACAGCTTACTGTCTGTGCATTGGGTTTGCCATACACATCTTACCTTCTAGCCTCTACCGCCAGCGAAGCTGTGCGATCGGCGGAGGCATGTTATACAAGCTGGGCCATGTTGGCGCACATGGAGCAGGCACATTGACCAGCGCTGGTCGGGCGCCCGAGCAGGTGCAGGACCGACGCCGCCTCGCCCGGTCTCAGGGCACGGCCCGGGGTTTTTGCAAGGCAATTCATGACGCGGAGTTCGGTGTGGACGATTCATGTCATGGTGTGGGGTTGGAGTGAGACAGATCCACGGCGCGGTCGTCTTGTCGGAAATGGAATGTTGCGGTTTCGGCCATCGCGGCGGCCACGCACTGGTCCGGGCCAATCAGAGTGCCCGATTCGGGTAATGACACAGCGCTTTGGGGTGCGCCCCCGCCCGGGGCCGATAAAGGCCTGCGATCTCTCTCTGCCTGTCGCCTCCCGCTAAGCTGGATTCACTCCGCCTCCTGCCGTCGTCACCTGGACTCCGCCTCCTCTTCCCGCCCACACGATGCTGACTCCACCCTCCCACTCAAGCCCCTCTTCACGCGACGGTCACGTGCTTCTCTGGACGACGCTTTGCACGAGTTGCCACGAAGCAAAAGACGACGCGCCAGCTGGTCCGGAGGGCGGGGGTACCACACCACGGAGCATCCCCCAACCGTATTGGTGGCGCGTTCGGGCAAGCGTGCAAGGTACGAGAGACCGTAGCCTCAACTCTTCTCTTTCTCGCTTCAATTCCTCTTCATCGGGTTTTCTGTGTCTGTGTGTGCCGTGCGTGTGCGTGTCCTGGTGCTGTCCACATAAGTAAGACTGCAGAAGATTATCAATATTATTGTTTTATTTTCGGTTAGTCTGTTCTGTGTCCGCTTTCCTAAGTTGCTTGTTTATTGCCGCCACTCTCTCACATGTCTTGCTTCCCTGCACAACACATCCCAATAACCTATTCCTGTACCACATACTTTTTCCTGTCTGCTTGTAAATAAACATTATTAGAAATGTTTCCTGCTCGTTTTTGTCTTTCCTTCATTGGTCCAGCATGGTCGAATCATAGCTTAGCCGGGACTTTATTCCCAACGATCCGTTCCTCTTAGCCGGTACGTCCTTGGCAGTGTCGCTCAGCTGCATCCGATTCCGGTAAAGTGATCCGGTCGGTAGAGTGATCCGGTTCGGACAAGACGTACAGAGGGCGTGTTCCCGGAATTAAATCACGTGATCATTTTTAGGTACCGATTAACTAGACGGAGGACCCTAAGTCATGCGGTTGAGTTATTGGCTCCACGTCAGTTAAGCGACCGCGCCACGTCACGGAATTATCCGTGTGCGGACGGCCTACAATTCCGGGAGTCTGGGTGGAGCCGAGATAGCTTCTCCCCAGTGGTTTTTCTCACCCGACCCCGCCCCGCACAATATTTTTAATGTTTTGGCATATTTAACATGATTGTAATACAGCTTCCACCAGACAGTGCGATACGATATACATTTACAGAGAGAATTGGCGTCCTCCCTGACACCCTAAATCCCGGGGGCTATGATTTACCCTTAATATTAATAACGTAATTTGGCAAGTCGACCTTTACGATGTTAATGATGTGAAGCATCTCTTAATATAAATGTTAATAATGTTAGTATAAAAAATGTTTGGTGGGCAATTCCCACTTTCAGGAGTAAGAACTATTAAAACAACATAAAAGCATCCCCGCATACCCCAAGTACGACCATCAGTTTTAACCTCATTCGTCCAGCGGTTTAGGATGCATAGAAGCAGTGTCAGATGAACCTTTTGTGGCCTGGCACAAAACAAATTTTGGCTCCGCATTTGGGGAAGCATGTAAAGACAGGATATCGTGACTGAAGTTACTGAATATACGAGGCAGCTTTACTTATTTTCATCTAATACTGCTATACGCTTGTATTTGAGCGCCGCTTCAATGTTCTTTTGTCATTTTCGTCTCTAGTTCTCCTCCAAACTTAACTCTATCGCTCTGCCTCCATCCACACCTGAAACAGTGTGGCATGTATGCCATATACGTGCAATGACATCACGCACCAGTAAATAACTGCAGTCTGGAAATAAAAGTAAACGACAACACGACTTTGGCGTGTGTGTGTGTGTTGTGTGTGTGTGTGTGTGTGTGTGTGTTGTGTGTGTGTGTGTGCCTCCATAACTCCAAAACCATGAAACCTTGCAGCCTGAAACTTTGCATGTATACTAAGAAAACTCCAAGAGGAGTGTGTGACTGAAAATTGGGTGTTTGGGTTAATTAAAACACCCCTTTTAAAGATCATTAATGGCCTTATTTAATTATATCCTTTATCAACGCACCTCAGTCACCGTCTCTATGGGGTCGAAAGGCATATCCGAGGAAACCTCGCTAGGTCTGAACTTCCGTGTTTTTGGCCTTCTCACCAATGCTGATTTGGAACGATTTCTTAACTATAAAGTCTTTTTTTTTTTTCCACTTTACTCACTCATATTATCGATTGCCTGTTTATCATAGCTACGAATTGCTCACACATCCATTGTAAGTGCTATAGTTTTCAAATTAGGCTTGGGTGATTTCATGCATTGTATGATTGCAATTTTCCACGATCTACTCTCAAGGATGAATTAAAGGTCATCATGCAATATGATTTTGGCGTTCAGGATCGGATATCTACGGACTAAATAAGTGTCGATCTGGAGAAATCTAAATAAGCGTCCGTCGTCCCGGGCGGTGGGTGCGCCTCCCGGCGGGTGGTCGCGCCCCGTCGTCCGGGCGGTGGGTCGCGCCCGTCGTCCCGGGCGGGTGGGTCGCGCCCCGTCGTCCCGAGTGAGTTGTAAAATAATTCCAGATTTCCGAGCTGTTTGCTGTCTAATTTAGCAAGCCAAACATTTTTTCCACAGTCACAGCAGCTGTTTGTAAAGAATAATGTTTGTGAACATCTCCCTGAAATGTAACGTTGTTTTTTAGGGGCTGTCACACCTTGACGTTTTAGCCAGCGTATGGCAAGGTATCAAAATGTTGGTGTTAAAACGCTGGCGTACGCTGAACTATTGATGTTTTTTTAAGTTTGGCGTATAATAACGTGTTGGACGTATGCATAACATATTAGTAACTACACAGAACGTTTCAATCACATATAGATAACTTATACCAAAGAATGCTGAGCGTGTTGTCGGCGTTCCAACCTATGCCCAATGATAGTCTAACTTCATGCATAGCGCGGCAGCGTATCGCCGAGATCACGTGGCGTAGCCTATTCATAGGCTGCGGCTCGACGATTCAAATCATAACCGCACTAGACATCGAACTGTGAAGCCGCTTATCACACCTTTGACGTTTTAGCCAGCGTATGCCGACGAATGAAAAATTTGCCGACCAAGCTGGCACACGTCGAATATGTTTAGGGTAAGTTTTGTATACTTTAATAGCACCTGGCATACGTCGTAGTATGCTGGCAGACGTCGTAGTACGCTGGCATACGTCGTCATACGCGAGTATGTCGAGAAATTTCAGCATGTTGAAAATTTCTCGACGTACGACACACGTTCCGCATACGCTGGCAGAAGTTGTAGGCATGTTACGCGATCGTTGACACACGTTACTTGTACGTTACTCATAAATCGAAACACGTAGGTAATGGTTAGCGTCAGTGTTCCAGACTCCCTGTTTTTTTTTGGGTTTTTTTTCTTCTTCTTCTTCGGTATGACGGTGATGTTGACACTTCGATTTTAGTGCGGTTATGATTTAAATCGTTGAGCGGCAGCCTATTAATTATATTATATCATAACCGCACTAGAAATCGAAGTGTAACATCACCGTCACGCGAAGAAAAAAAAAAAAAAAAAAAACAGGGAGTCTGGAACACTGACGCTAACCATTACCTCGACGTGTTTCGACTTATGAGTAACTTACAAGTAACGCGTGTCGACGTGTGTCAACGATCGCGTAACGTGCCTACATCTTATGGCCAAGCATATGCGGAACGTGTGAGTCATTAGCGCTGGCATACGTCGAAAAATTTCAAGCATGGAAAATTTGTCTAACACCTCAGCGTACTACGACGTATGCCAGCGTACTACAAAAAAGCCACGTCTACGACGTATGCCAGCGTACTACGACGTATGCCAGCGTACTACGAAAAAACAGCGCAGCCATACTAACGAAAAAAAGCCAGCGTACTACGACGTATGCCAGCGTGCTCTTAACTATACAAACTTACCCATAACGTATTCGACGTAATGCCAGCATTTTAGCCAAATTTTGCATACGT
>CM068958.1:114809272-114821836 GCA_035128595.1 Eptatretus atami | reverse complement strand
CTGACCATGAAAACATAGGTGTAGACACCTTATTCGTGATATTATCATGTATATTTTTCCAGATATTGAGCAAAATAGGTTTATTGGTAATGGCGTCACTAATTGAGTGATTTTGGGGGGAAAGCCACGGGTCAGACCCGGCAGCAATGCATTTTGTGACGTCGGGGACGACCCCATCAAGGCCCATGAGGTCAAACGTTCCGGCGCTTTTCACTTGAATAAACCTTCTGGGCTCCTGGACTATCAAGCTGGTCCATGTTTTGACAATCTCGGAAGGATGACAGGCTGAATCACCCCACCTTATGCTACTTAACAGCACGACAGCGGCTCAAAATGAAGACCTTAAGATCCTAAGCCAGCCACCTTAACCGTCAAGCCAACGCCAGGCTCGGTTTGGTTTGTAATAGACACCGTTTGTTGATTGAGCCAAATTGGCTCGTGCAATCCAATAAATAAACGTAACATTGTGTGTGTGTGTGTGGTTGTGTGTGTGTGTGTGTGTGTGTGTGTGTGTGTGTGTGTGTGTGTGTGTGTGTGTGTGTGGACACCAATCACACCAAAGCCAGTGACCAGTTGCTACCAAACTTGGCACGTGGGCCAAGTTCTACCTCGTGGTGAACATGGGCATTACCTGTTTCATCTGTAATCGTGGGGATTCGGGAGGGAAGGTCGACAACAATTGTCTCTGTAAACGTGTATCGTGAAGCACCACCCGGTGGTGGTGGTGGTGGTGGTGGTGGTGGTGGCAGAAGGTATTACAAGTGAGTTGTGGAGATAACTTGCATTTTCTCACCGCACACGTCCCCAGACACTGGGAAGCCCCAAAGCCACTCTCCACTCTCCACTCGTCAGGAGGCAGGGGGAGGGACCCGACGTTGCCTAGCAACGCCGGACACCCCTACTCGTTACAAAACAAGAAAGGATTCAGAGATTAATTACACACAAGAAGCCATGACGTCCATCCCACCTTCGTCGTATCGAAATCAGATTAAATTTTTTTTCAAAATTTAACTTAACCCATTAATTAAATCCGTACAACTAGTTTACTTCCATATTCAGACTCTTACTCATGAGCAAGCTTTACGTCTTTCAGGCAGCGACCAGCTCGCTCGGCTCTTATTCAAGGCACGGAGGGACGTTTTACATCCGAACCGGTGACGGCCTCGCCGAGGAAACCAGGTGAACTCTCGTCAGGACGGTGTGCTCCGTAATGCAGCGCCTCCTGCTAACACCAGCACAGCTGATGTCAGGCCGGTGTGCTCCGTAATGCAGCGCCCCCTGCTTCCATCAGCACAGGTGACTCGAGATGTCGGAATGTAAAGGAAACTTTACGTTCGCTCTTGGTGTTTTACGACAACAATCATTTTACTCACTCCGTCTCCATCCACATCGGCAAGGCGGACAGCCTCGGGGAACAGGCTTCCCCAATAGTGGAGCAGCAGACGCTGCACGAAACACACGCTTCGCATGGCGGCAGCCGCTCACCCCACGGGGTCTTTAAAATAAAAGTTCTCGCAAACAACGAGCCGTCTTTGCCGTCCCTCCGAACTTCCGTCATGCAGCCTTCGTATTCAGCATCGGTGTTTCAACGAGAAAAAGTTTTAAATCGATTACGCGGTTTTCACGGCACATAAGTCACACGAAAAAATAATAATAATAATAAACTCCAATTTTCCTTCTCTCATAATAATCCCCACGTTGACTGTTTTGAAATTTAAATGTTTCCTCACGATTTCCGGAAGGCGACAGTTTTTCTTCACGTTGACATAGAGAGAGCGAGAAGCCAGCCTCGCTAGACATAATACGATTATACTCCACACATTGAAATAGAGAGAGCGAGAAGCCAGGCATCGCTTGACATATACGATGATACTACTCTCCACACATTAAATAGAGAGAGCGAGAAGCCAGCCTCGATAGACATAATACGATTATACTCCACAATTGAAATAGAGAGACGAGAAGCCAGCACTCGCTTGACATAATAACATGATACTCCACACATTGAAATAGAGAGAGCGGAGAAAGCCAGCCTCGCTGACATAATACGATTATACTCCACAACATTTGAAATAGAGAGAGCGAGAAGCCAGCCTCGCTTGACATAATACGATGATACTCCACACATTGAAATAGAGAGAGCGAGAAGCCAGCCCTCGCTTGACATAATACGATTATACTCCACACATTGAAATGAGAGAGCGAGAAGCCAGCCTCGCTGACATAATACGATTATACTCCACACATTGAAATAGAGAGAGCGAGAAGCCAGCCTCGCTTGACATAATACGATTAACTCCAACATTGCAGACGAAATGCACATCAAATGAAATAACTTAAAATCACCAATCGCATGAAAAAAAGAAAGTAAGATATAAGAAATACTAGAATCTGCGACAACCGACGAGGACAACAGCACATTTTCACAACTTTATTTCTGACATTTATATCTATCCTCCCCTCATGCTGCCCCCGGCCCCACCTCTCGCACTGCCCCTTCCTTGCACTGCCCTCCCTCTCTTTCTCTGCCTCCCTTCCCTTGCCCTCCCTCTCCTCTCTCTGCTTCCCTTCCTCTCTCTGCCCTCCCTCCCTCTCGCTGCTCCTCCTCTCTCTGCCTTCCCTCCCTTGCACTGCCCTCTCCTCTCTTGCCTTCCCTCTCCTCTCTGCCTTCCTTCCCTCTCTCTGCCCTCTCTCCTCTCCTGCCCCTTCCCTTCCTCCTCTGCTCCTTCCTTGCACTGCCTCTCCTCTCTCTGCCTTCCCTCTCCTCTCTCTGCCTTCCCTCCCTCCTCTCTCCCTTCCTTTCTGCCTTCCCTTCCTTCACCTCCCTCTCTCTTCTTCTGCCCTTTCTCTCTGCCCTCCCTCTCCTCTCGCCTTCCCTCCCTCTCCCTTCTCCTGCACTGCCCTCCCCTCCCTCCCTCCTTTACCTGCACTGCTCCTCCGCCTTCCTTCACTGCCCTCCCTCCCTCTCTCTGCCTCCCTCCCCTCGCCCTCACACAATCCTCCTCCAAACTCCCTCCCTCTTCACCCATGGACTTTCCCAGCTGTCTCCACGTGGTGTATTAACATGCTGTTTTAAACTACCCCATTTCGTTCACCTATACTACCCCCCTCATCTACCCCCCCCCTCCCCTCATTCTACACAAGTCCCACTGCCAAACGCAAGTCAAGAACCCCTTCCCTCCCACGAACCTCCTCCCAAACCCCCTCCCCTCCCCACTTCCCCTCTCCCTGTGCTATTTATCGTTTTTGGCCCTCTCTTCAATGGTGAAGAATCACTTTAAAAATTCTAGTCGTCAGATCCAGATCCGGATCTTCGCCAAAATCTCATCAGTTGTCCTGTTGACACACCAAACCTGTCCACAAAATTCCATCCAAATCCATCCACAATTTTTTGAGAAATCCTGCCACAAACAAACAGACAAACAAAGACAAACAGGCAAACAAGCAAACAGACAGACGAGCGGAATAATCCCCTTCCACCTTCGTGGCAAGAGTAACAATTGCAAAAAAGACAAAAAATATAAAACGAAATACCAACAGATATATACCAGAAACTGGGAAAACGATAAAAGAGCAGGAAGAATATAAAAAGAGTTGGACAGATTGGGAAGACAAAGAAGGTTCACTGGAATGGCTAAAAGAGGTCAGCTCATTTGGGACGGAGAACGAATCATTATAAGTACCCAAGACTAGGGACACCACACAAATGGCTTTAAATGGCAGGACTGAGTCTCTTGGACAAGTGTAGGTTCTGCAAGGTAGAAACCGAAAGCACAGTCACCTCCTATCGGGATGTAAAAAACTCATGTCAGAACAGCTGTACACACAAAGGCACACAACAAGGTACGTAGAGTAATCCACCGGCACATCTGCCAGAAATTTCAACATCCCAGTTCCAAGAAAACTCATGGAACACGAACCAAAGCAATCGCTGAAATCAAGGACCATAATGCTCAAGTACGACCTGATGATCCCAGTGTGAAATCGACACGGGACGATCGAAACCACTTCTTGTCAGATGTCACCCGTCTCTCTCCACCCCCCTCTCGCAGGTTATATTAGTATCACAGAACATCCTGCCTTCCAGCAAATGCTTTCTAGTCCATACTGGAAGTTTCGTCTGAGAATGTTCCAGCATCTTCACGAATCTCACCAGGCAGTTTACAGTACATATTGCCATCTACAGTACAGTCTACTAATGCTTACAACATCTAGCTTTTAACTGACAATTACAAAGATCTGTTCCTCATATCACCCAAAGGCGGGGACCGAGAGTACCAGCTCCTTTTTTACCTCTGCTGACGAAGTCGCCGGAGGCATTATGTTTTCTGGTTGTCCGTCCGTATGTATGTCCGTCCGTTCATGCTAATTACCTCCGCCACCGAAGGTGAAGGGGGTTATGCTTTCACTCCTTTCTGTCTGTCTGTTTGTGTGCAGGATATCTCAAAAAGTTGTGACGATCGGATGAAATTTTGTGACAGATTTGGTGTGCGACAAAACAAACTGATTGATTTCGTGAAGATCGGATCCAGATCGACTACTGAATTTTAAAAGTGATTCTTCACCGTTGAGAGATCAGGCCAAAAACGAATAGAGTACTGTATAGAATGATAGTTCAAAAATGTATTGGGCTGATATGTTCTCGTGGATCAGGCATCACGTGGAGAAGGTACGGCTCTACCGAGTGCCCTTCTAGTTTTCTCTGCAACCACTTATTGGATTGACACAAAACTTTCATCAAAGGTGCAACATCCATATAGAATGTTTTAATGATAATAATTATGACGTTATAGGTCATATGGTGTGGCAGCCATGTTGGGGAAAAAAAGAAAAACCTTGGACCTCTATCTCTGAAACGGCTCATGGAAGGAATTGGAAACTTGGCACATGTGAAGTACTCGCAACGGGAAACAAGTGTGATTTTTTTGAAGAATAAACCTTTAAAAATCTGCTTCTCCAGAGTGGCTTGACATATTGAGGGGAAACTTCACCCACATGTTCCCAAGCCTTGGGGATACCAGGGCATTCATGAATAATAATTAATCGGTCACATGATCTGGCAGTCATATGGGATTGAATGGAAATCTTTCTCTTGAACCACTTCATCAATCGACGTGAAACGTAACAATTATGATCTGGTAGACATGTGCAATATTTGTCTCAAATTTCAACCTGATCGGACACATGCTTTGGCGGCCAGAATTATTTAATATTTTGAATCTGGGTTCATGGATTTAAACCAAACTTAATACAAGTATGTACAATGATGTAATAATGGTGGTGGAGGCATATCTGGCAACATTGAAATTGTGAAGAGTGTCCTTCTGGTTTTATTATTTCTTCACTCCCAACTGGACTCTAATACATTAATCTAATGAGATAGGCTTCCAGGAGAGGAAGAGTCTTGGGTTCAAACCCCCTTTCATTCCTGATCCCGATATGAACAATAAGGGTGTACCGATTGCAGCCTTGGGTGAAAATGGTTTGGACTGAATTTCTCTCTTTTCACTCTGCCTGAGAATATGAACTAGAAACTTTCAGTCTTCGTGTTGCTTCTGTAAATCACCACAAAATATCATCAGCACCCCAGATCATCAAAACTTATTTTGCCAAACTTCTCTTTGCTCCCTTCAGTAAGTCATTCAGTGGCTCACTTCTAAACCTCAATGAAAGATGTTAAAATCCAACAATCGCACAATAAAAGTGCGATCTATCCGACTATGAATCTCGCTTCTAAATTATGTCATAAGCAAATACTACCCTATCGCTCGCTGAGGGATGACTAAGAGAGTGTGGAGAGAGAAAGATGAGGAAGGGAGAGAGAGAGGAAGGAGGGAGTGAGGAGGGTAGTGGAGAGTGAGGAGAGAGAGAGGTCGGGTGGGGAGTGAGGAAAGTTGGGAAGCGAGGAAAAGAGGGGGAGCGATGAAAGGGGGAAGAGCGAGGAAGGCAGGTTTGCTCCCTGCTCCCTCTCACACCACCCCTTCCCTCCCTCTTCCCACCCACCCATTCCCTCCCCCTCTTTCCCTCCAGACACCCCACCCTACCCCCTCCAGACTCCCACCCCCCTCCTCCACCCTTTCCCTGCCTCCTCCCACCTACACCCTTTCCTTCCCCCATCCAACCCACCCCCTCTTCCATCCTTTTCCTCCCTCTGGATCCACACTTTCCCTGTGATAGGTTGTGGCTTTTGTATAGTTAAAACCCCCTAGTAAGGTGGGTTGTGGTTAAAAAAAAATAATAAAGTGATCCGAAAATGTTTTGTAACGATTAACCTTGGGAGCTCAGAGGAGTAGCATCACAAACAAATAATGTCTCATTTGCTTTTAGTATAGAAGATAACATTGCTCCAAGCTCCTCATGAAATAACATCCTAAATGAAAGCAGATTGCACAAAAAGGTGAAAATTTAATTCAGGCTCGACAGCTTAGAGTGAGTGTGCGTACCTCTCGGATTTCCTGCCGTGATGTGGCAATTCATCACTTCATAACAACTGAAAACATTTTTCAATTCTCTCTTGAACTCGTAGTTCACTTGCTCCGTTGCTTTACTCATTCTAATCCTCCAATTTATTTGCCTTTCTAACTCCGAGGATGTCCCCATGGATAACTGAGTTGCGGTCACCACGCCGACTCATGCCACAGGAGCCTTTACCTGCTTAATTTTCTCGTTGCACTCAATGAGGTTAGACTTTGGGAAAAAACAGTAGAAAAATACAAGAGCAGAAAAAGTAAAGTTTAATGCTTGGCAATTTCACATTTTCTCACGTAAATATGAAGAATAGAGAGCAGCCTTGCTTATTGCTCGGAAGACATATGCTTAGTTTTAAGAATCACCAATTTGTTTAAATTTTCATATTTCACTCCAGATTTCAATACTTATTTAGTCCATGAGATCCTTTCCTCAAATCTGAAGACAGATTTCAATTATATACCTTAATTAATCCGTGAGAGTGTATCATGCTTCCAAGGCAAGGCATTTTTAGTCGGCTGAATCAAAATGGTGGCTCAGACCCGTGCGAGGCGGCGAATACGGGCTGACTAAGGCGAGCCTTAAATGAAGGTAAGTAATTATCTTCATATGGCCTGAGATATGTAATTATCTTCAAAAGGAATGTTTAAATTTACCGAAACACCAAATTTTCATTAATGTACTCCCTTGGAGTTCCTTCATATACGTGCAAAGTTTGGGGCTGCTTGGTTTCATAGTTTTGGAGTTCAAAGTTCTATGGAGGTCTCACACACACACAAACACACACACACTCGAGTGATTGTAAATCCCATCTCCCGCTAAGGCGGGGAATGGGTTAATAAAGACAAGTACCCATCACATCAATAACAATATTGTGCAAAGCACTTTTTTTTTGATGTCATTGAAAATGAAAGACTGCAAAAACATGTCGTACAACATTGGTCAATCATAACATTACTACCTAAATTTTAAAATCAGTTGTCAACATCAAAATACACCGGCAACACCATAAATCAATTGTTATATTTTGCTAATTAATCAATTGGCCAAAGTCGAAGAGACAAAACCTTTCACTCCTCTGTTGCCAACAAATGACAAATCAAGTTGATGTGTTACCCTTTGGAAAAAGAAAGTTGATGAGTGATTATTATGCCTACTTCCTGGCCATTTTGGGCTGGCAGGATGGCCCCGAGATAGGTAAACTTGCCTCTGAGCTCTCTAGCCAGCCTGGTGTTGGCTTAGTGTTTAGGGTGGCTGGCTGGGGATCTCAGGGTCCTGAGTTCGAGCCCTTTTTTCACCGTTGAATTAACACGAGGTGGCGTTCACTCAGTCATCCTTCCGAAGTCGGGAATTGAGTACCAGTGTACTGGTATGGGGCATCATCAGCGGCACAGCCGTACCCTCAGCCAATGATGTTACCCACAGCCATGTGCTGGACGCGTACGAAGGAGAAAGGTGGAGCTCTCTTACCTGTGCTAGAATCCTGACCCAACTAAAAACTGCCACGCTGATGTTTCAAGGCAGAATGATTCATCAATGGGTGTGCCATTCCTCAGATGAATGTCTATCTGGGTGTCCCATTTTCTAGCATTAGTTGGTGGACAACAACAATCCCAAGGTGTCCTTCGCAAAGAGTAGGGTAGCTACAGTGCTGGGGTGCAGTTTGTGCTGCTGATGCAGTCAGTGCCCCTGGACGTCGGAACAGGAATTTAGAATTTGTTTAGTGTGTCGACAAAGCTCGCCTACTCCTTGGAAAGGACACGTGGGATATTTATCGTCCACCAACCATTGCAGTGGACGGGAAGCTAGTTTAACGTTCATCCAAGGAAAGTACACACATTCATGATTGCCAGCCCATGGCATTTCTATTTAATGAAAGGTGATCTCCTTGTCAATAGTTTGTTACAAGGAGTGTAAACAAATATTTTTCCATCTTCCTTTCCCAACAATGCTTTCACTAAACAATCACCATTGTCTTATTTTACTATTTGATGTTAGACCACGATTTACTGACCAAACATTGTGCAGTTATGTCATCCAAATATGAAATGCATTTAATGTAAAGGATAGAAATGGTTAAAGAAACAATAAACATGT
This sequence comes from Eptatretus atami, assembly GCA_035128595.1. Lineage (NCBI taxonomy): Eukaryota > Metazoa > Chordata > Myxini > Myxiniformes > Myxinidae > Eptatretus > Eptatretus atami. Next base: position 114,813,271 of record CM068958.1, on the reverse strand, counting down.
GAAACAGTCAAATTACACTGTACCGTATACAAGGACAAACAGAACTGTTGACTCAAAGGCTATGTTTTTTTTTTTTAAAACCTTTCTGCTCAAATATGAACCCACATTTTGAAACCTGATGTCACGTCATAAACTGAACAGCATCTGCAATGCACAGGAAGATGATGAATGAAATCAAGGTGATGGAATGTGTCACAGTGAATGTGGCGGCGTTCACTCTTGCATCATCAACGGACAATAAAAAAAAAGCAAGCAAATAATTGCAGAATGTATTGAGGCAACAATGCTTGCATAGTAAATAAACCTGGTTTACTCACTGAAAAGTAAAATTGTAAAATTGTTTTGTTCTCTTTTCTTCTCATGGTACTGTTTTTCACCATTGTATTGACACACACACACAACACACAACACACACACACACACACACACACACGCACAACACAACATGAAAAGAACAAACATATTGCACAAAATTGTGGCCAATCAAAAAGAAGAAGCAACATACAAATATAACAAATAAATAAGCAGTGAAACATAATTAGAAGCTGGCCATTTCCTGAGACAATTTGTCCATGGGAATCCCAGGAGAGATGGGGCAATTAAGACATTCATGTCATGTTTACCAGGAAAACAAACATATTGTAATGTTTTGTTGTCAGAGGGCAATAGATGGTTAACCCCTCCTAGCAGCTGCTCATCAGTTGGCCTGTGCCGGATGCAGGAATTTGGTGAATGCCTGTGGCTGAGATTCTGGAAGACCTCTGGCATGGATTGCTCGTGGCTGTGGAGCAGCGATTGGGGAAAAAGTCCCCACTCCATTTTGTTCGAGAAAATGCAGAGGTGCGAAGACAGCTCTGTCACAGATGCAAAGCACAGAAAGGTGGTCGTTTGTGCCAGTGGTCGTTTCTCGGCTGCGGTGCGGTTTGATCCTGCGGTTGTGTGTTCTCCAGCCACTATCTGTTCCAGCTGCTGATCTCTCCCACTGCGACCTTCACCTGTAGCCGCCGTGTCTTGCTTCCCACCTGACGCTGCATGTGCTTTACTACCACCTGGTTGTGCGAGCGATCGAGTGTTTGGTACCCAAGGGGAGATCTCGTGATTTTGGGGGTTTTGTTGTGTTAATTGTTGTGGTTTATCTGGTCCTTGTGGGAATAAACTCATTTTTTTTATTTTGCGAGGAAAAATTGCCCAGTGTTGCCACCATTTTGTCGCAACAACATCTGGGTTGTGTTCCGTTAGCAAGCGGCTTGCTTGCCAATGGAACACAACCACTTTGCAAGCTGTTTGGCAAGTGGAGCAGAGTTGCTTAGTGAGCAGTAAGTGAGAACACCTCCGTGTGTTCGCAAGATGGCCGCCGTAGCCAAATTCAAAACCGTTTGGAGGCTATTTGTTTCAATTTTACTATCACGGAGGACGATATTAAAAGTGGATTCACATTTTCATTGTTGCTTCTAATGTTCATATCCAAATTCATGAAAATCTACAAATATTCAAAGCCCTTCACCCCTTTCCCTAAAATGCACTGCGGCAGTCCCCGATAAGCTTGGCAAGGGGCTCCGCTTCAAACTACCAATTATTTCTCCTTCTTTCCCTCTTTCTGATACCCTCTATAGCCACTACTAACACAATTTATCCTTCGGGAAGTTGTTGTCACAAGAGATCAAGCAAACTGAAAACGGACTGCCCAGACAGCATTGTTACATGAAGACGTCATAGTGTTAAGTGGGACACAGCCTGTTACGTTGGAGTGCTTACTTGAGCTCTTTTAATAAAGCAAGCCGCTTGGCGAGTGGTAAGCGAGCTGCGAGCTAATGGAATAGCTCCTGGTTCATTTTGTCTCCATGGCGAGTCAAATTATTTTTAACTTTTTTTCATAAAATGCGCAGGATAGCCCCATCCGTTCACAGGCCTGTGGAAATCGCTGTGGCCTGTGACGAAAGCTTGAGTTCTGCCATCTTTGGAGTTGAGGCCTCCGGCGTGCAACATGTGGCCCGCGGGTGTGGTTGCATCTTGTCTGGATGCTTCTGTCGACGCAACAATCAATCTATTGGCATGAATCACATGTTTTCCATATTAAATTGCAAAAACATTAACATAATTTCAGTGTTTTAAATTTTGGGCTTTAAAAATGAGTCAAAAACCATTAATTTGCTAAAAAAACAAAATAAATTTGTAGTTGAGAAGCATTCAGCTCTACTAAATGGTCTAACTCACCATAAGTTAAGGAGGCATCCATCCATCCATCCATCATGGACCAGACTCTGTGCAGAGCATTAGTGCTGCCTAAGCAGTCTCCTTGGCTGTTGGACACAATCCTAGATGGGTCACCACTCCAACACAGGATACCAGCAAGCTGGTACTCATTTTGGAACCTCAGGATGACAAGCAGAGTCAGCCCTACCTGGTATTAATTCACAGCCAAGGGGGATTTGATCAGGATCCTAGGATCCCAAGCCCACCACCCCTAACCATTAAGCCAACACCAGGCACATGGAGGCATCCCATAAGTGGAAAGCCTTGAAGTTATTGTGTGAAATAGGATGCAATGTCAACAGCTTCTGGAAAATTATGGAAATTAACTTTTTGAGGAGATAATGCTCGCATGTGAACCAAAACTCCAGAGCAAATTTTGTGTGAAGGAAGATTTTTTTTTTTTACAAATGAACCCCAAGTGGTTGATCGTGCGGAGAACCTGATTCAAGTCAACGCCAATGATAATGAGGTGATTTTCCGTGGATTCACATGGATGAATAGAATCATTGCATGGCCAGCTTAACATGAGACACTGTACAAAATATGTATTCGGTTTACTGGAGGATCCTATGAGTCCCGTGCTATTCGCAGGCCAGTTTGCTGTCAAAGCTTGAAAGGACGATTGCAAACGCTTGCAGAGCACACATTGGGTAGTTGTAGTCCATGTTGAAAACATCCTCAGCAACTTTTCCAAAACTGCATGACTATGTAGTCGGCTGTGGATCAGAAGAGGAGCAAGGATAACGTCAGGCAGACGGTTATAATTTGCTAAGTACCATTGCATGTATTATTGTGTTTTTCAACCTGTAAGCTAAGCACCTCATGTCCTTTTTCTGCAATTGAGACATTCTATCTGACATGGTTACGTGAACTTCAACAGAATTCCTTTGATCCCCAAGTGGAAAACCGACTGCACATGCCTTGTTAGCAAATCTTCTCAAATGCTCTGTAAATCATGGATCATGAATTGTCAAAAAAGCTTTACTTTATTGAAGGAACAGACACTATCTATCTATAATTCCAGCAATCTCTGTGTGCTGTTGTCTGTCTGTCTGTCTGTCTGCGACCGCCGTTTTCTCGACGACCGCCGGTCCGAATCTCATTGAAACTTGCCAGGAATATTGCCGGGGACCCGCGGATGTGCCTTTTCGAGGTTTGATATCGATCGGATTAGTGGTTCCCAAGTTACGGCCATTTATCTGTCGACCAATGACAAGACACGGTGCTATGACGTCACGAATGACGTCACAATAAGTTTTTTTTTTGTTTTTTTTTTTTTGCACGATCGACGGTCCGATCTGATGAAAACTTGCCAGGAATATTGCCGGGGCCCCGCGGATGTGCTTTTCAAGGTTTGTATTAATCGGATAAGCGTTTCCCAAGTTACGGCCATTATTCTGTCGCCCAAATATCTGCGAGAGAGGGGGACGGGAGAGGGGGGGATGAGAGGGGGAGAGGAGGGCGAGAGAGGGGGGGAGAGAGGAGGGCGAGACGAGGGGGGATAGAGGGGGGCAAGAGAGGGGGGGAGAGGGGGCAAGAGAGGGGGAGAGAGGGGGCGAGGGGGGGTGAGAGAGAGGGGGCGAGAGAGGGGGATGAGAGTGGGGGGCAAGAGAGAGGGGGCGAGAGAGGGGGAAGAGAGTGGGGGCGGAAGGGGGGCGAGAGAGAGGGGGCGAGAGAGGGGGGCGAGAGAGGGGGGCGAGAGAGGGCGAGAGAAGGGGAGGCGAGAAGAGAGCACTCTTGCAATGT
>CM068958.1:114794254-114809247 GCA_035128595.1 Eptatretus atami | reverse complement strand
GAAATACTAGAATCTGCGACAACCGACGAGGACAACAGCACATTTTCACAACTTTATTTCTGACATTTATATCTATTCCTCCCCTCATGCTGCCCCCCGGCCCCACCTCCTCGCACTGCCTTCCCTTCCCTTGCACTGCCCTCCCTCTCTTCTCTCTGCCTTCCCTTCCCTGCCCTCCCTCTCCTCTCTCGTGCCTTCCCTTCCCTCTCCTCTGCCCTCCCTCCTCCTGCTCGCGCTTCCCTCCCCTCCTGCCTTCCCTTCCCTTGCACTGCCCCTCTCTTGCCTTCCTCTCTCGCCCTTCCCTTCCCTCTCTGCCCTCCTCTCCTTCTCTCGCCCCTTCCCTTCCTCTCTCCTGCTCCTTCCTTGCACTGCCTCCTCTCCTTCTCCTCTCCTCTCGCCTGCCTTCCTCCCTCTTCGCCTCCCTTCCTCTTCTCGCTTCCTCCCTGCCCCTCTCCTCTCTGCCTTCCCTCTCCTCCTCTTGTTCTGCCTCCCCTTCCCTCCTCTGCCCTCCTCTCCTCTCGCCTTCCTCCCTCTCTCTGCCTTCCCTTCCCTTGCACTGCCCTCCCCTCCCTCTCCTTCCTTTACCTTGCACTGCCCTCCCGCCTTCCCTTCCACTGCCCCTCCCTCTCTCTGCCCTCCCTCCCCTCACACAATCCTCCTCCCAAACTCCCTCCCTCTTCACCCATGGACATTTCCCAGCTGTCTCCACGGTGTTATTAACATGCTGTTTAACTGACCCCATTTCGTTCAACCATACTACCCCCCTCATCTCCCCCCCTCATTCTAACACAGTCCACTGCCAAACGCAAGTCAAGAACCCCTTCCTCCCACGAACCTCCTCCCAAACCCCCTCCCCTCCCCACTTCCCCTCTCCACTGTGCTTATCGTTTTGGCCCGTTCCTCAATGGTGAAGAATCACTTTAAAAATTCTAGTCGTCAGATCCAGATCCGGATCTTCGCCAAAATCTCATCAGTTCGTCCTTGTGACACACCAAACCTGTCCACAAAATTCCATCCAAATCCATCCACAATTTTTTGAGAAATCCTGCACACAAACAAACAGACAAACAAAGACAAACAGGCAAACAAGCAAACAGACAGACGAGCGGGAAAACATAACCGCCTTCCACCTTCAGTGGCAGACGTAACAATTGCAAAAAAGACAAAAAAATATAAAACGAAATACCAACAGATATATACCAGAAACTGGGAAAACGATAAAAGAGCAGGAAGATATAAAAAAGAGTTGGACAGATTGGGGACAGACAAAGAAGGTTCACTGGAATGGCTAAAAAGAGGTCAGCTCATTTGGGACGGAGAACGAATCATTATAAGTACCCAAGACTAGGGACACCACACAAATGGCTTTAAAACAAAATGGCAGGACTGAGTCTCTTGGACAAGTGTAGGTTCTGCAAGGTAGAAACCGAAAGCACGAGTCACCTCCTATCGGGATGTAAAAAAACTCATGTCAGAACAGCTGTACACACAAAGGCACAACAAGGTACGTAGAGTAATCCACCGGCACATCTGCAGAAATTTCAACATCCCAGTTCCAGAAAACTCATGGAAACACGAACCAAAGCAATCGCTGAAATCAAGGACATAATGCTCAAGTACGACCTGATGATCCCAGTGTGAAATCGAGCACGGGACGATCGAAACGCACTTCTTGTCAGATGTCACCCGTCTCTCTCCACCCCCCTCTCGCAGGTTTATATAGTATCACAGAACAGTCCCGTGCCTTCCAGCAAATGCTCTTCTAGTCCATACTGGAAGTTTCGTCTGAGAATGTTCCAGCATCTTCACGAATCTCACCAGGCAGTTTACAGTACGATATTGCCATCTACAGTACAGTCTACTAATGCTTACAACATCTAGCTTTTAACTGACAATTACAAAGATCTGTTCCTCATATCACCCAAAAGGCGGGGGACCGAGAGTACCAGCTCCTTTTTATGCCTCTGCTGACGAAGTCGCCGGAGGCATTATGTTTTCTGGTTGTCCGTGCGTATGTATGTCCGTCCGTTCATGCTAATTACCTCCGCCACCGAAGGTGAAGGGGGTTATGCTTTCACTCCTTTCTGTCTGTCTGTTTGTGTGCAGGATATCTCAAAAAGTTGTGGACGGATCGGGATGAAATTTTGTGGACAGATTTGGTGTGCGACAACAACAAACTGATTAGATTTCAGTGAAGATCCGGATCCAGATCCGACTACTAGAATTTTAAAAGTGATTCTTCACCGTTGAGAGATCAGGCCAAAAACGATAGAGTACTGTATAGAATGATAGTTCAAAAATGTATTGGGCTCGATATGTTCTCGTGGATCAGGCATCACGTGGAGAAGGTACGCGCTCTACCGAGTGCCCTTCTAGTTTTCTCTGCAACCACTTATTGGATTGACACAAAACTTTCATCAAAGGTGCAACTACTCATATAGAATGTTTTAATGATAATAATTATGACGTTATAGGTCATATGGTGTGGCAGCCATGTTGGGGAAAAAAAGAAAAACCTTGGACCTCTATCTCTGAAACCGCTCCATGGAAGGAATTGAAACTTGGCACATGTGAAGTACTCGCAACGGGAAACAAGTGTGATTTTTTTTGAAGAATAAACCTTTAAAAATCTGCTTCTCCAGAGTGGCTTGACATATTGAGGGGAAACTTCACCCACATGTTCCCCAAGCCTTGGGGATACCAGGGCATTCATGAATAATAATTAATCGGTCACATGATCTGGCAGTCATATGGGATTGAATGGAAATCTTTCTCTTGAACCACTTCATCAATCGACGTGAAACGTAACAATTATGATCTGGTAGACATGTGCAATATTTGTCTCAAATTTCAACCTGATCGGACACATGCTTTGGCGGCCAGAATTATTTAATATTTTGAATCTGGGTTCATGGATTTAAACCAAACTTAATACAAGTATGTACAATGATGTAATAATGTGGGTGGAGGCATATCTGGCAACATTGAAATGTTGAAGAGTGTCCTTCTGGTTTTATTATTTCTTCACTCCCAACTGGACTCTAATACATTAATCTAATGAGATAGGCTTCCAGGAGAGGAAGAGTCTTGGGTTCAAACCCCCTTTTCATTCCTGATCCCGATATGAACAATTAGGGTGTACCGATTGCAGCCTTGGGTGAAAATGGTTTGGACCTGAATTTCTCTCTTTTCACTCTGCCTGAGAATATGAACTAGAAACTTTCAGTCTTCAGTGTTGCTTCTGTAAATCATCCACAAAATATCATCAGCACCCCAGATCATCAAAACTTATTTTGCCAAACTTCTCTTTGCTCCCTTCAGTAAGTCATTCAGTGGCTCACTTCTAAACCTCAATGAAAGATGTTAAAATCAAACCAATCGCACAATAAAAGTGCGATCTATCCGACTATGAATCTCGCTTCTAAATTATGTCATACTAGCAAATACTACCTATCGCTTCGCTGATGGGATGACGAAGAGAGTGTGGAGAGAGAAAGATGAGGAAGGGAGAGAGAGAGGAAGGAGGGGCGAGTGAGGAGGGGTAGTGGAGAGTGAGGAGGAGAGAGAGGTCGGGTGGGGAGTGAGGAAAGTTGGGAGAGCGAGGAAAAGAGGGGGAGCGATGAAAGGGGGAAGAGCGAGGAAGGCAGGTTTGCTCCCTGCCTCCTCTCACACCACCCCTTCCCTCCCTCTTCCCACCTCACCCATTCCCTCCTCCCTCTTTCCCTCCAGACACCCACCCTACCCCCTCCAGACTCCCACCCCACCCTCCTCCACCCTTTCCCTGCCTCCTCCCACCTACACCCTTTCCTTCCCCCATCCAACCCACCCCCTCTTCCATCCTTTTCCTCCCTCTGGATTCCCACACTTTCCCTGTGATAGGTTGTGGCTTTTGTATAGTTAAAACCCCCTAGTAAGGTGGGTTGTGGTTAAAAAAAATAATAAAGTGATCCGAAAATGTTTTGTAACGATTAACCTTGGGAGCTCAGAGGAGTAGCATCACAAACAAATAATGTCTCATTTGCTTTTAGTATAGAAGATAACATTGCTCCAAGCTCCTCATGAAATAACATCCTAAATGAAAGCAGATTGCACAAAAAGGTGAAAATTTGAATTCAGGCTCGACAGCTTAGAGTGAGTGTGCGTACCTCTCGGATTTCCTGCCGTGATGTGGCAATTCATCACTTCATAACAACTGAAAACATTTTTCAATTCTCTCTTGAACTCGTAGTTCACTTGCTCCGTTGCTTTACTCATTCTAATCCTCCAATTTATTTTGCCTTTCTAACTCCGAGGATGTCCCCATGGATAACTGAGTTGCGGTCACCACGCCGACTCATGCCACAGGAGCCTTTACCTGCTTAATTTTTCTCGTTGCACTCAATGAGGTTAGACTTTGGGAAAAAACAGTAGAAAAATACAAGAGCAGAAAAAGTTAAGTTTAATGCTTGGGCAATTTCACATTTTCTCACGTAAATATGAAGAATAGAGAGCAGCCTTGCTTATTGCTCGGAAGACATATGCTTAGTTTTAAGAATCACCAATTTGTTTAAATTTTCATATTTCACTCCAGATTTCAATACTTATTTAGTCCATGAGATCCTTTCCTCAAATCTGAAGACAGATTTCAATTATATACCTTAATTAATCCGTGAGAGTGTATCATGCTTCCAAGGCAAGGCATTTTTAGTCGGCTGAATCAAAATGGTGGCTCAGACCCGTGCGAGGCGGCGAATACGGGCTGACTAAGGGCGAGCCTTAAATGAAGGTAAGTAATTATCTTCATATGGCCTGAGATATGTAATTATCTTCAAAAGGAATGTTTAAATTTACCGAAACACCAAATTTTCATTAATGTACTCCCTTGGAGTTCCCTTCATATACGTGCAAAGTTTGGGGCTGCTTGGTTTCATAGTTTTGGAGTTCAAAGTTCTATGGAGGTCTCACACACACACAAACACACACACACTCGAGTGATTGTAAATCCCCATCTCCCGCTAAGCGGGGAATGGGTTAATAAAGACAAGTACCCATCACATCATAACAATATTGTGCAAAGCACTTTTTTTTTTGATGTCATTGAAAATGAAAGACTGCAAAAACATGTCGTACAACATTGGTCAATCATAACATTACTACCTAAATTTTAAAATCAGTTGTCAACATCAAAATACACCGGCAACACCATAAATCAATTGTTATATTTTGCTAATTAATCAATTGGCCAAAGTCGAAGAGACAAAACCTTTCACTCCTCTGTTGCCAACAAATGACAAATCAAGTTGATGTGTTACCCTTTGGAAAAAGAAAGTTGATGAGTGATTATTATGCCTACTTCCTGGCCATTTTGGGCTGGCAGGATGGCCCCGAGATAGGTAAACTTGCCTCTGAGCTCTCTAGCCAGCCTGGTGTTGGCTTAGTGTTTAGGGTGGCTGGCTGGGGATCTCAGGGTCCTGAGTTCGAGCCCCTTTTTTCACCGTTGAATTAACACGAGGTGGCGTTCACTCAGTCATCCTTCCGAAGTCGGTGAATTGAGTACCAGTGTACTGGTATGGGGCATCGCATCAGCGGCACAGCCGTACCCTCAGCCAATGATGTTACCCACAGCCATGTGCTGCGACGCGTACGAAGGAGAAAGGTGGAGCTCTCTTACCTGTGCTAGAATCCTGACCCAACTAAAAACTGCCACGCTGATGTTTCACAGGCAGAATGATTCATCAATGTGTGTGCCATTCCTCAGATGAATGTCTATCTGGGTGTCCCATTTTCTAGCATTAGTTGGTGGACAACAACAATCCCAAGGTGTCCTTCGCAAAGAGTAGGGTAGCATCATGTGCTGGGGGTGCAGTTGTGCTGCTGATGCAGTCAGTGCCCCTGGACGTCGGAACAGGAATTTAGAATTTGTTTAGTGTGTCGACAATAGCTCGCCTACTCCTTGGAAAGGACACGTGGGATATTTATCGTCCACCAACCATTGCCAGTGGACGGGAAGCTCAGTTTAACGTTCATCCAAGGAAAGTACACACATTCATGATTGCCAGCCCATGGCATTTCTATTTAATGAAAGGTGATCTCCTTGTCAATAGTTTGTTACAAGGAGTGTAAACAAATATTTTTCTACATCTTCCTTTCCCAACAATGCTTTCACTAAACAATCACCATTGTCTTATTTTACTATTTGATGTTAGACCACGATTTACTGACCAAACATTTGTGCAGTTATGTCATCCAAATATGAAATGCATTTAATGTAAAGGATAGAAATGGTTAAAGAAACAATAAACATGTGAACAGTCAAATTACACTGTACCGTATACAAGGACAAACAGAACTGTTGACTCAAAGGCTATGTTATTTTTTTTTAAAAAAACCTTTCTGCTCAAATATGAACCCACATTTTGAAACCTGATGTCACGTCATAAACTGAACATGCATCTGCAATGCACAGGAAGATGATGAATGAAATCAAGGTGATGGAATGTGTCACAGTGAATGTGGCGGCGTTCACTCTTGCATCATCAACGGACAATAAAAAAAAAGGCAAGCAAATAATTGCAGAATGTATTGAGGCAACAATGCTTGCATAGTAAAATAAACCTGGTTTACTCACTGAAAAGTAAAATTTGTAAAATTGTTTTGTTCTCTTTTCTTCTCATGGTACTGTTTTTCACCATTGTATTGACACACACACACACACACACACACACACACACACACACACACACACACGCACACACACATGAAAAGAACAAACATATTGCACAAAATTGTGGCCAATCAAAAAGAAGAAGCAACATACAAAATATAACAAATAAATAAGCAGTGAAACATAATTAGAAGCTGGCCATTTCCTGAGACAATTTGTCCATGGGAATCCCAGGAGAGATGGGGCAATTAAGACATTCATGTCATGTTTACCAGGAAAACAAACATATTGTAATGTTTGTTGTCAAGAGGGCAATAGATGGTTAACCCCTCCTAGCAGCTGCTCATCAGTTGGCCTGTGCCGGATGCAGGAATTTGGTGAATGCCTGTGGCTGAGATTTCTGGAAGACCTCTGGCATGGATTGCTCGGTGGCTGTGGAGCAGCGATTGGGGAAAAAGTCCCCACTCCATTTTGTTTCGGGAAAATGCAGAGAGTGCATAGACAGCTCCTCTCACAGATGCCAAAGCACAGAAAGGTGGTCGTTTTGTGCCAGTGGTGCGTTTCTCGGCTGCGGTGCGGTTTGATCCTGCCGGTTGTGTGTTCTCCAGCCACTATCTGTTCCAGCTGCTGAGTCCTCTCCCACTGGCGACCTTCACCTGTAGCCGCCGTGTCTTGCTTCCCACCTGACGCTGCCATGTGCTTTACTACCACCTGGTTGTGCGAGCGATCGAGTGTTTGGTACCCAAGGGGAGATCTCGTGATTTTGGGGGTTTTGTTGTGTTAATTGTTGTGGTTTATCTGGTCCTTGTGGGAATAAACTCATTTTTTTATTTTGCGAGGAAAAATTTGCCCAGTGTTGCCACCATTTTGTCGCAACAACATCTGGGTTGTGTTCCGTTAGCAAGCGGCTTGCTTGCCAATGGAACACAACCACTTTGCAAGCTGTTTGGCAAGTGGAGCAGAGTTGCTTAGTGAGCAGTAAGTGAGAACACCTCCGTGTGTTCGCAAGATGGCCGCCGTAGCCAAATTCAAAACGTTTGGAGGCTATTTGTTTCAATTTTACTATCACGGAGGACGATATTAAAACGTGGATTTCACATTTTCATTGTTGCTTCTAATGTTCATCCAAATTCATGAAAATCTACAAATATTCAAAGCCCTTCACCCCTTTCCCTAAAATGCACTGCGGCAGGTCCCCCGATAAGCTTGGCAAGGGGCTCCCGCTTCAAACTACCAATTCATTTCTCCTTCTTTCCCTCTTTCTGATACCCTCTATAGCCACTACTAACACAATTTATTCCTTCGGGGAAGTTGTTGTCACAAGATGATCAAGCAAAACTGAAAACGACTGCCCAGACAGCATTGTTTACATGAAGACTGTCATAGTGTTAAGTGAGGACCAGCACTCTGTTACGTTGGAGTGCTTACTTGAGCTCTTTTAATAAAGCAAGCCGCTTGGCGAGTGGTAAGCGAGCTGCGAGCTAATGGAATAGCTCCTGGTTCACTTTGTCTCCATGGCGAGTCAAATTATTTTAACTTTTTTTCATAAATGGCGCAGGAATAGCCCCATCCGTTCACAGGCCTGTGGAAATCGCTGTGGCCTGTGACGAAAGCTTGAGTTCTGCCATCTTTGGAGTTGAGGCTCCGGCGTGCAACATGTGGCCCGCGGGTGTGGTTGCATCTTGTCTGGATGCTTCTGTCGACGCAACAATCAATCTATTGGCATGAATCACATGTTTTCCATATTAAATTGCAAAAACATTAACATAATTTCCAGTGTTTTAAATTTTGGGCTTTAAAAATGAGTCAAAAACCATAATTTGCTAAAAAAACAAAATAAATTTGTAGTTGAGAAGCATTCAGCTCTACTAAATGGTCTAACTCACCATAAGTTAAGGAGGCATCCATCCATCCATCCATCCATCAGGACCAGACTCTGTGCAGAGCATTAGTGCTGCCTAAGCAGTCTCCTTGGCTGTTGGACACAATCCTAGATGGGTCACCACTCCAACACAGGATACCAGCAAGCTGGTACTCATTTTGCCAACCTCAGGATGACAAGCAGAGTCAGCCCTACCTGGTATTAATTCAACAGCCAAGGGGGATTTGAACTCAGGATCCTAGGATCCCAAGCCCACCACCCCTAACCATTAAGCCAACACCAGGCACATAGGAGGCATCCCATAAGTGGAAAGCCTTGAAGTTATTGTGTGAAATAGGATGCAATGTCAACAGCTTCTGGAAAATTATGGAAATTAACTTTTTGAGGAGATAATGCTCGCATGTGAACCAAAACTCCAGAGCAAATTTTGTGTGAAGGAAGATTTTTTTTTTTCTTTACAAATGAACCCCAAGTGGTTGATCGTGCGGAGAACCTGATTCAAGTCAACGCCAATGATAATGAGGTGATTTTCCTGGGATTCACATGGATGAATAGAATCATTGCATGGCCAGCTTAACATGAGACACTGTACAAAATATGTATTCGGTTTACTGGAGGATCCTATGAGTCCCGTGCTATTCGCAGGCCAGTTTGCTGTCAAAGCTTGAAAGGACGATTGCAAACGCTTGCAGAGCACACATTGGGTAGTTGTAGTCCATGTTGAAAACATCCTCAGCAACTTTTCCAAACTGCATGACTATGTAGTCGGCTGTGGATCAGAAGAGGAGCAAGGGATAACGTCAGGCAGACGGTATAATTTGCTAAGTACCATTGCATGTATTATTGTAGTTTTTCAACCTGTAAGCTCAGCACCTCATGTCCTTTTTCTGCAATTGAGACATTCTATCTGACATGGTTACGTGAACTTCAACAGAATTCCTTTTGATCCCCAAGTGGGAAACCGACTGCACATGCCTTGTTAGCAAATCTTCTCAAATGCTCTGTAAATCATGGATCATGAATTGTCAAAAAAGCTTACTTTTATTGAAGGAACAGACACTATCTATCTATAATTCCAGCAATCTCTGTGTGCTGTCTGTCGTCTGTCTGTCTGTCTGCGACCGCCGTTTCTCGACGACCGCCGGTCCGATCTCATTGAAACTTGCCAGGAATATTGCCGGGGACCCGCGATGTGCCTTTTCGAGGTTTGATATCGATCGGATGAGTGTTCCCAAGTTACGGCCATTTATCTGTCGACCAATGACAAGACACGGTGCTATGACTCACGAATGACGTCACAATTAATTGTTTTTTTGTTTTTTTTTTTTGCACGATCGACGGTCCGATCTGATTAAACTTGCCAGGAATATTGCCGGGGCCCCGCGGATGTGCTTTTCAAGGTTTGATATTAATCGGATAAGCGGTTCCCAAGTTACGGCCATTTAACTGTCGCCCAATATCTGCGAGAGAGGGGGACGGGAGAGGGGGGGATGAGAGTGGGGGCGAGAGAGAGGGCGAGAGAGGAGGGGGGAGAGAGGAAGGGCGAGACGAGGGGGATAGAGGGGGGCAAGAGAGGGGGGGAGGGGGGCAAGAGAGGGGGGAGAGAGGGGGCGAGAGGGGGGTGAGAGAGAGGGGGCGAGAGAGGGGGATGAGTGGGGGGCAAGAGAGAGGGGGCGAGAGAGGGGGGAAGAGAGTGGGGGGCGAGAGAGGGGGCGAGAGAGAGGGGCGAGAGAGGGGGGCGAGAGAGGGGGCGAGAGAGGGGGCGAGAGAGGGGAGGCGAGAGAGAGGGGCGAGAAGAGGCTGCACATACTGGCACTCACCTACGGGCACGCACCTACGGGCCCATACTAGTTTTGTTAAATAAGCACAACAAAATTTGAATGATAACTTCAAGAAATGACCAATGAAAACCCCTCGTGGCCAAATCACAAACACCAAGCTCTTCAATCGCTTCAGCTGCAAATGCTGTTCCTTCAAATAGTATGGGAACCAATTTCAATAAAGTAGCTTATAAAGTACAGTGTTGTGATTCTGTCCACGCATCAGTGCATATATCCCAAAAACCTATTTATTTGGCTCGAGTAGACCTTTGGGGACTTATAAATGCCCGGTTGCCATTCTCTAAAGGTTTACATCATGTTGGATGTCGCCCATTGCTGCATCGTTGGTGGAAATACACACAAGTTTTTCACCTTGCCGATCAAATGGGTGAGCTGCTTAATTTGATTTTCCAGCTTTCGGACATCGTCCTCATCTTTCTTCATTCTTTGCGAGTCCTTGTCACCATGGGGGCCTGGAACCACTGTGTCATTTCAACCATCTGCTGAACATCTTTGGACAGTCTCACTCTATCACTGAAGGTAATCATCCAGCAGTCCATGGCAGTTTGGATCCTCATTTTACCTACCATTCCTCCTGAAACCTTACACCACTTGTTTAAGTGCTCCATTGCTTGGTCTGTTGCAATTTTGTTGATCCCGTAGATTCTTTCACAACAAAGTTTCCTGTCAAGGATCCCATAGATTCATTCACAACAAAGTTTCCTGCCATGAACTCTTCATTCACGAGTGGTACTGTCTGTTCTCGCTGCAGCATATCCAACAGGTACAGTAGATTACACCCCATCGTGAGTAGTTGGTATGGTCATATGTCATCATTAGAGGCAACATTTCTTTCGGAGAACAGATAGGAAGGTTCCAATCATTTTCGCTATCAGCTCAGATAAATAGAAGAAGGGTCTGCACCGTGTTAATATACTGCTTCCAGAACACGAATGTTGCATTACATTCTCTTCAAAGAACTCTTCGATGTCCATGATCATATCATTGGAGTTGTGAACGAAAGCTTTCACTGCTTGTGGAGTGCCATAGTGGTTATTTTATTACCTCCGACACCGAAGGTGAAGGAGGTTATGTTTTCACCCCTTTCTATCTGTTTGTCTGTGTACAGGATATCTAAAAAAAAGTTGTGGATGGATTCCGATGAAACTTGGTGGACACGGGTGTGTGACAAGGAAGAAGTGATTCAATTTTGGTGAAGATCCAGATCCGTATCCAACTACTAGAATTTTTAAAGTGATTCTTCACCTTCACCGATATGGCACTGTATAGCATGATATTTCAAAAATGTATTGGCCATTATATGTTCTCGTGGATCAGGCATTACGTGGTGGAGGTATGCGCTCTACCGAGTGCCCTTCTAGTTTGAAGTGTGTGACAAGAATGAGTGCCGGTCGACAACTTGGATCCTGCATTTTCTTTTGCTGTTGTGCCAGACTTGGAAGTTGCGGAAGAGTATACTCCATGTGGCTTCCATGGTGAGTTTGTGAGCACAGGCTGCTCGGCTCCAAGTTTTACCTTGCATAATTTGATCGGCAACACGCTCACTGTACATGTCAGCTTCAACCCAAATATCAGTGAGGCCAGATTGAGCAAAGTGGCATCCAAGAAGACCCAAGGATGACGCTGCGTGTGAAAAATATATTTGAAATGAAAATGGGCAGCAGTACAGTTTGTGTGTACTTGCATACGTCATATAAATAACTCCAAAGTGCATTGAAAAGATCAAAAATAATAAATATTGTAATATGAATAGGTCTTATTCAGCACGTGCTGCTTTTGTTTGTTCATCATATATAATGTTTCAAATAACAGTTACATGATAGTCTCATTCAACATACCAATTATGCAGCCAGGGTTGTTTTTAAAGGCAAAC
Organism: Eptatretus atami; assembly: GCA_035128595.1. Taxonomy (NCBI): domain Eukaryota; kingdom Metazoa; phylum Chordata; class Myxini; order Myxiniformes; family Myxinidae; genus Eptatretus; species Eptatretus atami. Next base: position 114,797,008 of record CM068958.1, on the reverse strand, counting down.
ACTAGGCTGCTGCCCCTGAAAATTCCCCCCTCTGTCCCACTTTTATGGCACCTACGATCACTGCTGTGTACAATCTGAAAGTTCTTCACAGATGCCTGGGTTACCCTCCCATGGAAGTTTAGGACGTAAGATTGCGTCTCCTCATTCCATATCGGAGCCTTATTGTGCAATTCAATAAGTCCCTCCATGGAACGACACTGCCAACGTGTCAGTAGTGACTCACTCTCCTGTTGGAAAGAGGCACAAAAGATCCAAAATATGAATAAATGATGCATTGCATGCATAAAACACATTCTCCAGCTCAAACACCAAGTTTATTCAATGTGAGATACCAACCATCCTTATGACTGAAACTCTGTCATTGTTTTGAAGTCTTCAAAGTTATTCGATATTCCCTTTACAATAAATGTTTCATATTCAATTGAGAAACTTACCCAAGGTTCATATTGAGCTATATCCAGCTTTATTATTGACAAAGAAATATTTCAAAAACATTGTTTAACCTCACAATTATTGGGCAATCCATTCTTTCAAATTTCAAAGTGAAATTTTGCTAAAAAAAATTTGAGAAAATTAATTTTCGATTTTCAATCAGCTTGACATTCCTTCCACCGATACAAGGACCGCAAAAACTTGTCTGAAATAATTTTCATCATTTGACAATCAGCCCGAATCATTGCCATGAAAATGCTATATTACGCCATAGAATGTTTCTGCTTGCAACAAACTTTCCAAAACAAAGCATCAGCATGAGTTGAATCTTCACAAAAAAGGTACAAAGGCGATATTAATGTCACTTTTTGACATAATTCTGATGAAAAGATGTAAAAAGAAAAGAGTAATTCATCAAAAAAAAATATTTTGCTCATGTGATTAAAGGCAGGTGTTAAACGTCATGCTGGATTGTATTACTGTACTTGCGTCTGGCATTCAGATTCAGGTTTCTTCTTTTTATTGTTTAAACAATAATCTCTGTAGCTGTGGAGGAAATCTGGGAAGAGCTTACCTTGTGTAGGCCTTCTTGGTTGCTTTATGCAGCAGATTCGGCGAGAGGAGCATGGGAAGTGTTAATTTATTTATATAATCCTAGCCACCTGGGTTGAGTTGATTAGGTGAGAACTAATTGGCTATTCCCTCCATTCACAGGTGAGAGATGTGGGTGGCTCTTTCTTTATGATTTATATATTGACCGCTTTTGACATTTGCACGTGGTACATGCTTGGGAGTCTCATTGGTATGCATTAGTCTGCGCTGTCGCTGATTCGCTAATGAGCGATGAAACTGGTCCGGTAGCTGAGGGTGTGTGGAGCATTGGGATTCTCATGTGTGTACTATTTGTGAATGTCTTTATAGCTGTGGAGGAACTCTGGGAAGGGTTTGAAACAGCACAGCACTTACCTTACGTAGGCCTTCTTGGTTGCTTTATGCAGCAGTTTCAGTCAGAGGAAAATGGGAGGTATTCATATGTCTATACATGTGTGTGTGTATATATAATATATATATATATCTATATATATCTATATAGTATGTGTGTAGATGTACAACGACAAGAAAAAAAAAAAAGTAAAATCATAAAGGGATGAACTCTCAAAAAACACAACCCAACAATGGAGGAATGACACCACATTATGATGCTACGATATGACACCACACTCCTCTTATGAATTTCACCTTTGGCACGATGACCGTTGGTACAATGTTTTAATGATAATTATGATGTCATAGGTCACGTGTTGTGGCAGCCAAGTTGGAAAAACGGAAAAACTTTTGACCTCTGTTTCTCTGAAACCGCACCAAGGGAAAAATTTAAACTTGGCACACGGAAAGTACTCCTCATGGGGAATAAGTGTGATTTTTCTATGACATCATAGGTGCCTTCGTTATGACGGCATAAATGCATATGTAGAACGCTACATCTGATCAGTATGAAAATCTTTGAGGGTCATCTTGGGATAAAATGGTCAACAATTTTTTTTTTGATGATGTTATCGGTCACGTGATTCAGCAGCCATATTGTTATTTGTTTTTTTGTTAACTTCAAAAATCTCTTTCTTCGAAATTCCTGAACAGATCGAGGTGAAACTTTACAAGTATGACCACCTATCCATGGGAAACAAAAGGTTCACACATACGACATCATCAACCATATGGTTTGGCAGCCATATTGGATTTACCCTGAAACATAAAAATCTTCTCCAGAACCGCTGGACAGATCGAGGGGAAACTTCACATAAATGTTCCCCAAGTCATGTGAGTGCAAGGTTGTAAAGGAAGAATTGAAAAGTCACATGGTTTTGCAGCCATATTGGATTCAAGAAAAATATTAAATAATGTTTTCTCTGTAACCCTTTAATCAATTGATGTGAAACTTCACATTTCTGATCTAATAGTGAGGGAAATGCATGTTTTAAATTTCAACTTGATCGGACACATGGTCTGGCAGCCAGAATTATTTAATATTTTGATCCGGGGTGTTTTTTTTTAATGTTTTTTGAATAAGGCTCACTTGACTGTGCCTGGATTGGTTTGAGGGTAGAGAGCTAGCAGTTGAAATGCTCATTCTCTCCAGGTTCCTCCTGATGACTTCATCTTTGCTTTTTGCTTGTTTGGGTTCCTTCTGATTACTCCAGTGCAAAATTGTACCAATTTGCTCTTCCATTTTAATTTGAATTGATTTTATTTTAATCCCATTCGAAATTCAATTGAATAATATAAAAAAATGTCATGGGTCAGGGTCAGGTGTCCAATCAAAGC
>CM068958.1:114780171-114794244 GCA_035128595.1 Eptatretus atami | reverse complement strand
CAAAGCAGAACGTCTTGGTACCCGGTCATCACTGCCAGCAGTTACAAAGTGGCAGTTTCAATTATGTCTCATCAATTACGTAACACACCAGTACACAAATGCCACACAAAATACACCACACAAAACTACACAAACACCACACAACAACGCCACACAAAACAAGTCCTAGCGAGGGACTCAGTCTCTAATTGCTCTTTTTCTTGTTTCAGTTGATTTGGGTGATGGATTGAATATGTATCACTTTCGGAAAGGTTCTGACCAGCATCCATATACACACACACCACACACACACACCACACACACCACACACACACACACCAACACACACACACACACACCACACACCAGGACCCTGATATTCGCCGGGGATACATTCCGGGAAAACCCCATGAATGTTGAAACCGCAAATGTGGGTGCATTGTTTCAATGCGAAATGGGGGGATAGGTTCCTGGGATTTTCCGACCCTCAAAAAATCCGTGAATGTTTCGGAGAATCTTGCAAAAATGCAGGAAAATGCTGTGGAAATAGACAAAAAAACCGTGAATGTCAGGGTAAATTTCATGAGTGTCGGGGTAAAATCGGCAGCTGATAATAGATGTGGTGAACGATGTCATTGTGTAATTAGTCAGTATGTTGCTCGCTGCTAATTATACGAATAGATACGCTGAACATTTCCATTCTTTAACTCACAGGACATGGCGTCTTTCCTATCTGCAAGCAGATTATGCTGAGCTTTTTAAAAATGTAATAGCTCAGATGGTGTTGTTTTAGCAAGATGGTGATTTATACTAAGATGTGCTGAATTGTTTCTCACAGGACATGACGTCTTTCCTATCCACAGGTAGATTATGATGAGTGTTTTTTTAATGTAACAGCTCAGATGGTGCTGTTTGTAGCAAGAATGTGATTTGCACAAAGATGTGCTGAATGATTCCATTGTGTAATGTCCGGATGTGGCGACCTGGTAATTACTGGATACATCAACAGATGCTGTTGGTGTTTTCATTCTGTAAGTAACTCACGGGGGGATGACGTCACGGGAAATGATGTGTCACACTGGTGTGACTTCCCACGGAACTATGTTTATGCTGCGAAGCTACAATACAGGATGTACAGCACCATGTGTTTAAAGTGCACATGGTGAGACTTCCCGTGAAACGAAGTTTATCCTGTGAAGCTGCAATACACGTACAGGAAGCAGGTCGTGTTCGCGGCTCTTGGAAGATATGTTTTTTGCGTATGTATAGTATTGTACTGTACATACATCCAGCTGCTTTGTGCATGGCTTGTGGAAGACATGTTTACCTCTGCCACCAAAGGTGAAGGAGGTTATGTTTTTGCCCCTCTCTGTCTGTCTGTATGTGTTTGTCTGTCTGTCTGTGTGCAGGATATCTCAAAAACTTGCGGACAGATCCAGATGAAATATGGCGAGCAGGTTGGGTGTGTGAGGATTTATATTTCTGGTTATTGAATTCAACCAGCCAATGATTTTTGAGGTCAACATGGACCAAAAGGTCAACAGAAGCCCAATGTCAACAACTCAGGTGGTGTTTATAAAATCCTCAATTTTCATCCGATTGACTTGAAATTTGAAGAGGATTTATATTTCAGGTCATTGAATTCAACCGGCCAAATATTTTTGAGGTCAACATTGACCAAAAGGTCAACATAGGCTCAAGGTCAACTACTAAGGAGGTATTTTTAAAATCCTCAATTTTCATCTCATTGACTTGAAATTTGAAGAGGATTTGCATGTTTGGTCAATGAATTCAACCACCAATTATTTTTGAGGTCCAATTTGTTTTATGGATTTTGCAAGTATCATGCTCTGCATAAAGTCTTCTTGTCTGTTTGTTTGTCTTTTTGTTTGTTTGTGTGCAGGATATCTCAAAAAGTTGAGGACGGATCCAGATGAAATTTTTTGGCTAGTTTGAGTGTGTGACAAGGACGAACTGATTAAATTTTGGTGAAGATCCGGATTCGGATCCGACTACGAGAATTTAAAAAATGATTCTTCACCATTGGGAGATGGGGCCAAAAACAATATGTAGCATGATATCTCAAACAGTTGTGGACGGATTCGGATGAAACTTGGTGGACATGTTGGGTGTGTGGCAGGACGAAGTGTTTCTATTTTGGTGAAGATCCGGATCCGGATCTGGATACGAGAATTATTTAATTCCCAAAGTGATTCTACACCATTTTGAGATAGGGCCAAAAACTATATATAGAATGATACTTCAAAAATGTATCGGGCCCGATATGTTCTCCTGGATCAGGCATTGTGTGGCCAAGGTATGTGCTCTGCCGAGTGCCCTACTAGTTTATTTATATTTTCATTTATGGATGTTTTGTGACGATTCTATGAATTTTTCCTGCGTACTGGCTTCGGTGTCCATCAGCACGCAAAATTTCAGCTTTCTACGTCACATGGAAGGTACCGATCTTTAATATCAGTCAGTGAGTCATTGAGTGAGTCAGTCAGTGGATAGAAACAGCTTTATATATTAGAAATACTACAACGTGAGTACATCTAATAAGTTCATACGACAGCACGTGTATGTCTATTAAGTACATTCTACAACGTAAGTAGTCTATTACGTACATAATATAATGCAGTTATTGCTGTGAAGGCGCTCTTGCGACATCTAAGTGGCAAACTGCCTTCAACCCCCAAATTACAGCGATATCAAATTAGTCAGTTATTTAGATTCAGCAAAGATTGTACTCCACTTCAAATTCGCCTTCTCCTTTTTCACCCGACAACAACACAGCGATGATTACATTTTTGATGTTAGTTACATCGATATCCTCCAATATATCAACCTTTCAAAGGAAATTAGCTCAACGAATATAGGGTAATGCAAACAAAATGGCGTCAATCAACGAATAAGTAACAATGATGCACATAAGCTCCCGACACGCAGAGATTTTTAATTTAAATTAACTTGAGTAAAAAGGCTGCCTTGTGTTTAAAGTTGTCAATGGAATTATTTACATTTTGAGGGCGTACAGGTGCACGCTTAAGCTCAGTGGTCATTCCCGGGACAATAATCGTCATACGCCGTGGGCCTTTGAACCCCAACACATTCGTTTCCTGCAAAATCAACACACCGTGCAGGGTATACACATAGCACAGCAGCTACGAATTACCAACTTTTATAATCAATTTCTGATTGTCTTCGTGCAACCATTTGCCAGTGAAACACACATTGGAAAAAGTGATGTTGAAATCAACTGGGTGTGAAGTGGTGGTGGAAGTAATAAGATGCACAACCATCGAAATAAAGCTCGGATGACTCACGTAGTAAATGGCAGCCAGCTCCTGCCGCAATTCCTTCTTATTTGAAGGTCCAAACTTGTCCAGGCTCAGACCATTGTCAAAAATTGTGAACTTGGTCCCCATGAGGTTCGATCTATTCCAGAGAGATTATAAGGTAAAGGTTTGAAATTTGGTCAAAAACAGTTAAATGCATAACCGAGCAACCATTTCTGTTTTAACTGTAGCTTTCTTCTGTTAATGCTATTTTTCAAGAAGGATCCTTTAAAAAGTTTCGATAATAAGATGATTTTCCAGAATGAAATCCCTGATGTTTTGGGAAATGCATATTGAACTGGTGGAATTCAATGACGAAGTCAGCCCACTGGTTGCATCATCACTGAGGTGCAGCTGTGACGCTGAGCTAGTGTCCTGCCCATTTAGGAAATAATTTGTACTTTTGCCAGAGTGCCAGTGACAATTGGCTACTTTTAGCGAAAGACAGTGTGGGGGATCTTTAATGTCCACCAGATAATACTAGCAAACATGTCCTCAGATTAGTGTCAATGAGAAGAATGGCACGCTTATTGATACAACACTGTGTGCAAAGCACTAGTCCAACAGTTTATAGTCCAGTCGATAATGAAACTCTGACGAGGCAGCTCAAAGGCAAGTGCGCTCCGACCGCTCCTCATGTGCCATCCTGTTGGACATCTCGGATGATGTCGTCTTCTGAATAATGTATGTGTTTCGTCGACCTTCTGGGAAGGCAATGGTAAATCACCGAGCATAATGCTTGCAAACAAACTGCCTCGGCAGCACCAATGCTCCGTGAAGAGTATGGCGCATCAAATAGCAAAATTTAGTACGGTACATCAAGTAACAAAAATGCGTGTGTTTTTGAAAATATTGCAATAAATGAATGAGACCTATTGGATCCCATAATCATTAAAAGTGATGGTAAGAAATATCTGATCTGCTTTACGCTACCCACTGATACAAGTATCATTGGGTCACCATGGTGCTTCAAGACACTGCAGGGAGTTAAAGAAGCACGGTGACCGATCAAGAAGATTTGTACTTTGACAAATCACTCATTTGCCATTTTGCAAGAATCTTATCAAACTACGAAGAGAAAAGAATCTCAATATTTAACTTGGACGGCATTGATAAGTGAGACAAACATGTGATAGCAATTGGGATGTACAAAATCCATGATTTAATGGGGTTCTTCAACTGTTCTCTTCACTTGGCGAGATTTTAATAACAAGTGAAGAGCTACACTTTGAAATGTCTCCAAGTAAAGACAACCAGTTTGTGAGTCAGATTAAACCACGGTTGATAACAGAGAGCATCAACCGATGGCCATAGTAGGAGCCTTTCCAAAAGCACAATATATTAATATTTAGAGCATGATATTCATGTGTACACACCGCAGTTTTCCCACAAAGCTATCTCCATCTCGTGAGAGGTCCACTGGATCTGTTGCAATCAAGTAGTTTGAAGTTTTGCTTCTTTTTCGTTTTCGGCCAGACAATAAGAAAATCTGAAATTAGAAAAAAAATCAATTTTTTATTTCATGCTCATGTTCGGGGTGCACTCGGAGCAATATCTCATCTAATAAGCGCTATTTTCTGTTGAAGGAGTTGGTACTGCTGAAACAATTATCTGGGAATACTTTGAGTGGTTTGCCACTGCCTTCCAAGCAGAAATCCAGCAGAGGAATAAAAAATTTGGCCAAATCCTGGCACCTAAAAGACAACTCTTTTTCAAAAGCATCGTTTGATCTCGGATGTTAACAAGCGATTGCAGGGCACGAAAAAAAAAAAAGCGACAAATATTTGAGGCAATTCTGTTTTCACGATATTACCTTACTTCACCAAAATGGACATCGAATAAAACCATGGGATTAAAAGGTAGTATCGTGCATTCCACAAAATCATACTTTCTTAACTCCTCAAATGGCCTGAGTGCTGGATATAATTTTCATCAATAAGATGCATCCTGTTAAATTCAGAAGAGGATCATAATTATTATTTGTGTAAATATAGCCGAGGCTCACGGAGGAGCTACAACACAGGACCATAACAAAACAAAACCAGAACAGCACTCGGTAGAGCACATACCTCTGCTAGGATGAACATTTTACATTTTTATCCCAATGATTGTCCGAATCCGTCCATAACTATTTGAGATATCCTTCTCACAGACAGACAACCAAACATAAACCCAAACAGGTGGCCAAAGTAAAGAACAGCAGGAAGAGCGTGGCAGAGGAACATACAAACGGAAGGGTTTTGGAAAAAATAGAGGGAGACTTGAAACGATAGTGGAAGAATGAGAGCATGCGGAGGACACCGGAGGTGAAGAAGATGGTGCTTATTGGCATTATTGAAAAACTTTTTGCATGACTGATCATTTGAGAGGAACTACGTACAGAGGAAATCCCTCGATGTAGTGAAATATAATTTGATCCCTCAATGTAGTGATCACACTTACACTGTTCTCATTCAACCTTTGGGATGTCAAAAAATTGTACTTTATGTTGCACTATTTTTTACTCTTAGGCAATAGAACATTATATTTAAATGGGAAAAAGTTGTTTTGTAGAAATTCACAACAGAATGAAGGAAGAGGTTAACAATTAAACTACTCAAATGAGTGGTGCATGGACTGTAAATGCTGTAACACAGATAATCAGGACACAGTGAAGAATCCAGCATTAATTATTCACCAGATCAACTTTTGATAATAAATCAACTCTTTAAGAGTATCATTAGCTAATGGATGGAAAGAAACTTTCCCCATAAATTAGGATTTATAGGTCTAAAAAGTGGGCATGTTTTGGGGGAGGGGAAGTGGTTCTAATTCTTTTGGGAGGGAATTAATGAGAGATATAAAGTAATACTACCAGAATATTTCTTAAGTAAAGCTCAACAATATATATATATATATATATATATATATATATTATATATATATATATATTGCATGTAAACATGTGTGTGTGTGTGTATAATATATATATATATATATATTATATATATATATATATATATAATATGCATGTAAACATGTGTGTGTGTGTATATATATATATAATATATATATATATATATATATAATATATATATATATATATATGCATGTAACATGTGTGTGTGTGTGTTGATATATATATATATATATATGCATGTAAACATGTGGTGTGTGTGTGTGTATATATATATATATATACATGCACGCCATCTCTGCACCATCCTGTCGGATTACATACAAGCATGCAGACACACCAAACATCCGTAATTAATAGCCAGGGAGACTTAGACATTTTCTTGGACAAAGTCAATGTTAATAGATGAGCAAGAGCACAGAATGGATCATGACATGACAACAAAAGGAACAGCAAAAAGAGAGGGGGGAAACACCAACAGCGGGGTTGAGGGACAAATTAGACAGAGACAGACAAACAAGGGAAGTGGGTAAGAATGATGGGAAGAGGAGCATGCAGGTGGTGGACAAGATGGATGCAGAAGCAAACTCTCAGGGAGGAAAAACTGTGAATTTGGGGGCGTCGAGTGCTGCGGTGCGTTTAAGGCGGTCGAAAATATATATGGTTTTGGATGGCGGGCAAACTCAACCCTCAATAAGAACAAAATAACTTAAAATCCAACTTATACATTATCCCTATATCAAACCGATCCGAACTACAGCCTGAAAGAGTCAATTAGTAACGACCTAACATAGATAAATTGCTCTTTGATTAGAAGATAGATTGTGGTGAACGGCTGTCAAGAAGCCCTGGAGGGAAGAATGAGATTAAAGAGGATGTGGAAGTTGGTTCCACAGGTGGAAGAAAAGAGGAGGAAACGAGCGGAGGTGAGCTCTGGATTTGAGAGTTTCACCAGAAGGGGTTGATGGTGGACTGCAGCATGCTCCCTGCAAAAACCTGAGGGGGGAGGGGGCACACAGAGGGCAGAGGGTACAGAACAGAAAGTTGGCAGGCTAGAAGACAGAAAGACCACTGACCTGTCTGCAATGTAAAGTGATATGTCCATGGACTCGGCTTCATCACAGAAGATTCCAATGATCTTAAGCTGAGCAAAGTGTGAGACAGGGGCACCAGACCAGAGAGGAGAGCAGTACTCCATCAACCTATGGATGAAGGCCTTGTAGGTGGATAAGCATTTAGGTGTACCAAGGGAGGACTTTGCATGATGGAGGATATCAAATCAGCGAATGGCCCTGGAGGCCAACTTTGACATGTGGTTTGCCCAGGAAAGATCATGGCTGATAGTGACACCCAAGAGTGTGAGTGACTGAACTTCTTCAAGAGGATTATGAAGAAAGCAGATGAGAGGGGGGGGGAGAGAGTAGAGAAGAAGAGAGAGAGAGAGGAGAGAGAGAGAGAGAGAGAGAGAGAGAGAGAGAAGAGAGAAGAGAGAGAGAGAGAGAGAGAGAATGGGATTGCCAGGATTGAAAGGTACATATTCCAAGTTTGACCAGCTTTTGTGATTTTATCAAGGTCTAAAGAGCATGAAGAGATGAAGAGGCTGCTTCTTGTCTATCTGAAGGATGGACAAGGGAGGTCACAGCAGAGGGGGGAGTCCTGAGCCAAAAGATAAAAAGGATTTTCCAGAGAGTCAGAGAGATTTTAGATGAAGATTAGGAATAGGACTGGGCCCAGAACACTGTGTTGGGGTACTCCAGCCTTGACAGGAGAGGAGATGAAAGGATTCCATTGAGTGCCACACATTGGCTACAAGAGTCGAGGAAGTGAGTAACCCAAGAATGGAGTTGGCCTTGGATGCCATGTTTGGAGAGCAAGGTGGGATGCCAGACTGTATTGACAGCTTGAGATATGTATAGAAACAGCCCTGATCTTACGTCTGACATTGAGGGCTTCCATCCATTGTTGGGAGAGCAGAAGCAGCATGATCAAGACAGAATGACCAGGAGTGAATCCGAATTGATGATCTGAGATGATGTCGTTTGAGAAACAGAAGGTTTTCATATCAACTGCGATGATGGATTCCATGACCTTACTGAAGATTTGAAGTAAGCTGATAGGTCTGTCGTTAAGGGGATTGTTTTTTGTACCTCTTTATGTAATGCACTGATGTTGGCTCATTTAAAAGCAGATGGAAGATGACCGATGGCAAATGGCAGGGAGAAAAGGGCAGAGAGAGAGAGGATGTGCAAGAGCAACAGAGCAGGTATTTAGGACACGTGAGCTGATGCCGTCGAGTTCAGGTGCAGAATCAGTCGAGAGTTGCCACAAACCTTTCCACCTCAGGTGAAAAAGACCCAGAGTCTCAGGGCAGTTGGGTGCGACTGGGTAGGTGGGTACAGAGAGCGAGGGATTGGTGATACTGGATTTGTAAGCAAACACAGAATTGAGGAATTCGGCCTTCTCACGACCGGAGTCGGCTGTGGTGCCACTTGATGTGAGTGAAGGGATGGAGGGGGAGCATACTCCAGAGACAGACTTAACAAGGCATCACCAGGTTTTAGAAGAGGGAGACATGTTTGAAAGTTCAGAACATGGTATTTAACAAGAACATGGTCTTTAGGTGTTGTTTTTTGACAGAAGAGGAGCAGAAGAGGGTGGAAGGAAAGTTCGCCATTACCAGGTCCAGGAGGGAGGACAAAAAGTTGCAGAAATCCGAGTTGAAGGATTTACAAATCCAGACTCAGAGTCACAGAGGGCTTTGCTTCAAACTAATGGCAGGTTGTTGTTGAGCTGACACCAAACTGGAAAGCCCATTCCTCCAAAAAAATACTTGTAATTAATTACTTGATGGTTTTCTGTCCAGAAGTATTCAGAAATTTCCTGAACTCTCACGATCTTTCCGCATCTTAAAGTCTAACTGTAATATTACGTCATGTTTTGACTCTACTCAGTTTATGGAATAAACATCTCACCTTAACAAACATTACACAGTCACATGTCATCAACAATTTTGTACATATTAAATTATAAGTACGTGTATATATATATATATATATATATATATATATATATATATATATATATATGTGTGTGTGTGTGTGTGTGTGTTAACGTTGCACTAAACTGATCGACTGCCCAGCAGTCACCTGAGAATCATTAGTGACAATGGCACAACGCATGGCCAAACACGGCAACATTAAAGAGGAATGCTGAAGCATATAAATATATATATATATAATTTTTTTTAAAGATTAATCTCGACGGGAGGTGAGGACAAGGGGGGGGGGTGCCAAAGGAAGAGTCTGCACTGGGTTCCAGATACTATAGGTACGCCCCTGCCTGCTAAGCATACAATGTCTGCAGCTTGAGTAGTAACCTAAATGAAGAGATCAGTACCATTAGAATGGGAACATCGAATATTGGTGGTTCACAATGTTCAGGATGTGGGAGGACGTGAAGGAGTGAAGGGTGGAGGAGGATGTGAAGGAGCCAAGGGTGTAGGAGGATGTGGTTGTAAAAGCTGACGGGGTGACAAACTGAGTTGGGCAGGAAGATGTGGAGTGTGAGATGGGATAAAGTAGATTTTCTGTCGCAAATTCATGGGTTCATTATTCAACAATCCTCGTGGTTGAATGATTGAATTAGAGAACGTCATTTGGAACATTGGGATTACGGTACATAATTCCATCAGGAGAGTCAATTGGATCTCTGGGGCCTTGCTGACACTAACTTATGATTATATCTTGTCTCAAAAAAAAACTGTTTATTTAAAAGATGCTTTGAACGTCTTCAAAAAAATAGGTCCTATGAGCTGGTAATATGACCAGATAAATCCTTCTTCTTCTTTTGAATGCAACACATGGCTGCAGGGAGCATCATTTACTGGGGGTGCAACTGTGCTGTTGATGCTCTGCCCCCCTGGAGTTAAGAGCAGAAATTTGAAATTTGGCCAGAGTGCCAGCGATAGTTCACCTTCTCCTCTTGAAGGTACAATGGGATTTTTGACATCCATAAACTCCTGTTGGCAGATGGCTCGGGCGTAGCCAGGCTGAGGCAGACGAGGCAGTTGCCTTGTCGCTCATTTCCTGAAATATGATCTGGCCTGAGCCCTCTGGCACATCTGAGCTCCCTGGGGAGTAAACTATCAAAGCTACCCGGCAGTGCTCTGAATACTCTTATCTCCACTCCTATCACAATACATAAATAGGACAATACCTCCCCCCCCCCTTGACAGTAACTGAACAACCCTCCTCCCAGTACACTGATCTCATGAGGCACCAGCACATGCACTTGGCTCTGTGATTGTGATTGAATGATGACAGAACATGTGGGGTCGGGCGTAGTGAGGGTGTGGGGTGGGTTTACCATGGGGGCTAAAATGTTTTGACACAAACAAAATTTAGTTTGACTATATGGATATATATATATATTTTTTTCATGATTAATGTGGTTGAAATGAACATTAACATTTTAAAATTTTGAGCATTGAAATTAGCCAAGAATAGGTTTCTGGGCATCAAAAATGCATTGGCTTCTGGGGGCCTTGAGCGGCCCCCAGACCCCTCGCCGTAATGGCTTCGCGCCGTTGGCACTCGCAACGCTGCACTACGCGCACCATCACGTCAACCAAGTTCACCTCTTTTTGCCTCATCGCTTTTGGACCTCTGGCTACGTCCTTGGATGGGAAGCCCAGTTTACCTTCCTTCTGAGAGGAGGTGCACACATTGATGAATCGCTCTGCCTGTGACAAGATAAACCCTGAAAATCTATATTATCAAAGGAGCCGCATCTGTCTGTTTGTTTGGCGTGTTATAACTTGAGAACGGATTAACGGATTTCAATGAATCCAATGAAGAAATAAAAAAAATGGGTTTATGCATGGGTATACATGGGTACACATGGGTACACATGGCGAAACTGCAAACGCCAACTTGCGACGCTGGTTATCCCTGCACGGAGGGCAGCATCTCCCAGGAATCCTTTTTGTTCTTGCCCCATAGATTAGCCATTGCGGCAAAGATTGCTATTCCCATCAGCAAAGCGATGGGTCTTACATGCAAGTATGTACTGCAGTATTTGATAACACAACCAACATACAGTGCCTTAAGAAAGTCTACACCCCCTTTCAAATTTTTCACCTTTTGTTGCCTTATTGCCTGGAATTAAATTACATTATATCAGACTTTTTCCACCTTTATTTACACATCGTAACTCACAACTTCCAAGTGAAAAACAAATTCTACAAATTTCAAAAAGTAATTAAAAATACAAAACCAGAATATCTTGCTTGGATAAATGTCCACCCTCCCCCCCCCCCGAGTAATACTTGTGGAAGCACCTTTGACAGCAATGACTGCTGAGTCTGTTGGGAAAGGTCTCGACCAACCTTGCACACCTTGATTGGGCATATTTGCCATTCTTCTGTACAAATCTGTTTAAGCTCAGTCAAGTTGTGTGCGACCGTTGATGGACAGCAATTTTCAAGTCATGCCCACAGATTTTTGATCGATTTAGGTCGGGGCTCTGACTGGGCCACTCAGAGGACATTTATCTTCTTTGTTCCTTAACCACTCCAGTGCAGCTTTAGCTGTGGTTTCGGATTGTTGTCATGCCGAAAGGTGAACTTCCATCACAATTTCAGGTTTCTTGCAGAGGGCAGCAGATTTTCCTCTCGGTATTTTCTGTATTTTGCTCCATGCATATTCCCTTCTCTCCTGACAAGTGCCCCAGTCCCTGCTGATGAGAAACATCCCCATAACATGATGCTGCCACCCAATCCTTCACAGTAGGGATGGTGTTCTTTGGGTGATGTGCTGTGTTGGGTTTGCACCAAACGTAATTTTTGGCATTTCGGTTAAAAATTCCATCTGCTTTCGTCAGACCACCAAACTTTTTGCCACACGGCTTCAGAATCTCCAGAGTGTTTTTCTGCATACCTCAAACGGGACTCAAGGTGGGCTTTTTTGAGTAATGGCTTCCTTCTTGCCACCCTACTCTACAGGCCAGACTTGTGGAGTGCTTGGGATATTGCTGTCACATGCACACAGTGACCAGTCTTTGCCATAAAGGTGTGTAGCTCTTTCAAAGTTGCCATTTTCCTCTTGGTGGCCTCTCTGATCGGTCTCCTTCTTGCTTGGTCATTCAGTCTGGAGGGACCTCCTGATCTCGGCAGGGTCTTGGTGGTACCATACGCCTCCCACTTATTAATGATTGTCTTGACTGTGCTCCAAGAGATATTCAAGGCCTTTGAAATATTTTTATACTCATCCCCTGATCTGTGCCTTTCCACGACTTTATTCCAGAGATCTTGTGAAAGCTCCTTGGTGCTCATGGTTGAGTTTTTGCTGTGAAATGCACTACCCAGCAGAGGAAACCTACAGGCATATCTGATATTATTCTGAAATAATCAGAATCACTACAATTTAACAAAGGTGGAGGCCAATTAACTTGGTTTGTGATTTTGAAGGTGATAGGTTACACCTGAGGTAATTTACAGTTGCTATTACTAGTGCAGGCCCGTAGGTGCGTGCCAGTATGTGCAGCTTCGTTCCTTCGCTCTCGTATACGATGACTGGATTGGGGCATTGTTTCAATTAGATCGGACCAACCGTATCATAAATGGCCATAACTTGGGTCTGTCTGCGACCGCCGTTTCTCGACGACCGCCGGTCCGATCTGATTGAACTTGCCAGGAATATTGCCAGGGACCCGCGGATGTGCCTTTTCGAGGTTTGATATCGATCGGACGAGCGGTTCCCAAGTTATGGCCATTTTACTGCTTTTTCAGTGTTGAAAAGGTGTATGTATGGCAGCTGAAGGTGTCGTTCCACCTTCTCACCTTATCATGCCAATTTTTTCCCAAATTATTAATAACCGGACGATCACCGGTCCGATCGGATTGAAACTTGCCAAGAATATTCCGGGGACCCGCGGAGGTGCCTTTCGAGGTTTGATATCAATCGACGAGCGGTTCCAAGTTACGGCCATTTATCTGTCGACCAATGACAAGACACGGTGCTATGACATCACGAATGATGTCACAATTAATGTTTATTTATTTTATTATTTATTTATTTATTTTTGCATGATTGATGGTCCGATCTGATTGAAATTGCCAGGAATATTGCTGGGACCCGCGGATGTGCCTTTTCGAGGTTTGATATTAATCGGAAGCAGTTCCAAGTTACGGCCATTTATCTGTCGACCAATATCTGCGAGAGAGGGGGACGGGAGAGGGGGGGATGAGAGTGGGGGCAGAGAGGAGGGGGAGAGAGGAAGGGCGAGACTAGGGGGGATAGAGGGGGGCAAGAGATGGGGAGAGAGAGGGGGGGTGAGAGTGGGGGGGCGAGAGAGGGGGTGAGAGAGAGGGGCGAGAGAGGGGGGTGAGAGAGAGGGGGCGAGAGAGGGGTGAGAGTGGGGGAGAGAGAGAGGGGGCGAGAGAGGGGGGTGGAGAGTGGGGGAGGGGGAGGGAGAGGGGGGTGAGAGGGGGCGAGAGAGAGGGGGCGAGAAGAGGGCTGCACATATGGCACTCACCTACGGGCACGCACCTACGGCGCCCCGCTACGGGCCCGTACTAGTCTATCTATAATTCCAGCAATCTCTGTGTGTGTGTCTGTATGTGTGTCTGTCTGCGACCGCCATTTCTCGACGACCACAGTCCGATCTGATTGAACCTTGCCAGGAATGTTGCCGGGACCGCGGATGTGCTTTTTCAAGGTTTGATATTAATCGGACGAGTGGTTCCAGTTACGGCCATTTATCTGTCAACCAATGACAAGACACGGTGCTATGACGTCAAATTAATGTTTATTTATTTATTTATTTTTATTTGTTTGTTTTTTTTGCACGATTGACGTCACA
>CM068958.1:114769147-114779938 GCA_035128595.1 Eptatretus atami | reverse complement strand
TTGGTTATGACGTCACATCGACGCTGGGGACCTGAGTATGTGCCTTTTCAAGGTTTGATATCGTTCTTCATCCGTTACAGCTGTTTCCCAAGTTTTCCCAAAGTTTGAAAGCTGTTTTTTTCCCAAGGTTTGAATTAATTGTTCAAATTATTAATTAATCCCAAGGTTTAATTTTCCCAAGGAAACAACTGTTTCCCAAGGGTTTGAAAGCTGTTTTTTCCAAAGGTTTGAATTCATTGTTGTGCTTGGTAGACATTTATGAATACATTTACAGAAGAGGGACGAGAGAGGAGGGGCGAGAGAGGGAGGGGGAGAGAGGAGGGGGTGAGAGTGGGGCGAGAGAGGGGGGGCAAGAGAGGGGGAGGAGAGGGGGGCGAGAGAGAGGGGGCGTCACAATTCTTCTTCTTCTTCATTTGATATGACGTCACAATTGATGCGGGGACCTGAGTATGTTTCCCAGGTTGTTCACACACAGAGATTGCTGGAATTATAGATAGATAAAGGAGGTGACACTTATCCAACGAAGATATTCTACTTTTGTATTTTTAATTTATTTCCTGAAATTTGTATAATTTGTTTTTCACTTGGAAGTTGTGGGTTACGATGTGTAAATAAAGGTTTAAAAAGTCTGGTTTAATGCAATTTAATTCCAGGCTATTTTGAGGCAACAAAAGGTTTATATATTTAAGGGAATATACCTGACCATAAAAGAAACCCGCAGCGCACACATGAAATTAACCCATTAGACAAAGGGGAGAGATTCTAACTATCCACATATACTTAACGAAATAACTAAACTTTGGGTCAACTGTTTGTGTGAATGCGAATGGTTTCCAGATTCGTAACAATACGATCAAACAGACACATTTATGTGTTATTACTCACTCACTTGGATTCTGTGCAGGGTGAAAACAAGAAAGGATTAACAAGTATATAGCAGCAAAATTTTTCACGCATGACGGGACTCAGGTGGCTCATAAAAGACCCCTCATAAAATGTCGCGGCACGTCAAATCTCACGGCACTGTGGCACAGACCAAGCTCCAGCCGAAGCCCCGCCAAAATTGGTGATTTCCAACTTCATTTCCACCCATCTTCGCTCTTTAATTACTCAAGGCAGTGCGTGCAAAACAGCCGGTCTTCAAGCGAGGTTTTGAATCATGTTAATAAATCATTCGAAGGACCATTGCACTTAACATTCATTAAATACATCCAGGCCATCAAATGCTGATCTCTAGCAAATCCATCCACCCACACATGTGTAGCACCTGCATGCTGGTTGAATCATTGCTGAGACCATGACTGTGCCACTGATGCAGTGCCCCATGTGGGTTTGGGTAGGACTTTAGAACTTGGCCAGGGGTGCCAGTGATCATTTCTATTCTTTATTGAAAGACACTTGGGATCTTTCACGTCTATGATCGAATCGGTGCTTGGAGATGGGTATCCAGCTAAATGTCCCATCCAATGGATGGTCCAATTTTTGGTGCAATTTCCTACCTGTGAAGAACTATTTGAACAGTTTATAGCGAGCTGAAGACTCGAACTTTGACAAGACACATCAAAGGCGAGTGCACCTGTTGAATATCTCCAACAAAGTATCCCAATCAGCAAGATAGCCCACCTTCCTCCCATCTTGGCGTTCCATGTGCATGAAGTATGTGGGATACATCCCCCTGTCCATGCCTTTTTTGTCTCGTATGATGCGGCACATTATGGTGACTCCCTGCGGTGCAGGCCGCAATGCAAATTCGTCCAGCTCTCCCAGATCTATGGGTGGTGTTCCTCTCGGAGCGACAGCACCTGCTTCCTGAAGGGTACATTACACAGTAAAGATATTACATACATGGTGCCAAGCGGCTACCTACATATTATACAGTATATGGTAAAAAAAAGGTTGTATATTTGACTTCCTACTTCTCCTTCTCCTTCTTACTTTCTGCCATATTTACTTCTCCTTCCTTCCCTCCTATTGCTCTTTCTCTCCCCCCAAATTCCATCCCCTTTCACACCCTCTGTAACTCTCCTATCTCTTATTTTTGGCCCCACTTCACCTTATCTTGACTATAAAGAGAAAGGGGGTCTATGTTTGTCATGGGTAACCTCAGCTATCACCGTGAGTAGGGAATTATAATTGACAAGATGGCGTATTTCATGGTTCGGTCGATGTTTTCAGAAACTTGAATGAAGAAAAAAAAAACTCACCAGAAGTGGTTTTTGACAACCTTTCTCATGCACCATTCGCATTGCTTCTTAAAATGCAATGGCGAATCGAAACTGTTTATTAATTAGGAACTATTGAAATGTACCTTTTAGACGTTGACACCCTTTCAACCTTTAGACCCATTTTAGACTTTTTTTCAGACCTCTCTAAACCCAAAAGACCCTTTTTTGTCCCTTCCAGTTAAAGGTCAAGGTAAAATGGCCGTCTGAAAAAAAGAACACTTTTTTTTGTCATCGCTCAATTCTGTCAATGCGGAATCTCAAAGAGCACTTTGCCTTCCAAGACGTTCTTGCATCATAAGATAGGACCTGCATTGAAGTCATGCATCTGATATTTGATGAGTGTCCTTAACCTACTTTTTTTCGGATTGTAATCTCATCAACAAAAAACTACTTTTTCATCACAACTTGAATAATTATCCTCCATGATATGCTATCGTGATGTTGACTGTTATGGATAGATTGTAGATGGTGACATATTTTCTAAAGTTACACTCCATCCCTAAATGTTCAATGTCAAGTTCATATGGTGGCCTGAAAAGGCAGGTATCCAGTTCATTTCCAAATGTCAAGGAAGAGTTTGCTGTGAGGAAACTAGACAGGTTGTCATTGGTTCACACACACACACACACACACACACACACACACACACACACACACAAACACGCTCGATGATTCCATTTGTTTCTGAGTTTGTTGACTATTGAGTTTGTGTAGTAAAGGTTTATCGAGTATAGAGTTTGAAAATTATATTCCTTGAGTTTTTCTGGTCTCTGAAGTGCTCTGGTTGAGGAAAATTCAACATTCTGTCATTTGATCGAATCCTTGGGCAGGTTGAAGTGTCAAGCTATTTTATTCAAGAGGTCTGCTGTGCTGTGGTTCTGCAATCGTGTGAGTGTTCATGGAAACGCACATCAACTCTTTTCCCTGACTCGATGATATATAGGTTGTGGCAGAGGTGCAGTTTATGCAGTGCTGTATAGATGATGTTGATCGGAGTGCAGTTGCAGTGATCCGTGACTCTCAGACAGATTTTCAGCCATGTGATTGTGGATTGGAGGTGCACCATCTGATGATGTTTGATCGAGTGCAGTGCAGTGATCCGTGACTCTCAGACAGATTTTCAGCCATGTGATTGTGATTGAGGTGCACATCTTGATGATGTTGATCGGAGTGCAGTGCAGTGATCCGTGACTCTCAGACAGATTTTCAGCCATGTGATTGTGATTGAGGTGCACATCTTGATGATGTTGATCGGAGTGCAGTTGCAGTGATCCGTGACTCTCAAGACAGATTTCAGCCATGTGATTGTGATTGAGGTGCACATCTTGATGATGTTGATCGGAGTGCAGTTGCAGTGATCCGTGACTCTCAGACAGATTTTCAGCCATGTGATTGTGATTGAGGTGCACATCTTGATGATGTTGATCGGAGTGCAGTTGCAGTGATCCGTGACTCTCAGACAGATTTTCAGCCATGTATTGTGATTGAGGTGCACATCTTGATGATGTTGATCGGAGTGCAGTTGCAGTGATCCGTGACTCTCAGACAGATTTTCAGCCATGTGATTGTGATTGAGGTGCACATCTTGATGATGTTGATCGGAGTGCCAGTTGCAGTGATCCGTGACTCTCCAGACAGATTTTCAGCCATGTGATTGTGATTGAGGTGCACATCTTGATGATGTTGATGGAGTGCAGTTGCAGTGATCCGTGACTCTCAGACAGATTTTCAGCCATGTGATTGTGATTGAGGTGCACATCTTGATGATGTTGATCGGAGTGCAGTTGCAGTGATCCGTGACTCTCAGACAGATTTTCAGCCATGTGATTGTGATTGAGGTCACATCTTGATGATGTTGATCGGAGTGCAGTGCAGTGATCCGTGACTCTCAGACAGATTTTCAGCCATGTGATTGTGATTGAGTGTGCACTCTTGATGATGTTGATTGGAGTGCAGTTGCAGTGATCCGTGACTCTCAGACAGATTTTCAGCCATGTGATTGTGATTGAGGTGCACATCTTGATAAAAAGTTCCAATTCATATTTCTCATCATTGAACAATAGCTACTCTCAACAGAAGATCCACTCAATATTATTTTCCAGACCTCAAGAGTGATTGCATATTCTGATAATATACAAAATAAGTCTATCTTTCCATTTTGTTTCTGGAGTATTCTGTCAAAAACATTGCCTGATAGATATTAATAGCAATTTGATATATCAATTTTGAAATAGCAATTTGAAATTAATACAATTGAATTTTTACCTCTGCCACCGAAGGTGAAGGAGGTTATATTTCACCCCTTTGTGTGTTTGTTACTTGCAAAAATCGAAGATTTTTTCAAGTATATTGGTTAGTCGATTTTGTTATTCTGTCTGTCTGTCTGTCTGTCTGTCTCTGTCTGTCTGTCACCTGCAGGTCACAATTTAAAACTGATAAGGAAGAAGCCTCTTACTTTTGAGGTCAAATGGTCAACATAGGCCAAAGATCAACAACAAAGGTGATATTTCTAAAATCATCAATTTTCATCCAATTGACTTTAAATTTGAAGAGGATTTTAATATCAGGTCACTGAATTCAACCAGCCAATTATTTTTGAGGTCCACTTCGGCCGAATTTCTAAAATTATCATTTTTTATCCGATTCACTTGAAATTTGAAGAGGATTTTAATATCAGGTCATTGAATTCAACCACCAATTATTTTTGAGGTCCACTTCGGCCAAAAGGTCAACATAGGCCGAATTTTTAAAATTGTCATTTTTTATCCGATTCACTTGAAATTGGAAGAGGTGTTTCATATTTGGTCATTGAATTCAACCACCAATAATTATTTTTGAGCTCAAATGTGTTTTATGGATTTTGCAAGTATCGTGCTCTGCACGACATCTTCTTCTTGTTTGTTTGTCTGTTTGTTTGTTTGTTTGTTTGTGTGCAGGATATCTCAAAAAGTTATGGACGGATCCGGATGAAATTTTGTGAACAGGTTGGGTGTGTGACAAGGCCGAACTGATTAGATTTTAGTAAAGATACGGATCTGTATCCGCCTACTATAATTTTAAAAGTGATTCTTCACCATTGAGAGATTGGGCCAAAAACGAAAACAAGCACGATGTATCAAAAAAGTTGCGGATGAATTCAGACGAAACTTGGTGGACCTGTTGGGTGTGTGATGAGTAAGAATTGATTCAATTTTGGTGAAGA
Organism: Eptatretus atami; assembly: GCA_035128595.1. Classification (NCBI taxonomy): domain Eukaryota; kingdom Metazoa; phylum Chordata; class Myxini; order Myxiniformes; family Myxinidae; genus Eptatretus; species Eptatretus atami. The sequence goes on along the minus strand of CM068958.1, from coordinate 114,774,511 downwards.
TCCAAATCGCGATCTGGATACGAGAGTTATCTAATTTTCAAAGTGATTCTTCACCATTGATAGGGCCAAAAACGATATCCAGCATGATATTTTAAAAATGTACCGGGCCCGATGTGTTCTCTCGGATCAGGCATTGTGTGGCGGAGGTATGCGCTCTACTGAGTGCCCTTCTAGTTGTACATGTCATTCACAGGGCTTTAGGAAAAGCTTTCAAAAAAGGCCACAAACAAAAATCTCAAACACACACACACACACACACACACACACAATCAGTGGCTCGGAGGTAAATCTCACGTCATAGAAGCACATTTCAATATTTTCCTAATCGATCCCATCACACACCTTTGATGCTTGTCCAACATTTCAAAACTTACTCTGTCTTGCTTGCTGCTGGTTGTTTGTGTTTCTCCCAACTCTTCATCCTGCTCTGGCGCTCCCTCTCCTTTGTTTTTTTGCCCTGGACAAAGCACAGACATGAAGTATTGGGTATATTTCTTCTGTCACGTAAAACAAAACGTTGAGAAGGTCAACATTGAAAGCTTTGGCTTAACAACTTTTTTGGTGAGCCCAGCCACCTCATCATGAACCTAGCCAACCTTTCCGCTTGATTTTTCTTTCCGTTTTGCTTTGGTCACCACCTGCAGGATCACGTATATCCTCGCCTGATTCTTTTTCCCAAGCAGCGTGTGCCTGGAAGAGTGCATGCGGGGTTTTCTTGGCAGGTTTGGAGGTGGACGCACATGCTTCTGGACTGTCAGCCTGTGTAGGGGGTGTACTTGCTATTGGGATGCAAAAAAAAAAATAAAAGCCCAAATTTTGGTTCAGTCAAAGCCAAGTGGATAAGATATCGATTGGAGAACATAAAAGGAGAGAAATCATAAATGGGAAGCAATGATGCAGCAGGAGGGTTGATATATTTCACAAGTATTCATGTTTCGGCTAGAACATCATGCATCATACTACCTTGCTGACCTTTTTTGTGTTTTGTTTTTTTCCCCGTTCTCTCCATTCCGAAGCCAGCTGTGCTTTCACTGGTTTCCTTTTTTCTAGAGGGTGCTTTTTGTCGAGCTAGAGGGACCTCTCGAGTCTGATCCTCAATGACTTCATGTTCTAAAGTGGACATACACTCACAGTGTTGTTATGGAACACTCATGGCAGCTTCATAAATTCATGAAGTAGTTAATTATTTCAAGAAGAATAGGAAATGGTGAAGTTGTGTTTTTTTTTTTTAGATCCTCCCACCCAACCCATTTCTCTGGGTCATTCGCCATCTCTATAGTCCCTCTTAACTGACTCCTTAATCCCACCCACTCCTTGCAACTTCCTACCCACTTGTTCTTCTAGCATCCCTTTTCTCTACTATTCTCGTCCTTGCCTTCTCCCCGCACCCTCAATTATTCTAGCATTTCGAAAATGCAGATGACTCCATAAATGTAAGAGGCACTAAATTGTGAGAGATTGAAAGGTTGGCAGGATAGCTTAGGGGCATGCACACTCACCTCTGAGCTGTCTAGCCTGGGTTCAAATCTCTGTGCAACTATAAACTATCATCCTGGTGTGTTGTATGTAGGGTGAGGCATCAACGTGTATGCTGTACCTTGCGTGGACATTAAACTGGGTGTCCCGTCTGTCCGCATTAGTTGCTGGATGTTAAAGATCCCACAGTGTCCATTAAGAGGATGACAGAAATTACGGGGGAGAGATGTAGTGGAAGGAAAGATTTGAAGAACAATGGAATGAGAGAACAAGATATAGAAGACAGAGGAGAATGAAGAATGCAGATCTGAGTAACTGACCCATAACTGTTGGGATTAAGATTGAAGAAAGATTAAGGAAGGTGTCCTCTATGAAGAGTAACGGAATTATTGCTGGCCCTGTGGCCAAATTCCAAATTTCTGCTCCAAACTTTAGGGGGCACTGTGTTAACAGCGCAGCCACATGCTCCAGCAAATGATGCTACCTGCAGCTATGCACTGCATATGAAAGCAAAGAAGAATAATAAATCACCAAAACCTTTTCAAAAAAACAATCAAAGCATGAGCTGTAGAAATAATTCTGAGCTTGCCAATAAGAATATATATATATATATATTGTGCCGGAGTAATCCTCAGGTAAGTATAATGTTTGCTTTGGAAACAAAAAGGTAAAAGAACCCTTCTTCTCATTTATTTCCAGCTCTGCTTTGCATGCTCCGGGCATAAATCGTAATACGTGTGTAAATCTGACCTTCGTTTTTTTCAACCGGTTTCTTTTTTACAACTCTGTTTTTTTTCTTTGTTTCCAAAGCCGGCATATCTGCATCTTCCCTTTTCTTCCTTATCCTGCTGTTTGTCCGTGTCTCTGCATTTTGTTTTCCTGTTGGTTTGCCATTGTGATTCGGTGGGAAGCAGCAAAGCAGCCATGCAAAGAGCAATCAGGCAGAACCACTCATGAATGGTTGGAAATACAGGAGGGAAAACAAATTTAAAGCATTCAGGGAATAGTTAAAAACACAAGACAGCAGCAATAATGGGTCATCTTTTCAACACTTGCTTTTGACATTACGCAAGTTTTATCGAAATAGAACTTTTATCGAACGGCTGATAGTTATGAGTAAGCTTGATGATTCTGTCAAAGCGGCTTCGACTCTAAAAATATGCATCACAGGAGAGAGAAAAGCAACTCCATCATTTTCAACTCACTGGCGAAAGCCCCTACTTCATGCGGGCAAAAAACAAAAAAAACAACAACCCAGAACTTAAGAATACATCTTCATGTGCAAGAAGTGCAAGCATTGCCAACAATTCTGCAGAGTTACCTCTGGGTGCACCATTTTCTGCTCCTTCCGTTACATCCACAAGTGGTGTTTGTTCATCACAACGCTGGACGCGGCGAGGTCTAGTCATTTTGGAATCCGCACTGGCCTGCACCAGGATTGGTTCTTGTCGTTTCTTGTGCTGCTTTTGATCTTGGAGGGTGTGCTGTGTTGGGAGAAATAGAATATTACAAGGATATACAAGGAGCTTTGGTGCAGGAAGAGGCCGTTTGACAATTTGCAATTCTTGTAAAAGCCTGCACGACACCGACCCCCACAAACCATCAACCGCTCACACACAAGCTACTGACAAGTTCTGCCAATATCTCTGTATCCTCTATCTCCATAACTTCCAGGTACCTATTTAATATAAATTTAAACCTTTCTACTCTTTCTGGCCGTGACCTTTCCAGGGAGACCATTCCATGCATTAACTACTCTAGGAGTGAAAGACCTTTGCCTTACCACCATCTTAACTCTCCTCTCCGTTACTCTCAGGCGATAGCACCTGGTCCTATATCAATTTTGTTTAAAAACTCTTCTGTCCTTATTTTGTCTATACCCTTCATTATCTTAAACATCTCAATTATATCCACTCATAATCACATCCTTTCTCATGTATAAAGTCCTGTCTCCTTCAGCCACTCCTCAAAGCTTAGTCTAATTAGCGACAGAATCAATCTATTAGCCCTGCACCATATCCTCTCTATCTCAGCTATGTATATATTTCCTGAGATATAGTGACCAAAAACTGCACACAATATTTGAGATGAGGCCTCATTAAATTATTATACAGTGTTAACACCACCTCTTTTGATTTATAATTTATCTCCCTACGAATACAACTGAAAACATTGCTTGCTTTACCTATATCTGCCTGATAATGTGTTGTCTGCTTTCTCTCCCCCCCCTCCCCCATATATATTACCACCCCCAGCTCCTTCTCCTGTATGACATGCTCAAAGTTGTTGCTCCCTTGCATCATGTAGTCTCTTTTCATAATTCTTACCCATCCCCAGCACCTTACATATCTTTATGTTAAACCGTATCTGGCAATCTATTGCCTAATCATGGAGTACAGTGGTACTCCATATAGAGAGATAAGGGGGAAAAAAATGGCTGCCCATTCAAATGTGTACGCAATGATACGCTTATAAACTACTCGAGAGTGAAGTCATGAGCATTTAAAACCGAAACCTTTTATTCTCGAGCGTTTTCTGAACTACCGAGACTTAAATAGATGCCAGAATACATCGTTAAAAGTACCACGTCGGGAGGTCGCTAAAACCCCAATTTGTACTTCTTCTTCCCCTCTGAACACAATGTAAAACTGTAGCCCGACCTAACTCAATAACTGCTGAAGCCATGATGGTGATTCCAATGTGAGGAAGTCACTTTGTCTCTGGGCTAGTGCATGCAACCCAAAATTTAAAAAAAATATAAAACATTAATCGTTTTATTACAAAAAATGTAAATATGGACTGGCCCCAAATTACTTTTGTGCATTCTTCCTTCGCTGTACTTCCTCCATTCTTCTTACCCTGCACATTCACGTTCATCGTGCGGGACAACGCTTCTCGAGTCCGAAGTTGGGTGCGGCACTTTTCCCACGTGCGGTGGAGTGCAGCATGTCTGGCATGCACAATACAGTACGTACAGTACAAACGACGTTTTGTGTGCAGAGAGGGGCTGGAGGGAACCTGCCGCGTCTTTCGCGTGTGAGGGATGCAGTGGGGGCTGCGTTGAAAACCCCCTCAGAGACATCGGAATTTTCCGTGAGCTGGATCATGGACATGCCCCCATTGGATGCGCACCAATGAGAGAAAGGCTCATACAAGGTGGGATGGAGAAGGTGATGTCCTGTGAGGAGAAAGCAGCTCAGAGAGTGTATGGGAAGAGACGTCTCAAAACTAATTCGGTGAGGAGCAGAAAGGTGCGCAGAGTGTGAAGGAGAGAAGGAAGGAGCCCAAAGTGTGGAGGAGAACAGAATAGAAAGGCCAGAATGCAGCTTGGTTTGTCTGGATCTGCTGGTCCCATAGGCACAGCAGAAACAGACCTGCTTGCCGTTCGCATGTCTTGCATGCCGGAGAGGATTTATCCACTGGGTCTGGACAACTCAGAGGTGCCACTGCATGTCCCATTGCACCACATCACCACTCCACTGCCCATCATCCCCATCCTTTCCCCTCTCCCCGCCCACTGTATATTTGGACTGGCACAGACTTGTTAGGCTGTGTGAGATGAGGTAAGGAGTCGACCCCACACTCCGTACTTTTCTTTCTTCTCAGTTCTTTTTGGCTTCTTCTTCCTCCCGGATTGAATGATGGCCATGTCTTTTGTGTAAATGAGATTGTTGAAGAATATATGTTAGGGATATGCCTTGGAGCACAGTCAAGACAATCACGAAGAAGTGAAAGGCGAACGGTACCACCAAGACCATGCCGAAATCAGGCCGTCCCTCCAAACTGGATGACCAAGCAAGGAGACTGATCATAGATGCCACTAAGAGGCCAATGGCAACTTTGAAACAACTGCATGCTTTCATTGCAAAGACTAGTCATTGTGTGCAT
>CM068958.1:114744570-114762901 GCA_035128595.1 Eptatretus atami | reverse complement strand
TTGCGCATTCGGTGGACGCGCGGCCTGGATTGGAGTGAAAAGGTCGTGCGCACGCCGAATGCGCGAAATCTTCAACAGTATATATATGTTGTTTCAAAAAAAGTGGACTATTTGACCAGCCTAATATTGTCATTTCTTCTCTCTTGCAGGTTATGGTGGTGGTGATATGCCATTTCTAACAAGTAGTCAGTCAAATATTGACCTATGTCAAATATGGTGTTCACAGTGGAAGAAAAAGTAAAAATCGTGACTTTGTGGTTTGAAACCAAATCCTATGTGCAGGTGCGCCGACAATGCTGTCAGTATTACAATGTTCACACCCATAATGGACCTTCCAATGGGAGCATTCAGTGGTTGTGGAACACTTCAAGCACATGGAAATGTGAAAAATCAAAATAAAGGCAGCAGTGGCCACCCACCAAATGTTACCGAGGACCAAGGGAACATTGATCTTGTGAGAGATTCTGCTATCGAAAGTCCGAAGAAATCCCACCGTCGGCGTTCCTGAGAACTGGTGATCTCAGCCTCATCTGCGTGGTGCATTCTCACTTCTGAACTCAAGCTCTATCGCTACATCATATCTGTAAGGAAAAAACTAATTCTGAATGACGTGGAAAGCTGAGTAACAATGTGTGATTGGTTCAGTGACCGAATGGAATGGTACCGCAATTGGGTCAACTCCTTGTAGTTCAATGATGAAGCACACTTCCATTTGAATGGGGCTATCAACAATCACAACAACATCTTCTGGGGTGCTGAGCCTCCTGAAGAGGTGTCTGAGATGTCTCTCAAGGGCCCCAAGTCCACTTGCTTCTATGCATTGAATGCCAGATGGGGTATGCTGCGACCCTATTGGTTCAAGGACACCAATAGTATGACGGTGACAGTCAACGGCAAGCAGTACCATGAGGTCTTATGCCGATTTCACACTGATCTCACTCAACTACTGTCTCAAAACCAACTCAGACGTGCATGGTTCATGCAGGACAGTGCCCACCACACACTGCAGGTGAAACCGTCGACTTGCTCCACCAGCTGTTTGGAAATCGTGTCATCATCCTGGGCACAGCGCATGAGTGAGCGCCTGACAGCCCGGATTCAAATCCATTGGATTATTTTTTATTTTGGGGTCAAGTTTACACCAATAAACCTCGAATCCTGGCTGTCCTGAAGCAGGAGGTGGAGGACTACCGTCAGGCTACCACTCCAGCCACTTGCAGACGAGTTGTGGAGAATTTCAGTCAGGATCAAAGCCTACTTGAACAGAGCACACATTTAAAATGTCAATTACAAGCAGTATTATGAGTGATTTGGAAATGGCATGGTGTATGCTTTCCATCAATGTATCACTGAATTTACTACCTTTTGTAAATTTTCTACAATAAGACGTTCAAATAGTCCACTTTTTTTGAAACACCTTCTATATATGTACAGAACAGCCTAATCTCAATTCCTGTTAGAAATTGTGACATCTTGGAAGGACGGATACACACATGGGCATCTACAACTAGTACAACTGATTAAAAAAAAACATATCAAGAGGCTTTTCCACTGGGATCCTAACTATCTGAATGTATGAATCAACATATGCTACATCACAGCGAAAGAATATTCTCTATTCTCAATCTCTTCACTTCCTGCAGAAGTTAAAAACACATTAAGTGCTCTGTGGTTTCACATAAAGTGCAGTTTAGTGCAAAGGATTTATTGCATCGTAGCAGTGCAGTTGCGGTGTAGATGCATTTACTATTTTGAATTATCATCCTGGTTCTTCACGGGTAGGGCGTTGCACCACTGAGCAAGCCATCCTTTAGAGGAGACACTAAGCTGGATAGAAATCCTGGAGTTGGCTTAGCAGGTAGGGCAGCTGGCTTAGGATCGCAGGGTCCTGAGTTTGTGCCCTGTTGGCTGCTTAATTAACACCAGGTGGGGTTGACTCAGCCTGTCATTCTTCTGAGGTTGGTGAAATGAGTACCACTGTACTGGTAGAGGGGCACAGCATCAGTGGCACAGCTGTGCTTCCAAGAAATGATAGCTACCTGGCAGCCAAGCTGCCATACGCAAGAGCAGAACTAAGGTGGCTGCCCTGTTGGTTAACTTTCACTGGTTAATGTTACCGATCCCTCAGTCCTTTTTGTTAATTTCACAGCGCATTGTGTGCTGGTAGCCTGGCAAGTTCCAAATTTCTTCCCTGACGATCATTGAGAAGGCAATGACAAATCATGCCGCAGCATCATCACTGCCGCAGTAAACATCATCATGTTAAAAGTTTCCATTAAACTTACCCTGTGCATTCACAAGTCCGATATATGACCTTCCCACCGCTGTTAAGAAGCTCCAAAGCCAGATGTGGTGTCTCCTTCAGGGAAGTCTGCCTGGTACATCTCACTGTCACGTAAATATAGCTGGCGCGAACTTTGTGGATATACCTCAGTCACCGAAGGTGGACGGAGGTTATGTATTCACCCCTGTTTGTTTGTCTGTCTGTTTGTCTGAGAGCATGATATCTCAAAAAAGTTATGGACGGATTCGAGTGAAACTGGGTGGACAGGTTGGTTGTGTGACAATGAAGAATGGAGTAGATTCTGGTGAAGATCCGAATTCGGATCAGGGTACGGGAAAAAAAATTTCAGTGATTCTTCACCATTGAGAGATGGAGCAAAAAAATGATATGGAGCGTAAGATATTTCAAAAAGTTGTGGACGAGTTATGACAAAACTAGATGAATAAGTTGGTTAGGTGACACGAACAAGCCGATTCGATTTTGGTTCAGGTCCGGATGCAGATCCTGTGAATCAGTGGGATACAAAATGTAAACTTTTCAGCATGGCAGAGAGGGTAGGTGCTCTACCGAGTGCCCTTTGAGTTTCACATTGTGAAGATTTCCTTTAGCAAGTTGTGCAGGTACACACTCCTTTCTCAAAGGTACTTTTCCAAATATTTTCGACTTATTTTAGAAGCTTTGTGAGCAATTGTAGGGAACGATCCTTATCTTTTACACCCGATATACTGTATCTTGATGGCCGCTGTTATGAGGGGGTTATGCACAATGCGCGCAAAGGATTCTAGGGTGGATTACATCATTTTGAAAGTCCCATATTAACTGTGTTGTGAGCAGATCGAATGAGCGCTTACCATATTGATGGAGAGTATGATGTGGCTCACCCCCTGCCCCCTTCCCTACCAACCCCCTACTCCCCACCCCCCACAAATCTATACATCCTTCTCAGTGCTTTTGTTCAATATACTTAACATTTTTCATTTGACAGCGAGCTATCCCCAGCACCGTCACCAAATTCCAAATTTCTGCTCTAACATACAGGTGGCACTACCCCAGGCATTGCTTTCCTGCAGTAATTCTCTGCGGACTACTGCCGTTGGACCCGTTACCAACTATAGTATATGAGAATACAACTCTCATATATGATAGTTTTCACTGCAGCATTTTTGCCTGGGCACATCAGTGGTACAGCCTTGACCCCAGCAAATGATGCTACCCACAGCTGCATGGAAAAGAAAATAAGTGCTTCTTTGGCAGGGCAAAGTTTGCGGTTGTGGTGTGCATTTTCAGGATGCTAAACGTATAACCAGGACCAAGGAGATTATATGGGAGAGGCTGAGTGTGGAGGGAAGGGGGGGGGAGTGAGGGTGGTCTTGCCCAATTTTATTCTTAATACCAGAGCGATGACAGAAAATGTAGATGCGATGTGAACGAACAACAGAGAAATATAATGAATTCAAAGTGCGTGCTTTATGTTACAGCTAACGTAGCAGCAAGTAGCAAGAGAATACTAAATAAATAAAAAGAAAAGAGATTGGCAATAAGGAGACAAGTGGGGGTGGGGGTGGATATTACAGACTTTTTATATTTTAATTACAGGGTTATCAAACAAACTAGGTTAAAGAAAATGTTAACTGAAGCTTACTTTAATACAAAGGCTTTCCCATGTGTAGCGAACTCATGATGTATTGCTCTCTGCAAGCTTTGCAAAAGGTTCCAATAGCCATCCCCATTATATTCTCATAGTGGAAAGATTTCTCAAAACTTTTTGACTGCACACATCATCATCGACATGTTGCACAGGATGGTGTAGAGGTAGCACGCTTGCTTTTGAGCTGTCCAGTCTGCGCTTGATTCCCAACCTGACTATAAACTATCGGATTGGTGCTTCATAGTTAGGGCGTTACATCACAAAGTGCGTCAACTCTCAGATGAATGTTCACCTGGGTGTTCTGTCCGAAGATTGTAGGCGAGTTGCCACTGACACCCTGAACAAATTTCAAATATCTTCCTGGACTGTAGGTAGCAAGCTGTTGTATGGATTGGCCTGTTGCCACGTTAGTACTCCCATATATGAACCCCTGGCTCATGATGTAGTGGACCTAGGATCATCGTCTTGTAATTCATGTAAAAATTACACCAATGTTCACTAATGTTTTTGTCCTGGATGTACTGTACGTACAAATAAGCTCCTCCGTGAGCCTTAGATTAATGTAAATAAATAAATAAACAAGAAGGATGTCATTCATAGCGTGAGACTTGCGAAATCCAAATAAGCAATCGTTGCTATCGAAGCAGTAATTTTGTAATTTTGAAAATTTGACTTATCAAGTGACCCAAGAGGATGAAAATTGACACGATTTATTGTCATGCATATCAAATTTGGCTGATACATTTTCTAACTGTGGCCTAATAGGTGTTTTACATGTTTCAGACAGCCTTGTCCTTGACCTTTGACAAATTTTGACAAACTTTTACACACAAATACTACACCTATGTACAAACAAACTGTGTAAGTTTCAATTTAACAGATTGAAAAATGATTGAGGTATGGCAATAATAAAATCATAAAAAGTCCCATATGATTATAATAGGGTGAAGTTGTTGCCGTGGAAACCATTGACACGTCAAAACTCCTAAATCGAGTATTCAGATTTTTGGTGAAGCAATTCAGTGACCCAATATGCAAATTATATTCAAACTTTTAGAGTACTCACCCTCCGGTTGGGTGGAGTTTGTACATTACTTGCTGAAAAGGTAGAGTCTGTATCTTGCAAGAAGACTCTATACATTTTTGTGTGGTGTGCGTCTAAATTGTTCTTATGGGTCTAACGGGTATAAATGGTCTAAAGGATCCAAAAGGTCTATAGGGGTCTAAAGGATCTTCAGGGTCTAAAGGGTTTTAAAGTCCAAATGTTATGTTCCAATAGTAATTAGGGTGTAAAGAGGTCTGAAGGGTCAAAACTGTCTATGGGGTTTAGAGGGTCTAACTCTAAACAGTCTAAGGCATCTAAGGTGTGTACATGTCTAAGGGGTCAAAAGGGGCCTATAAAGGTTGAAAGGGTATGTTCCAAAAGTAGTTTGGGTTACGGGGGTTTAAAGGGTTTGAAGGGGTTTAAGGGATAGCCTGGTGGTGGCGCAGTGGTTAGGGCAGCGGCTTGGGATCCAAAAGGTCCTGAGTTCAAGCCCCGTTGGGCCACTGAATTAATACACCAGGAGGTTGACTCAGCCTGTCATCCTTCCGAGGTCGGCGAAGTGAGTACCAGTGTACTGGGCCCGGTGTATAGGTGTACCTTATCCCTGTGTCATAAGAGGCGACCAGGGTTGCGTCAGGAAGGGCATCCGGCGTAAAACCTGTGCCAAATCATTATGCGGATCATCATGGATGATCTGCTGTGGCGACCCCTAACGGGAGCAGCCGAAAGAAGAAGAAGAAGAAGAAGAAGAAGAAGAAGAAGAAGAAGGGGTTTAAGGGATCTAAAAGGTCAAGTGGTCTCAAGGGTCTTAGGGGTGTAAAAAGGTCCAAAAGGTCTTCAAGGTTCAAAAATGTACAAAGGGGTCTAAAGGGTATGTTCCAATAGTAGTTAGGGTTTAAACTTGGTGTTTCTTCCTTCCTCAACCCTGCTGTCGGTGCCTCTCTCTCTCTCTCTCTCTCTCTCTCTCTCTCTCTCTCTCTCTCTCTCTCTCTCTCTCTCTCTCTCTCTCTCTCTCTCTCCTGTTCTTTTTGTTCTGTTGCATCCTGATCCATTCAGTGTTCGAGCTCTTCCACGAGCCTTGACTTTGTATACAAAAATGTGGTTAAAAGGTCTAAGGGTCTAAGTGGTCTAAATTAGTCTATAGGGGCATGGGGTCGAAGCAGACTCCAGAATGTAAAGGTCTAAAGGGTCTCAAAAGTTCCAAAGTGTGTCGAGGTGTCTTTAGGGGTCTAATGGGGTTGAAACGGGGTCTAAAGGTATGTTCCAATAGTCTGTAATTAATAGATGTAATTAATAAACATAATTAATAGATGCAGTCACAGTTCAATAACGACCCCCGGAACTCGTCTTGCGTTTTGCACATGCGCGAATATACTTGCAAATCTTCTATTTCGCAAATAATAAAACACCAGAGATTCCGACATTTCCTATAACTATACATAATGTTATGCTGACAAAGCCTCTCGTTCTTACCTCGATGGTTTAAACTTTCAAGGTTAGTTTTCATTTCCTTCCATTGAATGGTGTTACACAACTACTCATACTTGGCAACCTTAAACTCATGCTGTTCAACGAAATTTGACTCAAGTTAAACGGAAATCATGAACGAGGCTTTGCAGCTTGTAGATTAAATCACCATGTTTAATCACAGTGATTCAGGAAGCATCCAGTGTGAGGCTTGCAAAAAAATTACTACCTGGTGTTATGTCCAAACGTTTTACAAGTGTGGATTTCCTGCGTTGCTCAAAGTAAACTGGTCACATCCATATTGCCAGTTCCTTGAGTACTGCACTTCCATGTCAATGATAGCAGCTGTCTTTCAAATAAAATCATTATGTCCCCAAGTATACCGCCCTGGATAAGTGTGTTACATGCTGACAGCACGTATATCTAACATCTGAAAAGCACAACACAAACTGCAACTGCCATCTTCCTTGAACCCCAGTTTCTCAAAATCAGCATCTGTTGGACGTAGGTCACAGATGGACCTGAACAAAAATCTCAGTCTCAGTGGTGTCATGTAACAAACCGCTTTCCAGCTGAGAGACCTTCCAAACATGTCCTCCCAAAATGTCCCCTACCCTCATTTGTGATCAAGTGGACTGCATTTTGTACTCTTATACTATCTCTATCACTTCTCACTTCATCAGTCACCATCTGCATCTGTTCTTTCCTTTTTCTACCACCACTTTAATACTCTCTTCACAATATAATCCTCTCTGCAACATTTATTGCATCCTCTGCTTTATGTACCTTTCATTTTCTTCCAGGCTTCAGATTTGGCATGATCAAAAATCCCCACTTCATTTTCTGAATCTATAAAGTATGAAGTGCAGTTTATCAACTGAAAATGACTCTACTAGAAATATGAAAAGCAATAACTCCGACAGGCTTTACCTTTTATTTTTTTAATGCAGGTCTATATTTTATGGACATGGAGGAATACGTAACTCTCCTTCTGATGTATCCACTTTCTCAACTGCACACATGCATATTTCATACATCAGAAGTGATGCGAGTTAGCTGAGGACAAGGGGAAGTGGAGGAGTATTGTGGTCGAGGCAGGGCAGAAGTTTGGTACCATTGGACCTTACATATCACCCCTGATAAAGGGAAGAGAAGAAGAAGTGACCACAACTGTTTTGGTGCTTGCATGTGCTGAAAGCAACAGATATTACACTTTCCAAGAAGGCTGCACTTGTCAATGACCTCCAATCGCTCTGTTTGCTGCTTCGTATCCTCTGCTATTTTCAGGTCCTACAAGCTGGCATCATATCACCTGCCAAGACCTTTACCAGGGACTTTAAAGACTATTAATATGTTCTGATTGGAGATCTTTAAACCCAATGTTTTGGTCCAGTTTCTCTTTTAAGAAGGACAGGCTTCAATACATCTTCGGCTTGAAGCTCACCTCGAGCTGCTCGATCAAATATTCCAAGTGCTTCAACATCTGATTGGCTTGTTGTTCCTTGGAATATAAAAGTCTCATGTCATCCATTCATTAAAGAAGGTACACAGAAGCCTCCATATAACTCAACATAAGTTTGCATCGAATGGTAAATGTACATCGAATGGCAATCCCAAACTCCAACTAAATCTTTATGACATTCTAAGTTAGCTCAGCCACAATAAACGACTGATGTATACAATACAATACTTTGTTGTTGTTTTTTCTACATTCCGGTAGCTCTTCATTGGGTGTTATTCAAGATCTTCTTTCACGATCTCTTACTTTCCTGACCATGGCTGTTTAAATTGCAACTTTGGCAAATTTAAGTGAAGCTTGCGTGGCGTTCTTATTTTTAAGCATCTTTTCATTTCCCTTTCAAATTTTACAAAGAACAGACTGCTTTTTCTTCAGATCTATCCAGATACTCAGAGACTTTCCTTCTCCTCCTCTTGGGCTGTCCTGAAAAATTTCCTCACATTGTTCTTCTGAAGTTTCACTTCCTATATTTGCCTGTCTTCTGTTTTTCGTTAGTTTGTTTCTCTTTAATGGCTTCAGCATTTTTAGATCCTCGTGGAGGATCTCTAAGTGTACTCACGTTGTTGTTCTTGTGGACTTTTTGTTTCACAGCCACAGTTTTCATCGAAACTCCTGAAACTTGGCATATATATGTAAAATACCCTGCGCAGACAGTAACCATCTCCGATTTTGAAAATTACTCCTAGAAAAAAAGTTATGACGTCAAAATATCTCCGCTAATGGAAATCGCCTAAAAAATTATCTCCGAAACTAGGCAAGTCTTTTGTATTCTGTTTGCGGGAATCGAACAGGGCATTAGCAGAGATGAATTACCGCACATATGATCATCACTATACGTCATATCAATTTTCATGACGTCATTCCTATTTTTGACATTTTTTGTTTCACAACCCAGAGTTTTCATCGGATCTTCGTGAAACTTGCCATGTATATGCAGAAAGCCCACGCGCAGGCAGTAACCATCTCCGATTTTGGAAATTCTCCTAGAAAAAAAGTTGACGTCTTAATATCGCCGCTAATGGAAATCGCCTTACCATTATCTCCGAAACAGGCAAGCTGTTTGAATTTTGTTTGTGGGAATCAAGCCGGGCATTAGCACAGATAATTTATCGCAAACCTGATACATCACAATGACGTCATATTCGTTTTTATGACGTCATCATTAAGAGAACGAGGATCTTAGCTCATTTGAGCTTGTTTAAAGTCACTTAAAAACGTTTTAGAAAAGCATTTGTTTGACTGTTGGAAGTCATGAAAGCACATTATGTTTTTCTTCGCCAGATGGAGCTTTCGGCCCACTATGTGAGCAGGACCTCCCCAAGGCAGGTCAAACAAAGGCTTATGTGGCCTGACATCATGTATAACCCCGACAGTAATGCTGAGTGTTTTTTTCTGAACAGACAATTTCATCCAGTAAAAGAAATTGTGATCAGTAATATTAATGTGCTTGTTCAGTGAGCATGTAATCCTATTGTCGACTGTAATATCATCTGCAAAGACATACAATCTCATTCCCTACTGTTGAAATGCTGATCTTTGGATAAGAATACAAAATTTGTCAATAAGAAGAAATGTAGAACTCATCGAGTCTTGCCAATAATGACGCACTGCTGCTGCTGCTGCTGCTGCCTGCTCTTTTGGTGTAAATTACTTCAGCGCCAAAAGATCTGTGATGTTTTCCAACATCACAGATCTTTTGTTTGGATCATCAATGAGTTTGCATCACAGATCATCAATGAAAAAGTAGCTTGCATGTGTTTTTTTTTTAAGTGAATGCCTGTTTCCAAACTTAGAAACATTCTTGTGCTGCGTAATTGCGATACTAACACTTTTTTCATTTGTATTCATATTTAAACAATCAAATTTGTCGATTACCTTTGCCTAATTAACTGTTCTTTTATTTTATTGGAAGTGACTTCGGAAGCTGTTCTGTGCAATACTTGATGCTGCTGTTACATATTGCTTTCCTTTCATTTTCTGTCTCTTTATTCTAAGTAATTTTAAGGAACCTAATTGTTTTACTATTTTAATAATACTGACAAAAGTTTGAAGTTGATAGTATAGACATGCCAGGATTTCCACAATCACATTTGGACATTTATTTTATGTGGATAGCTCGAGATTAGGTTGGGTAGAAGCCAGTTGTCGGTCGGCATAAATATTATTTGTGAGTATTTTGAGAAACAAAAAAATCTCTAACTTTTATTTCCTTTGACAAAAAACTTTTGAAGCCTTTTGCTCATCGTGATTTTCCATGTTTACTCTTAGACATCATTTATACATAAAAACAGCTGCAAATGAGAACCAAGTTCCTTGTATTGTATTGAAAATGTCTAACGCTCATGGAAGAGCTTGTAGATATTATTGCTTCTGGCAGTTTAGCCCCTACCTGGACGGATGGCCAAACAGTTCTCCCTTAGAGGCTTACAGCCGAGATTCTCTGATATTAACGGCGCGCGGGAAAGAACGGAGGCACACTTGACCCACAACACAACCCGGCTTGTACTCGACCCACAACAGATACACGGACACAAGCAAATGAAATTAAATTAAGTGGATAATTCAATGACAGTAATCAAATATGTACAATGACAATAATTCAAATTATAATAATGAAAGAAAAGCATGAGGTAATCTACAGCCTAAATTCCTATTTGAGGTGCCCCCACACTCAGACACACACACACAGACAAGGGGTCATATAATATGAAATAAATTAAATAAAGAAATCCCTTTTCATTCCTTCACTTAGCTGAGTCCAGGCGATCTTTTAGGACTTGACGATTGAACCGCGTCATCAGCGTGCGGGTAACCGTGCCCCAAAAAATGGCGCCGAGCAATTCATGAGACAATATTTGACGTCAGGGCTCCCGAACCGCGGTGTCACTTCTTCGTCGACCGCGCTTGCCGATCCCGCTCTCTCCATTCTCTTGCCGAGATGTGCTCTAGTTTCTCTGATCACTTCCCTCACACCAAACTCCATTCGTGCGTTCGCTCCTCACTACAAGCTGCTTCCTGTCCTCTCTGATCACCTGCCTCCCCTTTCTCTCGCCAAGACGTGTTCTGGTTTTTCTGATTGCCTCCCTCACACGAAACTCTACTCATGCATTCGCTTCTCACTACAAGCTGCTTCTCCGTCCTCTCTGATCACCTGCCTCTCCTTTCTCTTGCCAAGACGCGTTCTGGTTTCTCTGATCACTTCCCTCACACCAAACTCTACTCATGCATTCGCTTCTCACTACAAGCTGCTTCTCTGACCTCTCTGATCACCTGCCTCTCCGTTCTCTTGCCGAGATGCATTCTGGTTTTTCCGATTGCCTCCCTCACACCAAACTCCATTCGTGCGTTCACTTCTCACTACGAGCTGCTCCCCGTCCTCTCTGATTGCCTGCCTCCTAACCGCTTTTCTTCTTCCTACTCGCATCACGCCCATCAATCATAAGCCTCGGGTGTGACCACACCCGCCATCACCCTTGGAGGCAGGGCTTCTTCCCACATTTTTTTTTATGTTGAAGGCTATAGGCATGGACTAAATAGTCCTCATCGAGGCCAAGCCTTAAATTAAAAGAACTGCAAGAATAGAAAAGTAAGAAAAGAGAGAATAAAGTGAGGAGGAAAAATGAGTGAGTAAGAAAAATGTATGATGAAAAGTATATGATGTTTCCTTGCAAGAAAGAGAGATTAAAGCTAGCCCGGTAACTATAGTTTGAGTGAGACAGAAAGTAAGACCAGCAGTCCTGACACGGAGAGTGTAAGATTGTTCCGGGCACTACTTTAATGCTCCTAAGTCAGAACGGTAGTACCACCCTGGGCGGTTGCTGTCTCCAATCTACTACCTCAAAAAAAACGGTCTAACCGGATGGGTGTTTTTTCGGAGACACAATCTTCTTACTGAATGGCCGTTGGCTCCCTAAAGGAGCTCATCTGCCCTTTGGCAGGTGTTGTTTTTCGTCCTGGCAGGGTGTCACAGTCACCCTCCCCAATGGCAAGCCAGTGAGGGGTGTCGGTTTAGTCGCCGACAACCCGACCATGCGGCAGGTAGCACTGTGTTACATGTTACCAGTGGCAGTCAAGAAAGCTGACTGACCTGACGTTAGGTCATGCAGCTCAGTTGTAATGGCCATTGCCATTACAAAAATGTAATTCTATCATTGCTGGTTTGCAATAGAAAAACATCGGGAAAAGTTACAGGGGGTGATTACATACTGTGGGAAATTATCCTTAATCCCTATCTAATTAATACCACCCCCCATGTGGTTACAAGTAACAATTAAATTCACAGTTTCCCAACTTAGCTTACATTGAGATGTCTCCTACACGTCCACGTACCAAGCAACTCTATACGATCCTATCTTTCTGATTAAATTCCTCCATCTACCCCACAAACATAATATGTTACATGCAGTCAAGGACAAGATGAGAAATGTGTACTTTTACATGAATTACAAGAACTATCAGAGTACACACCCTACAGGTGATCTTGTTCCAAGCAAACAACATGTTCTTTTGACGCATACCTTTATTTGGGCGGTCTATAGGAAACTGACAGCTCTGTATAGGCAAAAAGAAAATAACCCGGTTCCGTGCATGAAGCAAAAACATACCTACTGCTAATAATTCAAAACACCTCACTGCATTGGAAAACGTGTGGACAGGAATACTGTACTGTAAATGGTGAAGGCTTGCAATACCCTCCCCTACCTGTTGGTGGCACTACATGATACACATTTACTTAGAGAATTTTTATTCGCTTCCCCCTCCACCCCCCCCCTTCCTCCCAAAGACCACTGGCAAAGATTTTTAAAAAAAATACCCCTATACACTAATTGGGGTCATGCTTATCCTATGTAACAAGTCTGGATGTAATCGGCCCAGAATTGTAGAAGTAGCGTGACAAACAAATGCACAAACACACAAACACCTGTCCGTAAATTAAAGTAAGGATATTTGTGGACAATAGACGAATGATTGCAGTACTGTTGATGAGACTTAAAAGTGTGAATCCAGCATCATGGGCTGTGTGATCCGTTGGGACGACCAAATAGGCGAGGCCAAATTTACTCCACAATAACAAAAAATGTGAATTGATTTCTCATTCCACACAAGTTTGAATTGGCGCACAGTAATCAAATACTATATATTTCCTGGCAACATTATACAATTTTAGCTTCCGTAGGGGAATGAGAATTGAAAAATGTCTCGTACATCCAGCAGCCAGAGCAATGAGACTCAATATCATCCGATGTGGTTCTCTTCGGCTTTATCTTTCCTGGATATACAAGTTGCAAGTGCCTTAATTTGATCCTTGTAATAATAAGCTCATAAATATCTTCCTCACATCATTGTGAAGACCAAACATGGTTATTTGTGTGTCAGTTGTATATAATGGCTGCTCATGTTTTCCAAAGGCCTATTCACCCACCAACACGGCATGCAAAGCGCGTTTGTCAAACAAAATTACCATCCGTTCAGCACCGTCTCCTTTGTGCCGTTTTATTTATGAATCACATTGGCAGATAAATTTCTTCCTTTAAAATGGAAACTTTGAAATTTCAATGAAGGATTTGGAATTTTCAAAATTGAAATGAATGCTTCCAAGGAAGAGGACAAACAATAAGAGATTCAGGGAATATGCTTTGGGAGAAATTCGATGAAACTGATGATACAAGATACCTCACAAGCTAACTGATGCAATCGGCTTATTCGACAAACAAGGACAAAAGAAAAGTCAAGACTCACACTATTTTGTGACATTGTCAATCTAATGCTGAAGGCCAAAGGTTTACTTCCACTTCACCACCATTAATAACCTTTGATTGGTGAATGCAGTGAGGGACAGTATCTATAATGGTGGGATTCCATGAGAGTCATGAGCTGTGTAGATTGTTCGGATTGGATACTCCTCAAAGCTGAGTGTGACTTACCACGGTAAAGAACCCGAGAACTGCTTTGTCACCAGATATAGCATTTCATTGTTCACAGAGGAGTGATGATGGACATATCTCGTGAATGCAAGTATGAAGTATCATTTGCATCAGTATTCATAGTTTTGTCATAGAACCACAAAAGCGTCAGACTATCAAGTGGCTGCCACTCTGCAGTTTGCCTTTGGGTCGATGATTAAATTAAAAAAAATTTTACTTGCCGATTTAGATGATGGTTTTCCATATTCCATGCATGAGGTTGTCGAGCTATTGAATCGATGGGATTGATAGCTTTATCCGAAACTTATGATTCCTAAATCATTTCGAAATCAGCATTTATGAGAATAACCGATTCACGGCAATCCCGATTCAATTTGCGACAAATAGAAAAGGCTTATTGAACAACAAGAATTGAGAAAAAAGACCAACAAGCAAACAAAGATGAAATATCAGTCATAGCCTGATTGGTGTGAATTCCATAATGTTTCATTTTGTGGCGTTAAAATAGTTTAAGGAAGTTCACAGGTGTGCATCAAATTACAAGAGTGAATCACTGTAAATTTTTACCTATCTAGACACAATAATCTTTGGAATATTATGATTTAAGCAATTTCTGACTTTGTAGATCACATCATGAACCATGCTCTATTTAGAGCGTAGGTGCTGCAGGAGCAGTTTCTATGGCTGGGGTTACAATGCTGGACGGGTTTCCACCCCGACTCAGGAGGTCAGGGAAAGAATTTGGAATTTGGCCAGAGTGTCGGTGATAGCTCATCTACTCTTTGTGAAGGACACCGTGGGATCTTTAACATAACAACTAATGCCGGCAGATTGGACGCCCAGTTTAACGTCCATCCGAGGGATGACACACATATTGATGAATCACCCTGCCTGTGAAACACCAGAATGACAGTTTAGAGTTGGGACAACATTCTAACTAAGGCTCGACAGCTTTGAGACGAGTATGTGTACCTCGAGGGTGCTAGACAATCCTGCCAGCTCTGACTTTGTAGGGTGTTTTGGAAATTACAAGTTCTACAATGACAACCTTTTTATTATACCAGCGTCAAGCACATGCCCCATTTCCATAATCTTCTGCGTATCAGGCCAATCTTTGGCATTATCCATAGTGCAACCATTCAACTGGACAATGGGCTTCATCTCATAGTCCTTCCAGGAATGGTCTTATGGTGAAGCCTCACAAAGTTAGCTTACCTTTATGCCATGCTTCATCATGCCAAGTTCAATGATGCTTAAGAAACCATATATGGCTCATACGTAAGCTTGGCAGAGTTAGAGTTTTATTTTTAAAATAATTTTGATGGATAAAACCGTTTTTTTTTTTAGGATTTATTTTATGTTTTTATTGATTAAAATTTTTAGGCTTATGTAACAATTACAATGCATAATACCTCTGTTATTGTTACAGTGCTGCTTAACCAACGACAAAACAAGTAATTGCAGATGTTCTTTCATGACCTTAACCCAACGTTATTTCTGTACACATAATGATATGGCTGTTTACGCAGTGATGTAAATACCTGCTTCACTCACCTGCATTTTTTACACATCAATGGAACTCGAATAACTTTTTTACCAATTGTCTTTCCATAAATTCTATAAATTACACCAATGGCAAAAAAAAAAGTTTGCGAGTGTGATCTGAAATTGATGTGTCAATGTTTATCGACATTTATCGATAAATGTCGAATCCTGCCAAGTCTACTTATACCAAACTACATAAATCCTAAGACATAAAACAAGCCAATTCTCTGTGTGGATGTGTGCCTGAAAATAATAGAAGAAAAAAAACATGGCTGGGGGAATCTCCACCAAATTTTGCATACACATCAGGGTCACGGGCACAAAAAATGTAAAGGGTCAAAAGGCTCAAGGAATCGAAGCTGTCCAACAGGTCTAAGGAGGTCGAAAGAGTCTTTAAAGGTGCAAAGGGTCTAAAATTGTCTATAAGGTCTGAAATGGTCTAAAGGTGTCTAAGAGGTGTAAAGGGTATGCTCCAACAGTAGATACAGGTTTAAATGGTCATTTACATAGAGAGAATTGGGTCTTCCCCCCACCCTGAACCCCCTCCTCCAGATATGCCACCCAGACAGAAACCATACTTGGGGTACCCTGAGGCAACATGCAAAATTTGGTTGGATAATGTTCAGTAGTTTTTTTTAGTTTTTGAAGCAGCATGTACAAACATACAAACAAACAAATATACAAACATAAAAAACAAATATAAAATTTCACTTTTGCAGTATCGATAAATCGCACCTGGCAATTTATGCTGGAAGAACAGGCAGAATATTTATAGTTTGAACGCATAGACCTTAATTCTCACGATTATTTGCAATTTTCTTCATCATTACAGTTCAGAAACAATCACCTTGAATAAAATAATCGTTATACCAAGAAATATAACTCACAACAACAGCTCTGCATAAGATATCCAATGAGTAAAACTAACAGCTTACGGAGTAGTTGTAAATTTATATTAATGGGCAATTAAAAGCATGCAAAGTAGATGGTTGGTGATGTTGGAGGCAAGTTTATAAATCTGCACCTGCTTGTCAAGTCTCAGTTGCCGCACATCTGCTTCATCTTCCAGGATACTGCAAGGAATGAAATGGCTTGTCAACTTCACAAATCAAAATAATTAAGCACAAATCATATATATGTATGTAGGAAATATGTATATATATATATATATATATAATATATATATATATATATATATATATATATACATATAACTCGAATGCATGTACAAAGCAATCAGAAATAGTTAATACCTGAAATATCAGCTCAACTTTTCCTTCCCACAGCAGTAGCACACTTTATCAATCAAACACAAGGATACACAAGGAACTTGGACACAGGAGGAGGCCTTTTGGCCCATCAAACCTGTGCTACATTGCACCATATTAATTCAATCTGACAGTTTATCAACTAAAATTAACTGGGTGGGGGAGGGGAGGATGGGGGTGGAGAAGTGGGGATGAGAACAGTGAGAAAGTTTTCAGTTTTCAGAGTTTGTCTGCTCACAACAATCAAATCCCCTTCACATCCTTTAGTGGTGTCAAACTCCTCTATCCCCCACATCTCCGACAAGTCCATATCTATCCACCACACCCCTTCTATGTGTCCCCCTCTTCAGCATCCTTCTACATCATATCCCCTCTTTCTGCATCCCCCCTCACCCTACCCTGTCAAAGTTTCCTCCTCACCCCATCCTTTCAAAGCTTCCCCGCTTACCGTCATCCCTCAAAGCTGCCCACTCACCCCATCCCTCAATGTCTCCTCCAGATCAGGTCAGGTGTGGGAGCATGTGCTGGAGCAGTGCGTCGCTGCATCCACTTTCCACCGGTACTCAAGGGGCCTCTGTCTGGCCGTCCCCCAGGCAGATGCTTGGCCCATCCCCATCTCCTTGAGATGCTGATAAACCTGCTGCAACCACAAGGCACGTGGTCAGCCCATTGGCCTACTCCACTCATGAGGCTCCCTCGCTGAGTGAATCAGGATCAGCGGGATCAGGATCAGTGTCAGGAAAACGAGCCACAAATGTCCATAGTCAGGCGGCAAGCTGAAGGTGTCTCACGGACTATGCAGGTAACAAATCTCATTTGAGTTTCTCTCAGCAACCGCTTGTTGGACACAAAGTCCAACCAGCGATAGCCAAGGATTCTCTGAAAGACGCTGGTATCAAAGGAATTAAGTCTCCATCTCAGATCTCTGGTCAGAGTCCAAGTCTCACATTCATAGAGCAAGACTGTAAGCACCAAGGACCTGAAGACTCGGACTTTCGTCCTCCTGCACAGGTACCGGCAGTGCCACACCCCATGATCCAGTGAATCCATGACTCCCCAGCCCGACCCAGACATCTGTGACCTCTGTTGACCTCTGGCTCATGGCCCACAGAACATGAATATCACTGTAAAGGGAAGTGGATCTCTCCGTGACCTCAACATCCTCGCACAAACAGGTACAGACAGGATAGCAGCATCCAAGATGTCAATGAAAGCCTGGATCTTAGTTTTGACCCAGGAAACCCATAATCCCAGCGGCTCCGACTCCTCATTCAGCACCTCGAGGACCCCAAAAGTATATCTCGAGTCTCCGCAAAGATTACTGCATCAACTGCGAAATCAAGGTCAGAGATCTTGACATTCCAAAATGATGCACTGCAACTTGATCTCTCTGACATCTCTACCCAGCAATCCTCAGTCCATACAAGTGCTGAAAAATGTGGGGGCCAGTACACACCCCCTGACGAATTCCAGTAACAACTGGAAATAAGTCAGATATGGTATCATCACATCTCAGAGCACTCTCAGTCCCAGAGTATAGTTCAGACATCAGATTGAAAAGTTTTGGTGGCACCCCACGAAGACACTTCATCCTGCTGGGTGTCCATATCATACACCCTCCTCACCAAGAA
>CM068958.1:114726910-114739571 GCA_035128595.1 Eptatretus atami | reverse complement strand
GTTTTCCAACATCACAGATCTTTGTTATGCGCATCTCAACTGAGTTTTGCATCACAGATACATAACAATAGAAAAAAAGTAGCATTCTGCATGTGTTTTTTTGGGTTTGAAGTGAAGTGGGCTGTTTCCAAACTTGGAGAAGGACATATCTTGTGACTGCGTAGGATTGCGATTGACTAAAGACTATTATGGTTGGTTCAATTTGGGGTGATTCGCATATTTAAACAAGTCAAGATTTGTCGATTAACCTTGCCTAATTAAACTTTCTTTTATTTTATTGGACAGTGACTTTCGGAAGCTTTTCTGTGCAATACTTGATGCTGCTGTTACATATTTGCTTTCTTTCATTTTCTGTCTCTTTATTCCTAAGTAACCTTTTAAGGGAACCTAATTGTTTTTACTATTTTAATAATACTAGACAAAAAAAGTTTTGAAGTTGATAGTACAAATAGACATGTGCGCAGGATTTCCACAATCATATTGACACATCTTATTATATGCTGGGAATAGCTCGAGATTAGGTATTGAGGTAGAAGCAGTTGTCGGTCACGAGCCAATAATACGTAATTTGTGAGTATTATTAGACAAGAACAGACAAGAGGAAAATCCCTCCCTAACGTTTATTTCCTTTGAAAAAAACTTTTGAAGCCTTTTGCGTCAAACATGATTTTCCATGTTTTAACTCTTAAGATTCATTTATACATAAAAAAACAAGCTGCAATGAGAACCAAGTTTTCCTTGTATTGTATTGAAAATGAGATCCTAAACGGCTGGCAATGGGAAGAGACTTGTAGATATTAGGTTGCTTACGGCAGTGGTTAGCCCCGCTACCTGGACGGAGTGGTCAAACAGTTTCTCCCTTAGAGGCTTACAGGCGAGATTCTCTTGATATTAACGGCGCGGCGGAAAGAACGGAGGCACAGGCTTGACCCACAACCACAACCCGGCTTGTACTCGACCCCCACAACCAGATTCACGGACACAAAGCAATATGAACATGAAATCTAAGTGTGATAATTCAACTGGACAGTATTTATCAACACTATGCTACAATGACCAATAATTCAAATTATATATAATGAAAGAAAGCATGAGGTAATTCTAGCAGCCTAAGTTCCTATTTGAGGTGCGTCCCACACTCTAGACACACATCACCAGACAAGGGGTTCATATATATTGAAAATAACACTAAAATAACCTAAGAATCGCCTTGGTCATTCCTTCGACTTGCTGAGTCCAGTTGAAAGAAGGTCGATCTTTCTAGAACTTGACGATTGAACCCGCTGTCTCATCAGCGTGTCGGGGTAGGACCGGTGCCCCTAAGGAAAAATGTGTCGGCCCCGACGTCATTCAATGAGACAATAATTTGACGTCTTTAGGTTCCGCTCCCGACACCCCGCGCTGTCCACTTTCTTCGTTCGACCGGCTGCTGCTCAGATCCCCTGCTCTCGTGCCATTCTCTTGCCGAGATGTGCTCTAGTTTCTCTGAAGTCACTGGTCCTCACAGTGAACCGTTCCCGTATTCCCTCATCGCAAAATCCATTAGTAAGGCGTTCGTCAAAATCTCTCGACACTACCATAGCTGCTTCCTGTCCTCGTCTGATCGACTCTGCCTCCCCTTTTCTCGCTCAAGGGACGTGTTCTGGGTTATTTTGTCTGATTGCCATCCCTGTTTTCTCCCCCTCAAATCAGAAACTACTAAACTCAATCGCATTCGCTTACTCACTACAAGATAGACTCTCACGTGCCTTCTCTGATCACCTAGAGCTTCCCGCCTTTCTCTGCGCGCCAAGACGTGTTCTGGTTTATTTGGATTGGCCCGCCTCAGCACGGAACTCTAAACTTCACATGCATTGCTTCTCAAACTACAGGGAAGAACTGCTTAACTACCGTAACCACTCATCTGAGATACACAACTGCCTCTCCCTTTCATCAATTGCACAAGACGCGTTTCTGGTTTTACTATAGAATCGCACTGTACCCGTCATCTCACCAATACTCATACTCATGGGCATTGGCGTTTCCTTCAGCTTCACATGCCTGTTCTCTGGACCTCTCTGATCACTGCTGCGCATCTCCAGTTCTCAAACTGCGCGAAGATGGCATTCTGGATGTTGTTTCTTCCGAGTTGCCTCCCTCACACGCAAGAGACTACCATTCGTAGAAGCGTTGCACCTCTCTCACTACGAAAGCGGCTGCGTCCCCGTCTCTCTGATTGCCTGCCTCCTAACCGCTTTTTTCTTCTTCCACTTCGCATCACGCCCATCAATCACTAAGCCTTCGGGTGTGGACCAACACGCGCCATCACCCTTGGAGGCAGGGCTTCTGTCGCACCAAACTTTTTTTTTACTGTTGCAACGGCTACCTACGGCACACTGGACTCAAATCAGTCTCCATCGAGCGCCAAGCCTTAATTACAAACAGCAAACTGCAAGAATAGGGACAAAGTAAGAACAGAGAGAATAAAAGATGAGGAGGGTAAAAAGGTGAGTGAGTAAGAAAATGTATGAAGGTGAAAAGTATATTGATGTTTCTCTTTGCAAGAAAGTAGAGATAAAGCTAGTCTGCCGGTAACTATAGTTTTGAGTGAGACTAGAAAGTTAAGACCAGTCAGGTCGCTGACACGGAGAGTGTTATTAGATTTGTTCCGGGCACTACTAATTTAATGCTCCTAAGTCAGAACGTGTAGTAACCTGGGCGTCTGTGGTTGCTGTTTCCAAATCTACTACACTCTAATTAAACGGTCTTTAACCGGGAATGGGTGTTTTTCGGAGGACACGAGATCTTCTTACTGATTATGTGCCGTGTGCGAGCTATCACCTAAAAGGAGCTCATCTGCCCTTTGGCGGTGTTGTTCTCTTCGTCCTGGAGGTCCACATGTCACCTGCTCTTCCCAATGGGTCAAGCCAGTGAGGGGTGTCAGTTTTAGTCCCGCCGACAACCCGACTCATGCGCCCGCGGGCAGGTAGCACTGTTTAGTCAATGTTACCAGTGCAGTCAAGAAAGCTGACTGACCTACGTTAGGTCATTTTGCAGCCGCTGCAGTTGTAATGGCCCTTTGCCATTACAAACATGGTAAATTCTATCCCATTGGCTGGCTTGCAATAGACAAACATCGGGTTAAAAGTTACAGGGGGTGATTAACATACTGTGGGTTGAAATTTAGTAATCCTATTAGGATTTCCCTTATCTAATTAATACCAAAAAACAACGCGACCCAATGGTGAGTACAAAAGTAACAATATAAATTTCACAGTTTCCAACACTAGCTTACATTGGATTAGGGATGTCTCCTAAACGTCGCACGTACGCAAGCAACTCTATACGAGTCCTATCTTTCTTGATTAAATTTCCTCCATCTACCTCCCAGCAAACATAATATGTTACAATGCAGTCAAGTGACAAGATGAAGAAAAATGTGTAGCTTTTAACATGAAATTACAAGACTTCATTGAAGATAAACAAGCACCCTATTCAGGTGAGTCTTGTTCCATAGCAACAACATGTTCTTTTTGACGCATACCTTTATTTGGGGGTCTATAGAAAACTGACAATGCTCTGTATAGGCAAATAAGAAAATAACTCCGGTTCGCCGTTGGCATGCACGCAAAAAACATACCTCGCTAATGTAATTCCAAAACACCTCACCTGCATTGGAAAACGTGTGGACATTTGGAATGGACTGGAGTACTGTGAATGGTGAAGGTTGCTTGCACTACCCCTCCCCCTACCTGTCCGTGGTGGCTACCCTCACCATGATACCACCATTTACTCTAGAGCAATTCTCTACTTCGCTTTTCCTTCCCTTCACCACCGTCCCCCTTCCCTCCCCCAACGACCACCTCCCCGGTTACTCTTGTGCAAAAGGGATTTTTTAAAAAAAATACCCCATCACCCACTAATTGGGGCTCACTCGCTTATCCATATGGTAACAAGTCTGGATGTAATCAGCCAGAATTGTAGAAGTAGCGTGACAAACAAATAGCACAAACCCAACACACCTGTTCCGTAAATTTAAGT
Organism: Eptatretus atami; assembly: GCA_035128595.1. Taxonomy (NCBI): domain Eukaryota; kingdom Metazoa; phylum Chordata; class Myxini; order Myxiniformes; family Myxinidae; genus Eptatretus; species Eptatretus atami. The sequence continues at coordinate 114,735,551 of CM068958.1, read as the reverse complement.
AAAGATATTTGTGACAATAGACGTTAATGATTGCAGTACTGGTTGTTATGATGATCTTAAAAAGTGGTGAATCCAGCATTCATGGGCTGTGTGATCCGTTGGGACGACAAAATAGGCGAGGCCTAAATTTACTCCACATATACAAAAAATGTGAATTGATTTCTCATTCCCACAGCAAGTTGAATGGCGGCACAGTAATCAAATACTATAATATTTCCTGGCAACAATTATACAATTTTTAGCTTCCGCTAGGGGAATGAGAATTGAAATAAATGTCTCGTCATCCAGCAGCTTCAGAGCAATGAGACTCAATATCATCCGATGTGGGTTCCTCTTTTCGGCTTTATCTTTCCTGGATGATACAAGTTGCAATTGTGCCTTAATTTGATCCTTGTAACTAATTAAGCTCATATAATATCTTCCTCACATCATTGTGGAAGAACCAAACATTGGTTATTTGTAGTTTGTCAGTTGTATATAATTGGCTGCTCATGTTGTATCCATTAGGACCTATTCACCCACCAACACGGTCATGCAAAGCGCGTTTGTCAAACGAACAAGTTACGCAATTCCGTGCTCAGCATTTCACCGTCTTCCCTTTGTTGCCCGTTCTTATTTCTATGATCACATTGGCAGATAAAATTTCTTCCTTTAAAAATGGATTCAACTTTGAAAATTTCAATGAAGGTATTTTGGAATTTTCAAAATTGATAATCGACATGCTTCCAAGGAAGAGACAAACAATCAAGAGACTCCTAGGGTAAGTATGCTTTTGGGAGAAATTCGATGAAACTGACGACTACATTGAGATGGACCTCAGCCACTGACTGATGCAATCGGACTATATCGAAAAAGACAAAGCAAGGACAAAAAGAAAAGTCAAGAACATCACACTATTTTTGAGTAGACATTGTTTGCAATTGCACCCATGTAATGCTGAAGGCAAAGGATTTACTTCCAACTTCACCACACATTAATAACCTTTTGATTGTGAATGCAGTGAGTGGAACAGTATCTATAATGGTGGGATTCCTGAGGGAGTCATGAGCTGTGTAGATTGTTGTAGGATTTGGATACTCCTCAAAGCTGAAGTGTGACTTTACTCACGGTAAAGAACCCGAGAACTTGCTTTGTACCAGTTATTAATAGATTTTCATTGTATATTCACAAGAGGAAGTGATGAAGTGGACATATCTCGGAGAATGCAAGTATTGATAGTAATCATTTGCATCAGTATTTCATAGTTTTGTTCAGTAGGAACCACAAAAAGCGTGCAAGAACCTACGAAGTGGCTGCCACTCTGCAGTGTTGCCTTTGGGTTCCGGTGATTTAATTATAAAAAAGATTTACTATATGCAAAGAATTTAGATGATGGTTATTCCATAATTCCATGATGGAGGTTTGTCCGAGCTATTTGATATCGATGAGAGATTGAATAAGCTTTATCACGAAACTTATGATTCCTAAATACATTTCGAAATCAGCATTTATGAGAACAACCGTCGATTCACGCTAATTTTCCGAGTTCAATCCTTCGGCGCGACCCAAATTAGAAAAGGCTTATTGTTAACAACAAGAATTGAGAAAAGACCAAAAAGCAAACAAGGATGAAATATTTCAGTCATAGTCCTGATTGGTGTGAATTGCCATAGAATGTTTCATTTTGTGGCGTTAATATGTATTAAGGAAGTTCATTCAGGTGTGCTACAAAATTACAAGAGTGAATCACTGTATACTGTCTTTACCGTATATATGAGCACAATAATCTTTGGAATATTATGACAAGTCCTTCAATTTCTGACTTTGTAAGATTTACATCATGAAACGCAGGCTCTATTTAGCACGTGTAGGTTGCTGCAGTGAGCAGTTTCTATGGCTGGGGTTACGATTATGCTTGGAGACGGGCCTCTCCACCTCCGCACCACGAATACGCGTCCAGGGAAGGAATTTTGAATCTGCCCACATGAGTGTCGAGTGATAGACTCATGCGTACTCTTTGTGAAGGCATCACGTGGGATATTAACATAGCGACTGAATGCCTGGAGGTCAGATTGGACGCGCGCACGCCCGATATTAACGTCCAATTCCGAGGGATGACAAGCACACATATTGATGAATACAACCTGCCTGTGAAACACAGAAGGTGGACAGCTTTAGAGAGTTCTGAGGACAACATTCCTAACTAAGGCCTGACAGCTTTGAGACGAGTATGTGTACCTCGAGGGTGCTAGACCATCCTGCCAGCTCTGACTTTGTAGGGTGTTTTGGAAATTTACAAAGTTCTACAATGACAAGCCTTTTTAGTGGTAATATAACCCAGCGTCAAGCACTGCCCCCATTTCCCATATCTTCTGCATTTATGCATGGCCATCTTTGTGCAATTAATCCATAATGCACACCATTTTCAGAGCTGAGGACAATGGCTCACATCTCAGTGAAGTCACCTTCAGAATGGTGATTTGGTCGCAAGCGCTCACAAATGTTAGCACATTTACCTTTATCCATGTCTTCATGCATCAATTGTTCATATGATGTTCTCTGAAGAAACCATATATATGGACCGGTGTCCGCATATCAGGCTTGGCAGAGTTAGAAGTTATAATTTCTCTACCAATAATTTTGATGGAATAAAACCTTGGTTTTTTATCTTTTAAGGCATTTGATTTTATGGAGTTTTTATCATTGATTAATATTTATTTAGGCATTTATTTAGTAACAATTACAATGCATAATACCTCTGTTAATTGTCTAAGTGCTGTTCTCACACTCCACGACAAATACACAGTAGAGTGCAGATGTTCTTTTCTTGACCCTTTAACACATTACGTTATTTCTTGTACACATAACTCCTTATGATATGTTGCTGTTTAACGCACGTGACTGTAAAAGGTACCTGTTCACTCACACCTGCATTTTCTGTACACATCGAATGACGTGAATTCGATATTTGAAGCTTTTAACCATTGACATTTCATAACACACTCTCCCTCAAAATCTGACTTACCAATGGCAAAAAAAGAAGATTTGCGAGTTTGTGGATCTGAAGTTGATGTGTTCCACATGTTTAATCGACATTTATCGATAAGATGTCGAATCCTGCAAGCGTACTTTATAAGATTTCCAAACTACATAAATCCTAAGACATAAAACAAGCCAATTCTGCATAGTGTGAAGTGTGCCTAGACAAATAAATCGCAAGTAGAAAAAACATGGCTGGGGGAATCTCCACCAAATTTTGCATACACATCAGGTCCACGGGCAACAATTAATTAATGGTAAGGGTCATCCACCCAGCGCTCAAGAATCGATATTGCTGTTTCCAAACAGGTCCTAAGGAGGTCGAAAGAAGTCTCTTAAAGTGCAAAGGTCTACAATGTGTACTATAAGGTCTGCACCAAAACTCTGGTACTAAAGGTGTCTAAGAGGTGTATACAGGGTATGCTCTCATACAGTAGAACTACAGGTTTTACATGGTGCAATTTTATTCATTCAGAAGACTGGTCTTCCCCAACCACCCGCCTGAACCCGCGCTCCTCCAGGTCTGCGGCACCGATCCAGCAACAGAAACACCACCATACTTAGGTGGTACGCAGTCACTGAAGGCAATTCATGCAAAATTTGGTTGGATAATGGTTACAGTATAGTTTTTTTTTAGTTTTTAAGCATGTAGCAACATACAAACAAACAAATATCAATACAAAAAATTAACAAATATAATTAATTTTCAAACTTTTGAGCAGTAATCGATTAAAATCGCACCTGGCAATTTATGCTGAAGAAGAAACAGGCAGAATATTTTATAGTATTTGAACGCATAGACCTTAATTCTCATCGAATATTTGCAATTTCTTCATACATTAACAGTTCAGTTAAAACGATATCACACCTTAAAATATTAAAATAATCGTTATATATATAATAACCTAAGAAATATAACTCACAATAACCAGCTAATGCAATAAGATAATCCAAGCATGAGTAATTCATTACTAATCAGCTTTTACGGAGTAGTTGTAATTTCTCATATTTAAGGACAATTAAAAGCATGCAAATAGATGGTTGGTGAGACTTGTTGAGAGGCAAGTTAATGAAATATCATGCACCTGCTTGTAATCTCAAGTTGCGCAGCACATTCTGCCTTTCGATGTTCAGTTGATACTCGCAGGAATGAATTATGGCTTCGTTAGCTTCTAAAATCAAAATAATATAAGACTACAATCATATATAATAGATAATGTATGAAAGGTATATATATAATAATAATTATATTATATAATATATATATATATATAGTGTACAATATAACTTCGAGACTGCATGTTAACAAGAATCAGGGAAATGAAGCTCTATTAACTAGACTGAAATAGTCCACCATATAGATTCTATCTTCTATCGCCAACAGAAAATTTCACAGAATCTCAAAACCATAATCATTGAAAAATAAACAAATGAAAAAAAAATTTGAAAAATCAAATCTTGTTACGACCCAAAAACAATAGAACAGCAGGGTAGACATTGACGTGTGAATCTATCAAACACAAGAAGACACTGGAACTTGAGCACCACAGGAGGAGGCACCTTGTTTGGCTCATGCAAACCCTGTAGCTACATATTGCGCCACCCATTATTAATTCAATCTGAGACGATGTTTTGTATCAACATAATAAATTAACTGGGTGGGGATGGAGGGGAGGATGGGGGATGAGATGAAGTTAGGGGTTTAATGAAGAACAGTAGAATGAAAGTATATTCAAGTTTTCAGATGTTTGTCTGCTCTACAAAAGACAAATCAAATCCTTCCTCACATCTCTTTAGTGGTGTCAAACTCGCTGCTATCTTCCCCCACCATTCTCGCCGACCAAGTCCCATAATCCATACCCAACCACTCACCCTTTCTTATGTGTCCCCTCTTCAGCATCTTCTTCCTACATCATATCCCCTCTTTCTGATCCCCCCTCGACCAAGCTATTCCCCTGTCAAAGTTTATTCCTCCTCACTCCTCATCCTTCAACAAGCTTCCCTCTATCTCATCCCTCAACAAGCTGCCAACACTCACTTCCCATGCCTCAATGTCTCCTCCAGATCAGGTCAGGTGTGGGAGCCATAGTGCTGGGAGCAGATGCGGTCCTCGATCCACTTTCCATTCCGGTCACTCCAAGTGGGCCCATCTGTCCTGGCGTTTCCCTCCGATTCAAAACCCGAATTCCAGAACAACGTGGTAGTGCAGATTGCTTGGCACCAATTCCCCAATCTCCTATCGAGATGACCACTATACAACTGCTGCATACGCAGCAAGTTTGCCACGTGGTCAGTCGACCATTGGCCTACTCCACTACATGAGGCTCCCTCGCTGAGTGAATCAAAGGATCAGCGGGATTCAGCGCATCAGTGGTTCAGGAAAAAACGAGCCACAATGTCCCACTCCACGCACGTCGGCAAGCTGATAGCCTCACGCAGGACTGGATGCTAGCGTACAAATCTGCATTGCAGTTTCGTTCTTCTCAGCAACCGCTTGTTGGACAACAAAGTCTCACAAGCGATAGTTCCAAGGATTCCGTCTGAATTGAAGCCTGGTATCAAGGAATATTTAAGTCCGCATCTATCAGCCATCTTCTGGTCAGAGTCCAAAGTCTGCACTATTCATAAGAGCAAGTTAACTGTATCAGCACCCAAGGACCTGAAGCACTCGGGACTTGCAGACTTACCTTCGTCGCCTCAGCTGCAGCAGGTAGCCAGGACTGTACTCAATGGCCGTTGCTTAACACCGCTAGCAGTGGCAGGGACACCCAAGTGCATTCCAGTTGCGGGAATCCATGACTCCCCGCCAGGGCTTGACCTTCAGACTTTCTGTTATGACTTACTGTTGACCTCATGGCTCACTCGCGCACACAGAAGAGTGAAGTATTATCTGTAAATTAAGGGAAGCTGGACTGTCTCGACGTGACAGGCTCAACATCCCTCGCCAGCAAACAGGTACAGACAGGATAGCAGCATCCAGATCGCTCAATGAAAACAGCCCTTGGATCTTAGTTTTGACCCTAGGAAACCCATAAATGCCCAGCGGCCTCGGCTCCTCATTGCGCAGCCTCGAGAACGCCCCCAGAAAGTTATTACTCTTCTCGAGTCCTCTTGCAAAGATTACTGCACTCAAGTCTGCTTGAAAATCAAGGGTCAGAAGATCTTGACAACCCTTCACCCTAAATAGAATTGCATCTCCGCAACTTGACTCTCTCTGAACCAATACCTCTCTTCACCAGGAATCCAGTTCCTACAAGTGGGCTAGATTTCCAATTATTGGTTGTTGGGGAGCCCCAGTAAAAGAACCACACCCCCCTGGACGAATATCCAGTACAACTAGGCAGAAATCAAGTCCATAGTGGTATCATCAATCTCAGAGCACTTCTCAGTCCCGATGAGGTATATGTTCAGTTACCATCAAGAACATTAGAATTAAGTATTGGTGGTGGCACATTGTTACACTGAAGGACACTTCAATCCATGCTGGTGCTCACCACTTATGGATTATCACGCCTCCTGGACCTAAAGAAACTTTGGAATGGGGGAGACTGGTTTGGACGTCCACCGAGCAGGACTCCGAGCATTGGACCAACAGGATATTAGATACTTTGAGGTTATGGACAATGGTTCCTGTGAGACAAGTCACAAGATCTAAAATGATAGAACGCTGCACTGGACACAATACCTTGTTTCTCCTACTTACAACCACTCAAAGACCCAACTATAAACCATAAGAGCTTCCTGCTCACTCTGCCCCTCAATTAGGTTCCACCTCACACCACACCTCGATCAAAATTATACATAATCCCCACATACCGCACCTTCGCAGTTTACCACGTACCGCACCTCTCAGTTTATACCCCTGCACTCCGCACCCTTCTCAGGCTGCCCTTCTCATTCATCAATCCTTATGCCATATTTGCATTCTCTACCCCCCGCACATTTCCCTCACTCTCTCAGACACAGTCACTCCCCTATCCCGGACATACCAACCAAATGGCCATCTTCTCTTCTTCCTCCCTCACACATGTGTGACCTCAAACATCTGAAGCCTCCACAACCAATTATCGGAACAATTTAAACTTTAACCTGATTCAGATCTGCTGTTCTGAATTAACATAGAACGACATCAATACCCGTTTAATCAAAGAATCCTATCCTCCACCCAGGACCATCACTGATCGGTCCTTCGTGGGCTCCAGCCAGCTATTCTGTCTGCTTCTCGCGATTTTGAATTAGGCTGAATCCCATTCCTGGCCACTCGGAGTATTGCACTGTTACATAATAACACAATTTTCATTTCTATAACTTGTTCATGTTACTGATACTTAATCTCTTATCATCCGGAACAATCCCATACATTACACTGTACATCTCCGCAACCCCAGGAGTAACTTTGGACTGTGACTCTCCTTCGCCACCTCAGACCTCTTGTTTGTTAGTGTGTTGTATCATCCTTCTATGTGGCCCCCTCTTCAGCATTTAACCACCAACATTTAACACCCACAGTCATCCAACTCTCTCTTCCTCAATATGTGGTAGATTTCAATTGTCACAATGCAACTTGGCTGGGTGGTTGTACTTTCTGCAGCCAGCCATGGCACTTCAAGCAAAGGACTTTTGTGACTACATGCGACTCGACATTCAACCTTGAACTTTCCACCCAGATTAATCTACAAGCACACAACACACACACACACACACACACACACACAATATTATTATGCTGTGATCTTTGAGTTAGCCGTTTTTCTTTTACTATCTTTATTTTGGACCAACGGCCATTACTACAACCACAATGGCCATTACTACAACCACATTACTCAATGTACCTGGTCGTTGCGTCCCTTTCCTTAATTGAACTGCCATAATTGAGTTCGGAATATAGCTGGTTGTTAATAACCGATAAGAGAATCGGGTCCAACGAACAAACCATGGCATTCCCAACATACTAAGCTACACATACCCACATTACTGGCCAACTTACTGCAACAACAAAAACCATAACCACGACTCATACTCCTCTCAAATCGTTGAACCAATCCGCATCCTAGTACCCATCGTCTGCAGTCCTACTCGATCAATACTTTCACTCTCAATATTGAACTGCCATACTCTCATCTACAGTTCGGACTATAGCATGCCGTTTCGAGAAGATCGTCTAAGTTTCACACACTGATAATGCATTAAACCACGAGACTAGACTGAGAGAGAACCCACACACGTGGGGTCTTTTAAAAAAAGACTAGTCAATACCTACTCTCATCTTCTTTATACCCTCAGTCTACTGTCGCCGCATCGTTATACAACAAAACGGAGCGAAGCTGCTTAGCGCTCGTCCAGCAGGCCCCTTGAAAGGTATCAGTCCCCTCGGTAGTCTTGCCCCCGCACGAAAGAATTAAAGGTATGAATCGACTAATATTCGGCGATCGACTGTAGCGTGCGGGTAAGTACTGAACATAAGTGCTGTGGTGTGCATTTTATAAAAACACACCCGTAGGCTGGATATCCGGCGTATGATATCCGGAAGGTCTGCGACTGATTTGCTCGTCCGTGGGCGTACTCGTCCGCGGAATTCGGATTAAAAGCGGCTGTCCGCTACCCGGCAAGGGGAAATTCAATA
>CM068958.1:114700367-114716671 GCA_035128595.1 Eptatretus atami | reverse complement strand
TAGGGAGAGATTCTAACTATCCACATATACTTAACGAAATAACTAAACTTTGGGTCAACTGTATATGTGATGCGAATGGTTTCCAGATCTAACAATATATATATAATATATATATATATATATATATAATATATATATATGTATTTGTACGGCTGTGGAAATTCGCACCACCATTCAGGTCCCGTAGGTGAGGTATTTCTGAAGTACATGTGTAGTTAGCCCAAACCCGTTGTTTAGGAGGAATTTATATGATCATTCGGGCTGCATCCTTTGAGTTAGCCATTTCTCTGTTCTTATTGTTAGTTGGTGCACAAAAACAACAACAAACATCGCCCAACCAACATCTCCACGATCACTCCATTCACTCCACGAGCGCCAACAACCACGACGCAACAACCCCGACGCCAACAACCTCGACGCCAACACCTCGACGCCAACAATCACTCCACTCACGCACGACGCCACCTTCCACAACTGCGCTACCAGGATCTTCACCACTCGCCATTCAACAAGCTCCGTGCGGTTACGATCTCCGCAGAGGGAACTGCGAGGATGCGCAGGTTTTCCCGCTGTTTCTCCGTCTGGCTTCCCCCGCCTTGGAGTGGGAGGGGCGATGCAGGTCAAAGGTCAGACGGTCATGTAAAAGGAGGGCCTCTTTTTGGGGAATTAATTCCCTCGCCTGCGCCAGGACTGACTTTCCTCGCCCCCGCCATGGCACGGGGAGGTTGGGAACGCGAGGCACGCCCCTTTCGGGAACCCTCTCGAAGGAGGGTGGAGCCGAAAACGGGGCGGAGTGGAGAGGCGGGCCCGCGCTATAAAGACGGACACGGCCGGGTTCAAGCAGCTCTCTGTCTTTTTCCCCTTCGTGTGGAGCTCTCTGTCTTTTTCCCTTCGTGTGGAGCTCTCTGTCTTTTCCCCTTCGTGTGGAGCTCTCTGTCTTTTTCCCCTCTGAGTGGACTGTGAGGAGTCCGTCGGTAGTGGAGGACGGCGAAGAGACGAGCTCTGAGTTGAGGTCGTGGGAGAAGGGCTCGACGGCGCCCCACCAAGGGAAGTCCTTTCTTTGTTCTTTTCGGGGTTATTTGTGTGGAACTTGCCTGTTGGCGCCGTGTCTTGTGAAGTAAACTGTTAAGTGTTGCCGTGTGTCGGTCTTAGTCGGTGTTAACCCTGCGTCACTGTTTCTTTTCTTTTATTTTTGATATATGTGCATCTCTTGACTGTTTGGCTGTAAATACGTGCTGTATATGTGTGCTATCTGTGTGTGAATTAAATGTGCTTTGTGTTGACTTGTTCTCGTTTCGCTGCGTCCTTTCCTTTGTTGGGTCTCCATCTTGCTTCACGTAAAGGGTTCGAGTGGCGTGATACGCCCGATAATTAATTGGAACCGTCAAGGTCGACGATAACTCGCTCGGTTATCCCTGTAGCACGGAACGAGCCGCCTAAGCGTTCGTGTCCGAAGTCGACCTGTGGCGTGGTAATAACCCTCGGTAGGTTACCCGTGCGAGTACTTAGGTATATCAACTTTCGGCATTCACCCTATTTCGCGCGGGTAGAATGCGGACTGGGTTGTGGTGAGTTAAACCCCCACCCGTGACTGGCTCCCGGCGTTAGTCCGAGAGCGGTCACGACAGAATTGTCCGTCCGGTGGGCGACGTGCCGCGATTCGGTTACGTGGCCGATCGCACCCGGCGGGCGCGAATTCGCAACACTGGTGTCAGAGAGCGGGAAAACGAACTCTCGGTCTCCAAGCTAAGTTCACGGAATCGTCCAGGGGTGAGAGGAGCGACCCCCATTCCCTCCAAATTACGAGCAGGCTAAATTAACCCCTTACGAGAAATAAGATGGAGTCACAAGGCGAGCGGGAGCCGGGGGTAGTAGGAAGGATTTAGAATGTTGTAGAATCCATGGCTCAGGATGGATCCCATGCAGGAAATGCTGGTTGTACAGACGAACTTCCCCCCCTAACTGAACCCTATCATAATGGGCGCAGTGGCTGGGGTGGCGAACGAACCCCCCCACGTGCGAATTCGCCACGGATCGGACGATGGAAGTGTTGAGGCATTGATGAGAGAAAGTGAAAACGAAATACGCAACAAATGAACGAAATGAAACGAAATGGATGGAAAACCGCACTCAAATGGATACGAATACGCAACAAATGAACGAAATAAAAACAAATGTGTGCAGGATGAATAATCAAATGAATGCGAATTTACAACAGGTGAAGACGGGGATGGAAAACAAAATGAAAGAAATGCGGGTGAGATGCAGCAAATGGGCCGAAGCCTGCAGGCGGGCATGAAGCCAATAACAGGGAGTGCGTAATGCGATTGCCACGTGTGGGAGCGAACGAGCTGGAGGGGTGCAACGGTGTGTCAGGCCCGCAATGGAGGCGGGGTGAGGACAAATTAATTCGGGGAGACGTAGTTGGCGAGAAGCCGTGACGAGTGACCGAGAGGGAAAAACTAATCGGGTGACGTGTGAAAACGAAACTGTGAGACGAGACACAAAGGTGACGACAAAGGAAATAAAAATAGGGAGACGAGGGGGGGTAATGGGTGAAGAGTTGGCAGAGACACGGGAGATAGAGGGTGAATTGGACGGGCGTTAGAGACGCCACACACACAGATGGAGTTAGTGGAGCAGGACATGAGGGGGAGCTGTTGGACTGTGTTGTGACCCGGTGCGAGCAGCGGGATGGCTGCCTCCAGGAACGAGGGGAGGAGTATGCCCCCTTGAGGCGAGTTCCGACCAGGTGGGTCCCGGTCGAGCTTTGCGAGTAGAGGGGCGAGTGCTGTTGGATGGGTGCACACGGGACTTGGGGGGTTTGGAGACCCCGGACCCTTGTGGTGGCACGAATCCCAGCGTGTTGTCCCGCGGTGTGTGGATGTCGAGGTGTGTGTTCACGAGTGTGGCGAAATGCGTGCTGCAACAATGCACGCAAAGCCGGGGTGAAAAGGCGTTGTGTGAAAGTGACCGTGTGTGAGAAAATGCGTGCGAGCTGCGAGTGGGCCGAAGTGGCGTGCTCCCCAGCGCGCGTGTGTTGAGATGAGGCACCGCGGTGAGAGTGTTAGTGAGTGAATGACACTGTCGGTTGCAAGTTTGCCGGAAAGTGCGCTGCCTTCCCAGCACGCCGTGTGTAGATGAGGCACCGCGAGTGAGAGAACCACGTGTAGCGAGCGAGGTGGCATGCCGTGGTCAGTAGCGGCCGAGTTGATGAGGCGAGACCGTGTGTGTGAGGTCTCATGTGGTAAGGGAGATGACGGTCGGCATGCGGGAGCATGCAGCCGCGTCTCCCGGTGTGAGTGTATAGGAGTGGGTCTGGCTGCGTCGTAACACGCAGGTGTCGTGGTTTGAATGGCCCCGGAGACTGCGACGAGGAGACATAGGGCGGGTAGCGGCTGTAGCCGTATTGTGGGACCGTGCCGGGTTTGCACGGAGGCTAGTGCGCGAGGTCGTGCTGTGCAACGCACGGGCCCAGTGCTCGCTTGCGGGGGAAACCCGGTCCGGAAACGCACGCGGTGGATTTGCCGATCACGCGGACGGACAAAGTTTAGCAGGAAGCGGATTTGGAGCGGACGGGTTCTCACGCCAAGCTTGTTGTTAAGCTCCAACGGGCAGAGACATTGTGTTCGCGTGGGGAGCCCCTCAGGAGTGCAGGTTGCTTTGTGGTGCGCAGGGTGACTCATGGTCTTCCGTTCCCCCTACACGTGTGTTCGGATCCGGCAGGAGGGTAATCTCTGCCGATGGTACCGTTCCAAGAGGGACGATACACGTGCAGCCTGCATGACGTCACGGGCAGGTGGCAAAGTTGCCGGAGCCTGTGAGTTTGCCGCGACTGGTGCTGCGTTGTAATTGTGGAAAAAAAGAATTACAAAAGCAAGCCTCGCTTTCGGGTGACAGGATTCCGGTAAGGGGAAGACCCCTGCTTGGCAGGGATGGAACGTATACGATAGGGGAAGGGTTAGCTTAGCATAGACCGGTTCTCATGGGCAGGGGTAAGTCCTCATGGAGTCCGTGGATGGATTAGGTAGAGGGTTTTAGTTGAGATTTAGGTTGGATGATCGGAAATACACATTAGAAGAAGTGACAACTGTGGATGTGTAGAGGGACGTAGCTTAGTACGTAGGTATAAAGGAACGTGCTGTAGTTGGTAAGGACACGTGGAGCACGGTTAGTTCGGGGGAGGTAGTTAGAAGGATGGCCAGAGCTTCAGCGGGTGCTGATTGTGAGATGAGTGGAAACATGTGCCTTGGTGACTGAGTGCAGGCCAGCGTGTCTGTGTGTTTGTTGAGCGAATGTGGAATGCATGGTGCGATGAGTGATTGGGGGAGAGTGACTCCGCCCAAGGACCCCGGGTCAGTGTAACAGTGAGTTAGCTGGTCAGTCAATAACAAAAATGGAACAAGACGTTTTGTTGTGGTGGGAGTTGTAGGTCGAAAACCCATTGGAGGGGTGCAGGGAGCCCTGTTGACGGCTGGGAGAAACGTGGCTGCTTTTCCGAAAGGTTGAGCTATCGCTGAAGTGGGTACCCCGGGGCACCGGACTAGTCGGCCGTGGTAGGCCCAAGGCCCATGGGGGCCGGGATAGCCCGTAGTGGGCACGGGTGCGCCCGCATGATGCGGGGGCCCGGAGCCCGCCGTGTACCGCGCCATGGCAGTGTGGGCACGGTGTGACCCTCGGAAAGGGCCCGGGAGGCCAGCCTTTTACCCACGTGAGCGTTTTCAGGGGAGTTGCCACTGGATGGCCACTCCCCGTGTTAGGGAGCTGGTAGGCTCGAGGCAGTGTATTTGCCGGGGAACGTGGTGCCATAGCTTGAGAATCGGCAGAGGGTCGTGCCGCCAAGGGAGCACGCGTCCCAGCATTGAGACCTGTTGAGGGCACGGAAAGAAAATTGGGGGCGAGCCCGAAATTGTGAGGACACCAACACAGGCGACGGGAATCTGGGTTGCTAGAACAATAGAATTAGCGAGAGGCGCTTTTGAAAGCCCCAGGGTAGTTTAACAGTAAATGGAGTAGGGTAGATAGCAAGTGCTACCCCTCCGCCACCATCCATCCCTCGCTACGTTGTGGGCCGCTGGACCACCCACTTTGGTTAGATCGCCTGAAGTCTGGGAGCATCTTGAGCTTTATTGGCCCTTCGACGCAGGACGCTAGCCCTCCCCCATTCCCTCGGGAAGGGAACGTAGCGGGTTGCGGAGTAGGCTAGGGGGAGATAGGTTAGCCGAAACAAAGGACGATAAAGGGTCTAGGGGACGATTTATAGTGGGAAGTAAAATAAAAACAACAAAAAAAAAATAAGTGGGCTAAATTGCGGTTTTTACAAATTAAAGGGTAGTGGGTATAGACAGTGACAGCAAAGGCCGATTAGGTTGAGGGGAGACGACGAGGTAGCGTCTGAAGCCCGCCTCCAGTGGCCAGCACCACGCCACTCCCTTCCATCAGACTGCACTGCCAATGCAAAGGCCGGCCCAACTTCATCGGCTGCGCTGTTGTATGCAAGGCCTGTGCCCGGCCCACTCATCGGCTGCGCTGTTTTCTGCCGAGCCTGTACGCCGGATCGTCCTGCCAGCTGCTTGCCACTTGCAAGGCCTGCTGCCGGCGATTGTCTGCCGGCCGTTTTACTTCGAAGGCCGTGCCGCCAGTTCGTCTGCCGGCGGTTTGCCTGCCAAGGCCTTGTCTTCAGGCGGTTTGCCTGCCTGCTTGCGCTTGCCATGCCCACTGCCCTGTTCACCAGCCCCCTGTTCAATTTGCTTTGCGCCCCCCCTGTTACCATGTCCATGCGCGCCAGATCCGCAAATACGAAAAAACGAGGCAACAGTTTGCAAGCTGCCCAAAACTGTCCTGTTAGCAGCTACAACACCGGGCCTGAGTGCGGCCCGTGCCGCCGGTTCTCTTTTTGACTCTTATTGCCTTTTTCTTGCAGAGTCCATTATCCTGGGCCATGGTTTAGTGAGAATTTGTTAAGTAAGATGATACTGTAAATATTAGTGCGCCCCCGCGCATGTCTGTCTTACGCCAGCAATGTATTATTTAAGTCGGTCCGTGTGAGTGGGTTGTTTAGTTAGTTACTCAGCCCTCAGGTTATTTATTTGGTGGACACGAATACCATGAATGTCGCACTCAGGGATCCGTAGGTAAAACGTACTAGGGGAGAACACACATGATGCGCCACACAGGAATTGACGACTCCGCGGACGGTCTGTCTGTAAAAAGGGGAGGGAGGTCTTAGTGTTACGCTGTGGAAATTCGCAACCACCATTCAGCGTCCCGCTAGGTGAGGTATTTCTGAAGACATGTGTAGTTAGCCCAAACCCTGTTGTTTAGAGGAATTTATGTGATTCATTCGGCTGCGATCCTTTGAGTTAGCCACTGTTCTGTTCTTATGTTATGTTGGTGCCACAAAACAACAACAAACATCGCCACAACCAACATCTCCACGATCACTCCATTCACCCACGACGCCCAACAACCTCGACGCCAACAACCTCGACGCCAACAATCACTCCACTCACGCCACGACTCCACCTTCACAACTCGCTACCACATCTTCACCAGCTCGCCATTCAAACAAGCTCCGTGCCGTTACGATACTCCGCAGAGGAACTGCACCGAGGGAGCGCAGGTTTTCTCCTGTTTCTCCCTTCTGGCTTCCCCGCCCGCTTTGGAGTGGGGAGGGGCGATGCAGGTCAAAGCGTCAAGTCATGTAAAGGAGGGGCCTCTTTTTGGGGAATAATTCCCTGGCGCCCTGCGCCAAAAGACTGACTTTCCTCGCCCCCTGCATGCGTGGGGAGGTGAGGAACGAGAGGGCACGCCCCTTTTCGGGAACCCTTCTCGAAGGAGGGTGAAAGCCGAAAAACGGAAGGGCGCTCAGTGGAGGGCGGGGCCCCGCGCTATAAAGACGCGACACGGCCCGCGTGCAAGCAGCTCTCTTTCTTTTTCCCCTTCGTGTGGAGCTCTCTGTCTTTTCCCCTTCGCTGTGGAGCCCTGTCTTTTTCCCCTCGGGGAGCTGTTGAGGAGTCGTCGGTTATGCGAGGACGGGGAAGGAGACAGAGACTCTGAGTTGAGTCGTGGGAGAAGGGCCGACGGCCGCCACCAAGGAAGTCCTTTCTTTTTTGATTTTCGGGGTTTATTTTGTGTGGAACTTGCTGTGGCGCCTGTCTGTGAAGTTAGAACTGTTAAGTGTTGCCGTGTGTCGTCTAGTCGGTTGGTGTTAACTCTGCGTCACGTTCTTTTCTTATTGATATATGTGCATTCTCTGACTGTTTGCTGTAAATACGGTGCTGCTATTATGTGTGCTATCATGTGTGTGATAAATAAATGTGCTTTGTGTTGAATTGTTCCCCGTTTCGCCTGCGTCCTTTTCCTTTGTTGGTCCCATCTTGCTTCACGTAAAGGGTTCGAGTGGGCGTTGAATACGCCCGATAATAATTGCGAACCGTTCAAAGGTCGACGATAACTCCGCTCGGTTTATCCCTGTGCACGGAACGAGCCGCTTAGCGGTTCGTGTCGAAGTCACCTTGGCGTTGTACAACCCCTCGGTAGCGTTACCCGTGCGAGTACTTAGGTATATCGACTTTCGGCGATTCACCCTATTTCGCGCGGGTAGAATGCGGACTAGTTGTGGTGAGTTAAACCCCCCACCGTGACTGGCTCCCGGCGTTAGTCCGAGAGGCGGTCACGACTGAATTTGTCCGTCCGGTGGGCGACGTGCACGATTCGAGTTACGTGGACCGATCGCCGACGCCGGCGGGCCGCAGAATTCGCCAACAATATATATATATATATATATAATATATATATATATATATATAATTAATAATAATCAGCTCTTTCTCAACATTGCTAATTGATATTAAAGATCGGTGCCTTCCGGGTGATGCTAGAAAGATAAATTTTGTGTGCCAATGGACATCAAAGCCCATACACCAGGAAAATTCACAGAATCGTCAAACATTAATCAATGAAAATATAAACAAATGAAAAAAAAATGAAGAATCAAAGATTGCGTGAGTGAGCGACCCAAAACAATGGAGAAGCATGGTCGAAGCTACACAATGCGGTAAGCATTACCACTTCGTAGTGTAATATATACAGTATATATATTATTTCCGCCCTGCCGGCGTGCGGACAGCCGCTTTTACCGCAATCGCGGACGTTACGGTACCCACCGGACGAGCAGATCCAGTCGCAGCCTTCCGGAATTTTCAACGCCGGAATCCAGCGCGGGTGTGTTTTTAATGCCACACCCACAGCCTTGTCAGTACTCTACCCGCACGCCTACAGGGTTCCGATCGGCCGAATTGTCGATTACCTAATTATCTCGTCGCGGCAGACTACCGAAAACTGTACCTCCAATGGGGCCTGCCTTGGAAACGAGCCGCTTAAAGCAGCCGCTCCGTTTTTTGATAACACGGGGTATGGATCGCGAAGCCCGTTGCGAACCGATTCTCTTATCGGTATTAACACCAGCTATATTCCGAACTTCAATTATGGCAGTTCAATTAAGGAAAGGGACGCCAACGAACCAGGTACATTGAGTAATGTGGTGTAGTAATGGCCATGGGTTGTTCAGTAATGGCCCGTTGGTCCAAAATAAGATAGTAAAAGAAAAAGGCTAACTCAAAGATCACAGCCGTGTTACACGAATAAATCCCTTAGACATTGGTGGGGAAATCTATCGAACAACAACTTATCGCACATTAACTGATCTAAGGACCTATATGGTGCCTCTAGTGAATTTCCACAACGTAACAATATTATATATATGTACACACACACCACAAACAGCACACACACACACACACAACACACACACACACATATATTATATATATATCTTTCTAACCAATCACTGACATTATATGATACCGACTCATCGAATCCATCTAACCAACATATATGGACTGACTCAAATCACTGATTCACTGAACATCTAGCCATCCCATGGAGGACCATACTCCATGCAGAGCCATTGTTGCTGCTTAAGCAGCTCTTCCTTGGCTATTGCGCCACAATCTGGATAGGTGTCGCTACTCCGACAACAGCGACACCGCAAAGCTGGTACTCATTTTGCCGACCTGAGAAGGATGACATTTGCGGTACTCAGAAGGGATGACAGGCCGAGTAACCCCACCTGCGTATTAATTCAACAGCCTGAGCGGATTGAACCTCAGGACGAGGATCCAAACCGCCACCCAACCTTAAGCCACACCAGGCCATACAATGGAAACATGGTAATTTTGTGTGCTTCCGACATGAAGTTGAACACCAGGAGAAATCACAGAACTGTCGGGAAAGCATTCGTAAATAAAACAAGGACAAATGTGTCCAAGAGCAGCGTCCTAAAGTTTTGTCGCTAAAAAAAAACAAAAAAAAAAACAACTTCCGATATTTCGTCACGTGCCTTGATTTAAGCCAATAGCGAGACCCGTCATAGTATTTACGTAATATCGTTATTACGAAATAAATAAGTATTTACGAAATTACAATATATTAAATGGATTAATCTTAAATAGTTACGTGAAACTTTTCGAAACTTTAAAAGCAAATGTTCGAATATATTTAAAAGTTAAACATGATAGACGCTCCAAAAGGCACCCTCAATCAGAGGATGTGTACAAGTGTTCAGTATTTAAGAGATCCGGATCGTTGTATATAAAGAGCCGAGTCTAATATAAAAAAGGTTTTGTACAGAAGAAGAAGAAAAGAAGGAGAAGAAAGAAAGAACCAGCAGAGCTCTCTTAGAGCCAGCGTTCGCAACGCGACGCACCTAAAAATAAAAATAATGAAAAATCAAATGTGAACTGGTCAGTAGCCCAAGACAATGGGGAAAACGTTGGGGAAAGTGACCCACGACTGACAGATAAGATCCGACCTTCCGCATTGAAGAATAATATTTTGTCTGCCAAATGGAAATCGAAGCTGTTACACAGAAGAAAATCACAGAAAACATTGGAAAACATCCGTAAATGAAAATATAAATACATAATGAAAAAAAATAATAAAATAAATAAACCAATGTCACCCGTAGGGTGATCCGTTCTGCCAAAAGGTGACCACGTGTGACTTCTTTAAGGTCAACTGAGCGTGAACAGAGCTGCCTATCCACCAGGAGCGACTCCTTGAGGAATATCTGCCTACGAAGAGATTCCGAGAGAATCGTTTATTACAGAGTAACATGAAAAATATGCGTTTGCCTCATAACGTCACGCAAATCACGTTCATAATGTCTCAAGCTGATATATCTAGAAAGCACTCAATCGAGGTGTTCAATTTGAGTACTACACGATATGGCTTCCATAAAACGTGAAAATTGACCTTGGGTAAATATTTTACCTTAGGGGCGTTTAACCATGAAGGTCAAGGCCAATCGCCACCAAAAATTAAATCAGCTGAATAGCCAGTACCATTGAGCTATATTCCATGAAGTTTGAAGACGATCGATCAAAATTACTCCAAAAAATAAGGGTTTCGTTCGACTCCCCGTGGATTTGCGGGAACAAAAGTTGACCCTTGGGACCTTTCTTGGGAACCGTTGACCCTTCAAAAATTTTATGTGCTGAAAGGGACCTCTATAGCTCGATATGCGAGTATCAAAAATGTCCAATGAAAACTGTGCTCTGCAGAGTGATTTATAGGCGTGATTTACAGATAAAGAAAAAAAAAAAAAACAACAACATAAACAAAATACACATGAAGGTCAAGCAATCGCCACCAAAAATAATCAGCTGAGCGCCAGACCATAACTATCTTCCCATGAAGTTTGAAGACGATACCGATCAAAATTACTCAAAAAGAATAAGGGTTTTGTCGATTCCCCTGATTTGCGACAGTGACCTTGACCTTTGACCTTGACTTCAAAATTTATGCGCCGGAAACGGACTCCTAGCCTCTGATATGCGAAGTTACCAAAAATTTCCAAGAAAAACGTGCGTCTGCCCAGAATTTTTTTTCGTGTACAGACAAACAAAACAAACAAACAAAACAAACAAAAAAAAAAAAAAAAATACAGACTGAACTAACATATCTGTGCCCAAAAACTTCGTTTTGCGCAAGATAATAAATGCATGCAGGTGAGCGACCTGAGGATTAATGGGGAAGCACGGTTCATTATTGCTACAATGTAGAAAATACGCCCATGTGTTATATATATCAAGAGATGAGTGTTAAATGATATATATGTGGTTTGTGTGGCTCGTGTGTAAATATATATATATATTTATATTTATTTTGCTATCTATCTATTTATATATATATTTATTTATTTATTTTTGCTATTTATACGTATCTATACGTATTTATTATATAACTATATATACATACATATTATATATATACCATTTTTTAAAAATATATCTAGCTATATATATATGTATAAAGATATTATGTATAAATATATATGCATATATAAAGCCCCACTTGGTCTTGCCAAAGAAAGCTACATAAAGCAGCAAAAAAAAGCTACACAAGGTAAGCCCCTTCCTGCTTTCAAACCTACCAGGGTTCCTCTACAGCTGCCAGACATGCACAAGTAGTAGCACATGCATGAGAATCATAATGCCCCCATGAGCCACCAGACCAGTTTCATCGCTTTGCTTATTGGTGAATCATTTAGCCACAGCATAGAACACAAATGCGTACTACTGAGCTCTCAAACATGTACCACATGCCCAATGCTAATGTCATCGTCCATCCAAATATCAAGATCAATCAATTCCTCTGCAGGGTTAAAATTATGATCTTCAGTGCCTCAATATGACATTGTTTTAAACCTTGTGCAACTGTCGTCTTGGGAGAGATCAGAACTGAGGACAGACATTTGAGATCTTATTGATGTCGTGAAACATTATATTTGTATGAAACACGCTGCTTGTGATGTCAGTGCTTATATGCACAGCAAAAGTCAAATCGTTGTGGGAAGAGCGAGAAACACGTGAACGGATAGGATGCAACAGAGCCAAAGGAAACAGTAGAAAGAGGGGAAACACCAACAGCATGGTTGAAGACAACGATAGAGGAGATTGTCGTCAAATAAGGGACGTGGAGAGAATATTATGTGTAAGGAGATACATGGGTATGAACAACATGGACACAGAAGCCCAACTTGCAGAAGAAAAACTCGAAATTTAGAAGGACCTAGCGGCTTAGGGGCTTGTGAAATTTGTGAGCGTCTGAAGAGAGGGAAAGCTGCGCCTGCCTATCTGAAGGATGCGTGGATGTATTAAGCAGAGATGGATCAAAAACAAATGGATAAATGTGTATTTGCCCAGAGTCAGGAATCATTGATGAAGATTAGGGAATAGGACATTGCGGCCCAGAACACTGCCTTGGGCAATCCAGTCTTGACAGGGAAGAGAACGATGAAAGGATTTCTGTTGAGATCCACATTAGCTGATTGAGAGGTTGAGGAAGTCAGCAAGCCATTTGTGAGTAGCCTTGATGCCATAGGTGAAGAGATTTGGAGAGCAAGGCAGGGTGCCAGATGTATCAAGAAGCTCGAGATATGTATCGTGAGGGCCCTGATTCATATCTGACATTTAGTGCCTACAGGAAGAAAGCAAGTTGTTTTACAAGCAACTGCTTACCACAAGATTTCAGGTACCATGGTTCTGGGAAGAAGCTAGGATTAACTGAAGATGAGATGCGAGGCGTCTGTGCATAAAAGAAGAGCAGGTTTCTGGTGGAAAGAGATTCCCAGCTGAGTTTGATATCAGAGGTATGAAATAGGAGACCCAGTTGCTGAACTGAAATGGCTGCCTTGCAGTCCCTGCCAAACGACGTCTGAGTTAACTGCCTAGGCCTGCCAGTGTTGAGGCAGCTCTTCTGATAATTGCCAGAGGGATGTTGACTCTCACAAGCTTGTGATCAGATGAACCAATTGGAGACAGAGGGAGAGCAAGCGAACATTGTAGGCGGAAGTTATGCATCAAGAAAGTCCAGAAGAAGGATTCCTTTTGGATTATCTGGGTTGGAAAGTTTCACAGGTTGAGTCTAGTCGCATGTAGTCACAAAAGTCCTTTGCTGACAGTGCCATGCTGGTATGAGAAAGGTACCAACACCAGCAAGTTGCATTGTGACAATTGAAATACCAACATATGGCAGGAAGAGAGAGTTGGGCGATGAGTGGTTTGAATTGGGTGGTTAAATGCCTGAAAGAGGGCGCCACATAGAAGATGGATACAACACACAAACAAACAAGAAAGCAGTGCGGAAAGGGAAGTCACAGCCAAAGGTACCCTGGGGGTTGGAGGCATGACATGTAATGTTGGGATTTGGGAGATAGAGGTTAAGATCGTACATGAACAGTAAGAAATTGAGTTATTGATGTAAATGTGCAACTCCGTGCCAGGATGGATTCAGGGCTTTCAAATTCGAGCAGACAATAGCTGCTGAGCCACGAAGAGTCAGTGATGTCCTGTGGGAGGGAAGGATTCTGATTAAACCTCATGATGTTCAGTTAATCAGCAGCAGATCTTCAGGTGGGTGTGGGGCTTCAGATGTTTGAGGTCCACACAGACCCCGCAGTGAGGGAGGAAAGAGAGGCATTTGGTGGATGCCGGATGGGGGTGACTGCGGAGAGTGAGGATGCGTGGGGTAGGGAATGCCCAAATATTGGAAGGATGTGGAATGAAGGGGCAGCTGAGAAGGGGCTGGGGATGAGAAAAAAACTGGGTATAACTGAGATGCGTGCGGTTTACGTGGGGTAAACTGCGAAGGTGCCGGTATGTGGCGGAAGTTATTTGAGGAGGTGGGTTGAGGTGAACCTTGAATGGGGGCAGAGTGGAGCGGAAAGCTTTGCATTAGTGGGGTGAGTAGGAGACATATGTGTCAGCTTCAGGTCAGATAGATCTGTGACTTGCCTACCAGGAACCATGTAAACCAGTACTAACCTGTTCCATGGTCGGTGTCGGTGACTAAAACCGTCTCCCCCACCAAGTTACTTGGTGAGGAGGTGTATCGCATATGGACACCAGCAGGATGAAGTGCTTCGTTGCGGGTGCACCAAAACTTTTCAATCTGATGTCTGAACTATACTCTGGGACTAGAGTGCTCTGAGATGTGAGATTACCATATCTGACTTATTTCCAGTTGTTACTGGAATTCGTCAGGGAGGTGTGTAGGTGTGTACTGGCCCCCACATTTGGTCAGCACTTGATGGACTGGATTCTGGGGAGGATGTCAGACGAGATCAGTTAGCCAGTGCATTACATTTGGAATGTCAAGACTTCGTGATTTCGCAGTTGATGCCAGTAATCTTTGGGGAGACTCGAATATACTTTGGGGGGTCCTCGACGATGCTTGAATGAGAGTCGGAGCCGCTGGTGGGATTATGGGTTTCCGTGGTCAAAAACTAATCCAGGCTTTCATGACATCTTGGATGCTGCTATCTGTCTAGTACCTGTTTGTGGCGAGGGGATGTGAGAGGTACGGAAGAGATCCAGCTTCCCTTTACAGCTTGATATTCATGTCTGGGCCCATGACCAGAGGTCAACAGATTCTGGGTCGGGCTGGGAGTCATGGATTCACTGATCATGGGTGTGGCACTGCGGGTACCTGTGCAGGAGGACGAAAGTCCGAGTCTTCAGGTGCCTTGGTGCTTCCAGTCTTGCCTAAATTGAATGTGAGACTTGGACTCTACCAGGGATCTGAGTGGGAGACTTAATTCCTTTGACTTACCAGTCTCTCTCCGACAATCATCTTGGCTATCCTGCGTGACTTTGTGAACGCCCGGCTTGCTGAGAGAACTCATAGAGATTAATGTCTACCTGCACTAGTCGTGAGATCAACAGCTAGCAGCCATGTATGGACAGTGACATGTAATTTACCAATGACACCTGATCCTGATCCCGCTAAGATCCTGATTCACTCACGCACAGACGCAGAGCCTCAATTGAAGTGAAGTAGGCCAATAAGGCTGACCACAAGTCTGACCGTTGTCGGTTGCAGCAGATTTCATCAGACAATCTCAAGGAGATGGAGGATTGGGACAAGCAACTCGACCTGGGGGACACACGCCAGACAACAGCGTGAGTACCCGTGGAAGTAGGATCAGCGGCGACCAGACTATTCCAGGCGACATCGTCCCACACCATGACCTGATCTGGAGCAGACCATTTGAGGGATGCGGTGAGTGGGCAGCTAATTGAAGGGAGAAACAGGTAAGGGGTAAGCTTTGAGAAGGTATGGGGAATGAGGAGGAAACTATTGACAGAGAATAGGGTCGAGGAGGAGATCAGAAAGACGGGAATATGATGTAGAAGGACATGCTGAAGAGGACACAAGAAGGGGTTGGTGGTTGGAATAGATATGACTTGCTCGGAGAATAGTGGAGGATAGAGGAGTTGACACCACTAAAGGAATGTAGAAGGCGGAATTTATTGTTGCTGAGCAGACAAACTCTGAAAAACTGAAATAATGCGCCACTTTCTCATAACCCCACATTCTCACCACCCCCAATCCCCTCCCCCACCCAGTTAATTTTAGTTGATAAACTGTCAACGATTGAATAATATTTGGTGCCAATGTAACCCAGGTTTGGATGGCCAAAAAGGCCTCCTTCTGTGTCCAAGTATCCTTGATCCTGATGTCTTGATTGATAAAGTTGCTACTCTGCTGTGGGGAACGCACCAAGTGAGCTGATATTTCAAGAAAACAGTATTAACTATTTTTGAATTACTTTGAATAACATGCCAGACGAGTATATATAAAAATACTAATTATAATAATATATAATATATATATATAGTTAATATAATATATATATAATACACCACTATTCTACACTACATCCATATATGATTTGTGCTTAAATATTTTGATTTGAAATTGACAAACCATTTCACTTTGCAGATATCCTGGAAAGATGAAGCAGTATGTGCGGCAACTGAGACTTGACAAGCAGGTGCAGAGATTTATAAACTTGCCTCCAACATCAACACAGCCAGTCTACTTTGCACTGCTTTAATTGCCCCATTAATATAAATTACAACATACTCGTAAGCTGTTTTTTTTACTCATGATTCTTATGCCAGAGCCGATTGTTAAGTGAGATATAGATTGTCTAATGGGTTAATTTCATGTGTGCGTTGCGGGTTTCTTTTATAGTCAGGTTTTTTACATCTTTAAATTGCCCAACGTCAACAAAACCCTCACTTAACTCCTCCTCCCACTCTGCGGGCGAACAAGTGCTTCACCCGCCAAACTTTCACTTCACACCATGGCGCCATAACGCACGTGTTTCTGACTCCGCCCCATCATGTAAGAATGTCTCCCCTCTCGACACTGGGGAAGACAACAAAAGAGCC
>CM068958.1:114676578-114700357 GCA_035128595.1 Eptatretus atami | reverse complement strand
GAGGAGCACCGAGACGCCGACACGCCCCCCTCCTCCAATCGCGGCTCACCACCACGACACCCGAAAACGCCCCATCCAATCCGGAGGCGAGTTACCCGATAGCGGATCCCTCCACCCCGTACGGGGGAGGGATAAGAAGGATCGCGGGCTGTATCCGTGTGGGTCTTGTTCCTTGGTTCCTTGGAGGTCTTTCCTTGCTTCTGGTCTGCTGGGCTCTCCTGGTCGTCGGTCATCGTTCGTGGCTGGCCGGGTCGTTCTTAGGATCTTGGCTGTGCTCGTTGGATTCTGGTTCATGGGTTCGAGTCCCACCATGGTGGGTTGTGTTGGAGCGCTCAATCTGGGGATCCCCGTTCCCATCCACGGACTCCGAGCTCCACACATGCGAGTTGGTAAAACCGCACGAGGCGGCCAGGTACCCGACCAGATTCTGATCCACAGCTTGCCTATCCTCCACGGCTGGAGGGTCCAATAAAGGCCAGCCGGCTCCATCTCTTTTTGGGTGCGTGTGTATGTGTGTGGCGCTAGTCTGTAAGTAAAACTGTTAAGTGATTGCCATTGTACATTTGCCTACATTTAATATTTCGTCGATAAAGTTGCTCTGTGTTTCCCTCCCTATTGGCCTATTGTAAATATATAACTGTTAAATGTTCCAGTTCGTTGTCTGTGTTTTCCTTCATTGACCCAGTATTGTTCGGGCTTGAGAATTAGGGAGGCCGATTGTGCCGTAAATTGTTATTTGGGCCAGCGCGGCTTTGGTAATTCCCGCTCCGTTACGCCGGATCCGAGTCGGTAACAGCGACTCCGTTCGGACAAATCCGGCCGAGGGTGTGGCTTCCCCGTAGCTAGACCGCGTGGCTAATTAGGTAAATTGGAATCAGACAAAAATACCCTAACCGCACGGTCGAAATATTGGCGACAATGGTCCATCAAGTGACCCGTCGACTTCGGAGTTATCCGGAGTGACGATCTTCAATTCCGGGTGTTGGGAGGGGGGGGGGGGTGAGATGGCGCAACTGCTCCATCTAGCGGTCGTTCCCTGCCCCTGCACCCGGCACCACAACAATATATCAGACGCACCTCCTGACTGTTATGGTGAGCATCGCCGCGGATTATGTCTCACATGGTAAAACCACATAATCTGCAAAGAACAACCATTTGTCTGCCTCCCAGACGATTGTTCCCACTAATGCAATCCATTCAACAAGAAGGCACATGATGTGATCGGCAGGTAAATAGAAACATGTGGAGTGTGACGAGCACTCCCCCGATCTCCATTGGACATAGTCCGACACCAAAGTGTCACCTCCAATCCGGAGGCCTCGGCCTGGTGACTCTGTCAAACAGACAAAGATTACATAGTCAACATCAGTTAAACATCAACAGGAGCCGCCTATCCGGATTTTGGGCTTATTCGCCTCTTTTGAAGGTGCGTTTTTTCCCAAAAAAAGGTTTAAAAATCAGAAACTTAAACAGCTTGGGACGTGCACCTTGACCCCATGAGCAAGATACAACAGTCCAAAAAGACTGTCCCGTTGGCATACACATGCCCCTCAGCCCAAAGGCTGAAGCACATGGTCAAGCAAACACACACACACACACCCCCATCTAATCCCGAAGAGCCAGAATGCATGATCATACAAGTGGACCCTCCA
The DNA here is from genome assembly GCA_035128595.1 of Eptatretus atami. Classification (NCBI taxonomy): domain Eukaryota; kingdom Metazoa; phylum Chordata; class Myxini; order Myxiniformes; family Myxinidae; genus Eptatretus; species Eptatretus atami. The sequence goes on along the minus strand of CM068958.1, from coordinate 114,698,705 downwards.
TTGGCTGAGTCTCCATGGCGACAACGGCCTGCACATCCTGAATTCGGGTTTGTTTGCCTCATCAGGACAGCATATCGATAAATATCTCAACGATGACCACATTCGTCGTAACATCAGACGCCTCATCAGCACACACACACAACACACACACACACACACACACACACACACACACATTGCAAAAACCCGTTGCGACGCGCCGAGGACGGGCTAATAATGGGCCTTGTATGTTGATACCCTGTCTGAATCCATACTATTCCCGCGGTAAAATTGTCATATCAGTGAATATTCACGATTTGCCGAATAGCCGGCGTTTTTGGAATGCCTCTTGAGTGCTGCAGCCAATGTTGCAATTAACTCAGGTATCCCACATTGGCAGGTGTGCAATGCTTAGTTTGCATGTTTCACACGAGAATCTATTTTAAATCCCGTCCTTTACCATCGCATCTCTCTCTGTCTCTGTCTCTATCTCTATCTTCTTATCTCTTATCTCTATCTTCTATCTCTATCTCTATCTCTATCTCTATTTTACTCTACTCTTCTATCTCTATCTCTATCTCTCTATCTCTATCTCTATCTCTATTTCTCTACTGCTATCTTTCCTCTCTATCTCTATCTCTATCTCTATCTCCTATCTCTATCTCTATCTCTATCTCTATCTCTATCTCTATCTCTATCTCTATCTCTATCTCTACTCTATCTCTTATCTCTATCTCTATCTCTCATCTCTCTTCTCTCTCTCTCTCTCTCTCCTCTCTCTCTTCTCTCTCTCTCTCTCTCTCTCTCTCTCTCTCTCTCTCTCTCTCCGGACCGTAGGACCACACATCATGTGATTGACATCTCATTTTGAACCCGACGCCACATCACTACTACTACTACTACACCACCAACCAACACCCCCAAACACTCGCACTCGGGTCACCTCACCGGTAGTTGTCTCGCATTTTGAGGTAGTTCGCCGTGGCGTAAAGCGGACCGGAGGCAGCGAACACGCCGCCGTGCTGACCTGTGCTTTATGCGACCGGCTCATGTGTGGGGTCTCGAAGAACGGGTGTGGGTGGGGTACGGGTGATGGAAGGAGGGACGGTGTAGGAAGCGCACTGACGGGCTTTCATCTATCCATTGGGAACACTTAACTGCATGTTTCTGAGATCGCTGAATTTGCATTTGTGATTCTAGACTTGGGATTCCATGTGGAAGGATGCCGAGGTTCCAGGAACATTTAAAGGATAAATGAACACACGCACACATCTTTTTTTTTTTTTTAAATCTCTAATGGTGCACACCAAGTATCTCAGGGGCACACATTTTCACACAACGAGCGTTCAAACAGACACTCACAGACGCATAATGCGTTGAAACAAGAACAACTCTGCAGACGATGAGAAATCTTCGGGATTCAAGGTCAAAATGGAAAACGATTCCAAGTAATCTAAAGGAAACAGGAAAGGGATCATTCAAAAAGGCCGTGAGAACGGTGCAGAATTGCTTTCGTCAGAATGTGAGCCAACCGAGAAGCGATATACCTCATCACAGATGATAATTTGAGAAGTGTCTGTTTGGTTGTTTGACGTCGATAAGCTCCTGAACCGCTGGACAGAACTCGTAGGGTAGTGGATGGTCGCGCAACCCTACTTATGTTTCAAGAGTGTAACGAATTGATATGAGATTCGGCCTTAGGCCTAATTAGGCCGAAATACGAATTAGGCCTTAGGCCTTAGGCCTCAGGATGCATCGAACGATCTGACTGGCCAAATTAAAAACTGTGGGACAAGGAATCGACATATCCAAGCTATTCGACGCGACAGAGGTTGCGGTGGCTCCATTTACCCCCCTCCTCAAGGGGGTTTTCTGCCTTGGACGAACTCTGTGTTAAAGTGTATTATAAATAGCTTGTCATGGCATTTCGTGCGGCCCAACTACCCAAAGGAAAAATGATTACAACCACAAACGACAGTATTCAGTCATTCTGTCCAATGTATGATTACATTTTTCTAGCTTATCTAGAATTGCAATTCCAGATAGCATTCTGTCCGGTGGATCAGGAGAAGATTTTGGAAGGAATTTACTAAGTCGGCCATTTTGACCTCCTTAAAGTGGTGTGACCTAAGGCCGAAGGCATGACAGGTCTCATATCAATTCGTTACACTCTTTAAACATAAGTAGGGTTGTGCAACCATCCACTTCCCTATGAGTTCTGTCTAGCGGTTCAGGAGCTTATCCAAGTCAAACAAACACACAATTGCAATTCCAGATAAAGTATCGCCATTGCGCACCGTCGGTCCGTCTCCTATTTCTCACTTGTCCAGTCAAACCGCTGGGCCGATCCGGCTGAAATTTTGACAACAACGTTGCTCTCCTAAATGGTAACAAGGACTGCAAAGCTCGTTCCGGTCACACGACTTCAAGTAGGTCAAAATGGCCGACTTAGTAAATTCCTTCCAAAATCTTCTCCTGATCCACCGGACAGAATGCTACCAAATTTTGGTCACAACATTAGGCCAGGGAAGGGAAGTTAAATTGCGGAAGTCATGCCGATAATGGACCAGAAGTGTGTCAAAATGACCACCTCAGTCGCTCTTCTTGAAAATGGCATAAATTCCTTCAAAAATCTTCTCCAGAGCCACCAGTCGGAATGCTACCAAATTTGGGTAACAATATTCGGCCAGGGAAGGGATGTTAAATTGCGGAGGCGATGCTGATCATGTGACCGGAAGTATCACAATGGCTGGCTTCATCAATTTTTGGGAAAAATCATGTAAATTCCTTCAAAATTCGTCTTCTTCTTCAGACCCACCAGTAATAATTGCACCAAATTTAGGTTACAGCATTTAGTCCAGGGCCCAGATGAGCTACATGTCCAGTGGTCCTATTTTTAAAAAGTCGCTCCTGTTGTGTAGCATTAAACTGAAAGAAATTTGGAGGAAACCTGACATCCTTGAGGTATTTTATGTGCTTATCGCGTCCCCCACAGACAAATGGGTCCGAGCTGTCTCAACTTGCTTGGCCTCCAGGTAGGCTGCAATGATATTTAGCTAATAAGGAGCTTCAATGGGTCTTTACCTATGAATGATGAATCCCAATGTCTGTCCGATTTTTCTATCCATCAGATAATTATATATGAACTGCATCTGGATTGTTTACAAATTATATCTTGGGGCCTTATATGTGATTTCTCCCAGCAATGGTGCTTCAAGTGTGACATGCGAAATTTCCCCGACACCCTTGTGGCCCAATTGTGACCTTTATTCGATGCAAACCCCATTCCTATAACGGTCGCTGGCATTGTTTAATATTTTCCTGAGGGAGATTTTGAGAAAATTGGATGTACAGTGATTGCACATGGGTGGTGTATCGGCTAAGAGTTGCTGGTCCGCACTCCCACTGGAAGTAAAAAAAAAATAGTACCTGTTATCCAGTTTCGTCAAGTCATGGCCGACTTCTGGTGACATTTATGATGAAATTTCTCCAAACATCCACATCTTTCATTGCTTTCCAAAGGACTGGCAGAGACAGCTGGGTTGTAGCATTTACCCCATCGATCAAGCTCATACAAAGTCTGCCTCTTCCTCTTCTTCCCTCAACTCGAGCCAACATGGTTTACTCCTCCACTGGTGTAGTATGTATGTATGTATGTATGTATGTATGTATGTATGTCCACTCTTCACACATTGGTTGGACAGCTGACCTGACGTCACCCATAGTTGTAACCTGAAATACTTAACCTAAAGTACCCAGAGGACCCAAAAGATCCCCCCCCAGGACCCAAAAGACTCAAACGAACCCAAAGACCCAAATGACATCGAGGACCTAAAAGATCCTGGCGACCCAAAGACACCGAGGACCCAAAATACCCCGAAGACCCAAAAGACTCCAAGGACCGGAGTCCTCAAATACACCAAAGACCCCAAGGACCCAAAAGACTCTAAGGACCGGAGTCCTCAATAAACCAAACCCCCAAGACCCAAAAGATCCAGAGGACCCAAAATACCCAAAAGACCCTGAGGACCCAGAAGACCAAAAAATACCCCAAATACCCTTAAGACCCTGAAACCCAAAAGATCCAAAAGACCAAAATACCCAAAAGACCCAGAAGACTCAAAAAACTCTGAAGACCCAAAATACACTTAAAAACCCAAGACCCAAAAGACCATGAAGACCCAAAGACCTCGAAGACCCAAAAACCAAGGGGATCCAAAAGACCCAAGGACCCAAAAGACCCTGAGGAACCAAAAAACCCCAAGGACCAAAGTCCCCAAAAACTCCAAAGACCAACCGGGACTATCTGGGATCCATGGAAATTCTGCAAAATGTAAAATGTGACTTTAGGTTCCCAACCCCTCTCCCCCCACACACATTCCCAAGTCTCAACCCCCTCCTAACACTGTCCTCTCTCTGCCCCCCCCCCCCAACACCACCACATAATGAGAATAATGCAATGGTTCCAACGGCAAAATTTATTATTCCACAGCAGCAGGAACCCTTGAAAAGGTCACAGAAGGTGCAAACAAAATCGTATCTCGTAATATTTCTCGAAGCAATAAAAAATGTACATGTATGGAACTCACAAACACCAACTCCAGCCATGACGGCAACAGCAAAAACAAAAGCAAAGAGCAATGGGAGATTGCAGACCTTCACCAGGACTTGTTTTGTGTGGCGTTAGTGTGCTGGTGTGTTATGTAATTAACAAGCAAAAAACAAAGATGGAGTCATCAGGGGGAACCGAGATAGGATTCGGGTTTCAGCTGCTACTCCTCCACCCGCAAACCCATCCAGGGTGCAGCCAAGTGAGCCTCATTCAAAAAACAAACAAAAAAAACCCAGATTCAAACAATTAAATAATTCTGGCTTCCAGAACGTGTGTCCAATGAGGTTGAAATTTAAAACCTATATTCCCCATCACTACTAGATCGTAATTTTGAAGTTTCACGTCGATCGATGAAGCAGTTCAAGATAAAAAAAATTTTTTTTTAAAGTTTTCGTTCCATCCAATATGGCTGCCAGACCACGTGACTGATGAATTATTCGTGGACACCCTGGTATCCCCAAGGCTTGGGGAACATGTGCGTGAAGTTTCTCCTCGATCTGCCAAGCCGTTCTGGAGAAGATGATTTTTAAAGGTTTATTCTTCAAAAAAATCATAGCTGCCAAACGCATATGACCTATACGCGCATAGCTGGGGAACTTTTTGTTCCTCATTTATAGGTGATCGTACCTGTAAAGTTTCACCTCAATTTGTCCAGCCGTTTCGGAGAAGGTTTTTGAAGCTTAAAAAAAAAAAAGCTGCCAAACTACATGACTGATGACGTCATCAGTTTTTTTTTTTCTTCTTCTTTTCTTTCGACCAATTTATTCCAAGATGACCCTCGATTTTCATTCTGATCGGATGTGGCGTTCTACGAATGCAGTTATGATGTCATAACGTAGGCTCCTACGGCATCATAAAAAAATAGGGCCGTGCATCTTCAAACTCACCTAGATCAGGAGGAGCAACAGTCACTCAAATGTCCCTCAGACGCCCTTAGACTGATTTTTTTTTTAATGCCGTGAACAAACTTTGGTTCATCACGGGCAATGAAGGTTGTGGTCAGGTAATCATTGAAATTGTCCCTCTAGTTTTCAGAGGAGAGAGCACATACATATTTTGGGGGGCTCAACACCCCGCCCCACCACCCAAGACCCTCATGGCCTGATTGATTTTTTAGGCCGTGAACAAACTTTGGTTCATCATGGGCAATGAAGGTTGTGGTCAGGTATCATTGAAATTGTCCCTCTAGTTTCAGAGGAGAGAGCACATACATATTTTGGGGGGCTCAATAACCCCCCGCCCCACACCCCAAGAACCTCATTGGCCCTGATTGTTTTTATATGCCGTGAACAAACTTTGGTTGATCACGGGCAATGAAGGTTGTGGTCAGGTATCATTGAAATTGTCCCTGTAGTTTCAGAGGAGAGCACATACATATTTTGGGGGGCTCAACACCCCGCCCCCACCACCCCAAGAACCTCTTCGACCCTGATTGTTTTTTTATGCCGTGAACAAAAACTTTGGTACGTCATGGGTGATTAAGGTTGTGGTGAAATTTCATCAAAATTATGTGTGTAGTTTCAAAAGAAGAGAGCAAATACCTATTTTGGACGGTTCAAACCCCCCCCCACCACTCTTTACGTAGACCCCCTTAATTAGTGCAGATTTTGATGTGGTTGACAAACTTTGGTACATCTCAGCTGATGAAGGTTGTTATGGTCTTTTCATCGAAATTGTGTGGGTGCTTTTGGAGAAGAGATCAAATACCCATTTTTTGGGGGGGGGAGGGGTCCACCACCCCTCCCCCAATAGACTCCCTTAATGAGTGCAGATTTTGATGTGGTCGATATGCTTTGGCATATCACGGGTGATGAAGGTTGTGGTGGTGTCATTGAAATTGTGCGCGTAGTTTTGGAGAAGAGAGCACATGTCAATTTTTTGTGGGGGGGGGGGGGGGGGGGTCGTCAAACACCACCCCACCTCAGTTTTGCCATGAGCATCAAAAAGGCACAAGGACAATTGCTCAAAGTTGTCGGGCTCAACCTGCAAAGCCCATACTTTTCTCATGGACAACTCTATGCTGGTTGTTCGAGTTGGCAATGGCAAAAACCTTTTCATCTTGGTCCCACGTGGAAAAACATGCAACATTGTCTGTCCTGAAGCTCTACAAGGATAAAAGAAAGTCATACACTGTGATAAAATGTGATGTGAAATCCTCAGTGCTGGCAAAGAAGGCAGAAAGAGAAACACAGAAGGAGGAAGGCAGAAGAAGGAGGAAGGACAGAAGAACAATTACCACCTCAAATTCAAACTCGCAATATGACCTCTGAACATTGTTACCCTGTGATACTTAATTCCTTTTACCATACACTTACCTTTAGATACCTCTGAGTGAGTATTTTTTTTATAGTTTGTACTTTTTGTGTCATGTTTTGTACACTCACTCTTTCCCTTTAACTTATATGTTTTAAAACGTGTATTTTCTATGGGTATCACTATAATATATACAGTGTGTCCACAAATTACTGTTCCAAATTCACACCACAATGAAAAAAAATAGTAAAATGGGATACAATGATGTGGTTTGCTGCATGTGAAAGAGCATTTCTCAAAGTTTTATTGACCTCTTTTTGGTTTCCAGGTGTCTCCTGTGACGCATGACATCACATTTACTGCAAATGGCATCCCCAAAAGAAAGGGCACAGTGTGTTTATAGAGACTAATTCAGCTAAACTGGTTCAACAAAGCTTCAGGAAGAGAAATGGAAAGCAGCCACAATCGAGAAAATTGATTTATGAGCGGCATAAAGCGTTTATGGAAACTGGTATAGCATCCTATGGAGGAATGGGGCAGGCCAACCAAGCACAAGTGGTGAGGATATTCAACACGTTTGTGAGTCGTTTGAGCGCAGTCCCCATAAGTCCATTTGAACTACCGCCAGGGACCTGCAGCTATCCTGCTCAACGGGTTATAAAATGCTGCACACGCAACCGTGGAAGTAACGTACACGATTCAGCTGCTGCAGGTACTCAAGCTGGACAACTGCACGCAATGTATGATATTGCAGTGGACATTTTAGAGCACTTCTAAGAAGATGACTGATTGTAGGTACATTTTGGAATGCTTGGAAGAATATGACCCGCAATGTATGCTCTTCTCAGACAAGTACACTTTCCACGTTTTGGGAAACGGGGGAGTAACTCAATCTGTGAACTTTCTGACCCAGATTTCTCCCAATGGCAAATCCTCCCTTCTGGACTTGATGATGATCAACTTCCCTGCAAATGTCTCTAGCTCTTCCTCAACTCAAATTGTTTCATCTGATCATGTGCTTGTGAAGGTCAACATCTCTCTTGCCGTTCTCAGAGAACAGCCTCAGTGCCGACGGGTCTGGCAGTTTACTCAGGCTAACTGACGGACTGCAAGCGGGCATTGTATTTAATGACTGGAAACAAGTTCTCCCTTATGCACAGATTCATCCAAACTCATCTTCAGTTATCTTACCTCTCCTCCCACCCATTGTACACTGAATCATGTGGTGAGGCAGTTGCGTTAAAACAATTTGCGTTCTCTTCCTTGAAGGCAAATCTGATTAAAGGCAATCTCAGATAATGCACATAACCTGCAACAAGTATGTGTCCACTCTCAGGAGAGCCAGAAAACAATATCTGTCCAATCTCAAGACTAAACTTTCAAACCTGTCTCCCTACTCTAAAACCTGGTGGTACCTTATTAAGTCTGTCTCTGGAGTATTCTCCCCTTCCATCCCTTCCTTCACTTCAAATGGCACTCCAGCCGACTCCACTCGTGAGAAGGCCAAATGCCTCATTTCTGTGTTTGCTTTCAAATTCCAAATCTTGTGTCTCCAACCCCTCCCTCGCTGTACCCATCCTACCCAGTTGCACTCACATGCTTCTGGACTATGCGTCTTTAGCAACTGACAAGGTGGAGATGTTTGTAGCAACCCTCCACACTAATTCGGCAACTGGACCGGCCGGCATCAGCTCATATCCGAAAAACCTGGTCTGCTGATCTTGAACATCTCAACCCCTCTCACCCTTTCATTTGCCCTATGTCATCTTCCATCCGCTTGGAAGTCAAGCATCACCCTATTACATTGAAAAGGTGTAAAAACGGATCCACTTTACTACAGACCTATCGGCTTGCCTACAATCATCAGTGAGGCCATGGAATGCATCATCACAGTTGAGATAAAATCGTTACTTTTGTCTAACGACCTCATCTGAGATATCAAATCAAATTCAGACCTGGTCACTCTACCTTGGACATGCTGCTTCTTCTCTCTCAATAATGGATGGAGGCCTTCCATATCAGACATGAGATCAGGGCCGTCTCTCGAGACTTATCTCGACCTTTTGATACAGTCTGGCCTTTTCTCCAAACTCTCTGCCTATGGCATCCAAGGCCAACTCCACTTTTGGGTTACTGACTTCTTCTACTCTCAGAGCCAATGTGTAGCTCTCAATTGAATCATTTCATCTCCTCTCCCTGTCATGGCTGGAGTGCCCCAAGGCAGTGTTCTGGGACCCATCCTATTCCTTATCTTCATCAATGAAGGCACACGAAAATTTGACGACTCGGGACGAGTCTGTAAAAAGGGGAGTGGGTAGTGTTACGGTTGTGGAGATTCACAGAACACCATTCAGGTTCCCCGAAGATCAGTTATGTCGATAAGTGTGTGTCCAGAATAGATTTCCCCACCGATGTCTAACGGGAACCAACGGGATGTTCCTGGACCCAATCTATCCACGCATTGTATCCCCTGACTCTCTGAGAGATCCTTTTATCTCTTTTCTTTTGACTCTATCCTCTGTCATGACATTCCTCATCTTTGAGATAGACAGGCTGCAGCCTCTTCCCTCTCTTCAGACCTTAATAAAATCACAAGCTGGTCAAACACTTCGAATATGTCTTTAAATTTTGACAAATCGCCTACTCTCACTTTTTATCTCAGAAAGGGCCGTATGGTAAACCCTCCCATTTACTTTATTCATATTCCCTTCAGTCACTCAAACTCATGCTCTCACTATCAGCCATGATCTCTCTTGGGCAAACCACATTTCAAAGTTTGTCTCCAAACCAGTCGCCGACTGAGCATCCATCCTCCCTTGTACAAAGGCCTTCCTTGGCACACCTAAATTTATTTTAACCGACAAGGCCATCATTTGCAGCTTGATGGAGTACTGCTCTGAGGTCCTTCCCCACACCTTCCTCAGCTTGATGCCATGGAAAACAAGGCCTTCAAGATCATTGGAATTTCCCACGATGAAGTTGAGTCTATGGGCCTATCACTTTGCCATCGCAAACAGCTCGGTGGTCTCTCATGTAGTATTGGCACATTATGCTCTTTGTCCCCCTTCCCGCCTGTTTTCTGCAGGGCACGCGTGGTCCACCGTCAAGCTCCTTCTGGTTGATGGTGGACCATGAAAAAGAAAACTCCGAAAATCCAGAATCACGACTCGCCTCCACTCGATATTCTCTCTCTTTTTTTCCCCCACCTGTGGAAACAACTTCTACATTCTCTTCAATCTCATTCTTCCTTCCAGGTCTTCAAGATAGGTGTTCACCACCATCTCCGATCATCCCCCATCCAAAGCCATGATCTCTTCCATCCCCGTTAATCCCCCACCCTCACCTCCAAGTCCACCTCCTTCCAAAGTTCCAGTTTTTCCTTGCTGAGAGTTTGCTTCTGTATCCATATTGTCCACCTTGTGCATTCTCCCCTACCCCCCCCCCCCATTCCTCCACACACCCCTTAGTTGTCCACGTTCTCCTCTATTTTGCAGGTAAACCCTGCTGTTGGTGTCCCCCCCCCCGCCCTTTTTACTGTTCTTTTTGTTCTGTTGCGTCCTGATCTGTTCAGCCATGTCCTTCTCATATCCTCTTTTGGCTTACCGAGTTATTTTCTTACAATTGCCCTGTTAACTCCGACAGTGATGTAAATCTAACTCCAGTCTTGTTATTTTATACCTAATAAATGCCTTCTGCTTCTCCTCAACAGCACTCCTTATCTCACTACTCAACCACCCTGGCCTCTTTCCATCTCTAGTTTTACACCTCAAGGGAATATTCCTAACCTGCACCCGACACATTTTCTCCTTGAAGGTTGCCCTTATCTCTTTTGTCAATTACCCTCTTGTTACTTTCTTCCAATCAATAGCACCCATTCCTTTCCTCGTACCCTCAAGATTTATCTTTTTGAAATCTAATAGCTTTACTCTACTATCCTGAACTCTTACTCTTAAGGGACATTTTCACAAAAGCGGGTCAGGTAACGGTAAAGAACAAACTCAAAAATCAACTTTTCTTTGATATTCTCAAACTAGTGCTTGAACCCTTATAAGGCCTAGAAAAATGTTCAAATGATGTCAGCAACGCAGGATCACTATAAGGCTCTGCACTGACTGGGCAATATATGCTTGATAAAAATTCTCGGACAGTCTTTACCGTTACCTGACCCGCATTTGTGAAAATGTCCCTTAACATAATCCTTGCACATTCTATGTTATGGTCACTTGATCCGAAATGCTCTTCGACCTCCATCATATTGCGACCGTTACTTAAAAGGAGGTCGAACACTGCACTCCCCCGAGTGGGCTTATCTACAAACTGGGTTAAAAAGCAATCCTGGACTAAAACTAGGAAATCCTCATCTGCTCTGCCCTTTCCCTGTTCCTGGACCCAATCTATCCCTGGCAAGTTAAAATCCCCCAAAATCAATACTCTTCCCTTACCACATGTCCTTTTTAATTCTTCATGTACTCCTCCTTCCTCCTCTTCCTTCACACCCAGAGCCCTACAAAAACATCCTTCCACCATCTTACTGTTTTTATAATCATTAATTTCTATCCATAAAGAATTCCATCCATCCATTGGGACCATACTCTGCACAGAGCATCAGTGCTGCCAAAGCAGTCTCCAGGGCTATTGGGCACAATCCTGGATGGATCGCCACTCCAACGCAGGATACTCGAATGGCTCAATCACCCCAGCAAGCTGGTACTCATTTTGCCAACCTCAGAAGGATGACAAGCCGAGTCAAACCCACCTGGTATTATTTCAACAGCAAAGCAGGATTTGAACTCAGGACCATAGGCTCCCAAGCCTACCACCCTAACCATTAAGCTAACACCATACATAATCCTCTGTATTAATTCCCTCCTTTATGTCACCCATTTCTCTTGATGCAATGCTGTCCTTTACCCAGATTGCTACTCCTTCTCCTATTTTCTCCTTCCTATCACCGATACACCTTGTAGCCTTCCAATCCTGTCCTACAATTACTCTCCTCCTTAAACCATGTCTCACTCACTCCTCGTTATCCACTTTGGCTTCAAGCTCTTCCGTCTTATTATTTAAACTCCTGGCATTGGTGTAGAATATGTTTAACTTTTCTCTTCCTGAAATTGTATTTTCCTGCCTGTCCTTGCAAATCACAATTACATCATCAGTTCCTTCCTTTGTGGCCTCGCTACCCTCCTCTAACCTAAAAAAAAAAATCCTCAATTTACTCCTCAATTCTCACTGCAAACTTTGCTGCCCCCTTTCTGTTTAGCATATGGCCATCATTCTGGCAACACTCCCTTTGCCCCCAAAATGATTCCCACTGCTTCTTAAATGCAAAACCTTCCTCCCTGCACCATTCTTCCAGAAATTGGTTTGCATCTACCACTCTGCTGATAAATTATATTCCATTTCCTAATCTTGGGAAAATACAGTAATGCGTCACATAGTGCTCAGGATGCATTCCTGGAAAAGAGAGCGCTATTTGAAAATGCACTTAAAAGGGGTCAACTTAAAAATTGTTTATGTGGAGATACGTTCCCGACAGTGTTATTTGTTATGTTTGATGCGGTTTATGAGGGCGTCATTGGGGTATTGGTAATACTGCTAGTATAATAATAATAATGCAGATGGTAAACATTATTTTGTAAATAAAAATAATATATTTTATTGTGATAACATCAGTAAGTATTAACAAAAACATAAAATTGTACAAACATCAATAAAAATAATAATTGTCGTCACTCATACATGACTGCTCTTACACCCCTTATGTGGGAGAGGTGGGAGAAGGCTTATCCTGCTGCAAAAAGGTGGAGTAAACAGCACTGATTGGCTCAGAGCATGTGCATGCAGTACACACAATGGGGGGGGGGTACATTTTCCCAGGGAGTGCTGCATGTTATGGATTTTCTTCATGTTGTTGCGGTTGTGGGGGTAGATGGAGGAATTTCATAGTAAAGGTAGGATCGTGTAGAGTAGCATGGCCGGTGGTTGGAAGAGAAGGGCACTGCAGTTGCTTCTCCTCGACACGACGAAGAAGGCTGTGTGATTCTCATGTTCGTGCTGTGTGAATTTCTCCGTGTGCTGGAGCAAGACACGAGTCATTGACTGTTCGGCTGAGCCATGAAGTGTGTACGTTTCTGAGGAGTGAAGAAGAGCGTGCCTCGTGGCCTTATCACGGGGCCTCAGAAATCGTCTCGTCTTATGGTCGAGGAGGAAGGAGGGCGATCGTAGGGAACGGACCTGGTGCAAGAGATGAACCGTCGACGTATTTGCTCGTGAAACGAAACTGCATGGTGGTTTCTGAGCGCTGGTGTTGAATACCGCCACACGAATACCACACGTACGTTTCTCACCCAGAGAGCTGCTCGGCGTTATTTCGGGTGCGGTTTCCCACGCAGGATGACGCGGGATCAATCGTCAAGCTCTAAAAGATCATTTCTGGACCCGAAGCTCAGTGCCAAAATAAAGAAGGGATTTTTCTTTTGTTTTATCTTTTCTCCGTGTCCGTTTTTGTAACTGCGTGTAGAGGTGCCTCGACTTTAGGCTTTAATTTACCCCACGTTTTATTATCACATTTGATTCATTTCCATGATGAATATTTGATTTATGTCCATTAACCCCCTATGTATTAACGATTACTTGTGTCTGTCTATTCGTTGTGGGTTCAAGTATAAGCTCTTGTCCTCCGTCCGTGTGCCTCCGTCTGCTACGCATCCTTTCTGAACCCGTCCCACGCGCACTATAATCTCTAAGGAACTCGGTTGTTCGTGTCCAGGGGAAATAATTTGGCCATCCGGCCAGGTCGGTGTTAACCGCCCATCCACTACAATTGGGTCAGGGGCCGCCGGCCAACATAACCGCCGGGGCCGCGACATTTGGAGTCAGGAGTGTGGGATTCGAACCCTGATCAACATCTGTTGATGAAGAGTAGGATTTTTGAATCCATCGGGACCACAACATTTGGTGGCGGAGTGAGCTTAGGTCAAAAAGAAAAAAAGAATTGGGAATCTACATTTTTAAACGATCACCTCTCCACTGTCGAGGGAGAGGGGGTTGCAGTGACCGAGGTACAAATTGTATTTATTGTTAATTGGTGTCGGGAGAAAAGAACGCTTGGAAATTTAAGGGAAATAATTTTTTTTTTTGAGGAAATTGAACGCGTGCAAGAAATGGAGGATGTGCACGAGATGGCATTTCGGCGGGAAGATAGTGATTATGAAGGAAGTGAGCCGGGGGTAGATCCAGGTGATCACGATAGGGTAGGAATCTTCCCCATTCCTGGGCCGTCAAGTCAGAAAATGGGTGCGTTGGCTCTCCGGTTCATGTTGGAATAAAGAAAGGAAATAAGGGAAGGGAATGAAGGATTGAAAGACAGAATTGGAGGGGAAATGAGGAGACAAAATGAACACAGGGATAAAGTGATGGAATGAATGAATAGTGAATTGAAGAGACAAACTGATGGAATGATGGGACGAATTGATGAACAAAGGAATAAAATGAGGGAAATGGGGAAACAAAATTGTTGAACAAAGGGAAGAAATAAGGGAAAGGAATGGACGCTTGGAAGGGCAACAATTCCAGTGTTCAAAGATTAAAGATGCATCGTCCTACTTGCACCAGATGAAGCGGCGATTTGCAAACAAGTCCCAGGTTTACGGTGACTTTCTGTGCATAATGGACGAATTCAAGTCACAGAGTATTGACACCGCAGGCGTCGCCAGCCATGTGTCAAACTTGTTCAAGGGACATCCCAACTTGATGTTGGGTCTCAACACCTTCTTGCCTCCCGATTGCAAGATCGAGGTGCAGACGAATGATCTGATCAGCGTTACCACACAGACACAAGCTGTACAACCCATCAGGCATGCGACAATTCAGCCTCAGAACGTTAACTTGCAACATGTTCAACTTTCGCCCACATAACCCCCTGCCAAGCCAAGCAGGGGCAGGACATGGGGGGTGGGGGGAGCTTCGTGATGTTGAGGAAGGCAGTGGAAAGGAGAGGAAGAGCGGGATGCTTGTCAATGGACAGATGGGAAAGTGATGTTTTTGAAAGGAATTTGCAGAACCAATCCCGAGTTCAGATCCAGATATAGTTGTGAAGGCCAATTACTCACTGTTTATGAATCTTGTGGAAGTGATGCCAAGGCGGAAGGTTATGACGAGTCCAGTGCTTCTCGCTGTTGTAATGCAGATGGTGCAGCTGTAGTTGAGAGTGGATCTCCAGAAATGTTTTTTGATGATTGTATCGTGGGGAGTGAACCATTGGATGATGATTATTGGATTGGAGGGAAGAAGGAGATGGATGAGGAAGATAAGCTTTCAAAAGAATCTCTGAATGAAATAAACACTTGCCAAGAGGCGAATGAGGAAACAGATTTGGCGGAGCCCTTGTTTCTTTCTCCTGCTGAGCATGTGAGTCCAGTCGTGGTGACTCCAGGCAAGGAAGAGCCAGAACTTGAATCAGAACCAGAACCAGAGCCTTTGCTGATTCCAGAACTCCAGCTATTGCAGAAACTCTGAGCTGACAAGACACAGGATGAGAGAACTCTCGGTCTACCAGATCCTGGAGGAGGACGCAGGCTTCTGGGAGGGAATGAGAGAAATTTGGGTCGACCAGATCCTGGAGGAGGGTGCAGGTATCGATCCTGCTGCCTCTTGCAAGAAATCTTATTGACACAGTTCTTGTGGCTGGCCTGGTTCTCTGGCATCTCCTCATCGAGGTTGTGCTTGAAGTCTACAACTGCACCCAAACACCAGCCAGGTCAGTCTACAAGATTTTGGAATAGACAAGTTTAGAAAAATAAAGTATGGAATCCAGGAAGATAGAAAGCAACGAATCCACAAGCATGGATTAGAAGGATGCGAAGAAAACTAGAAGGGATGGATGACACTCTTGGACCCGACCAACTTGCGATGACCTGTACTTTGAGTAAGGTGCCTAGATGCTTTCTGTCCCAAGGGTTCAGTTTTGCTTAGAAATTGGGACATGGGTGATTAGGTTGGGGAGGGGCGAGAGTGACTCAATGGTCGGTAAATGGATCGATTTGGAAACCAGAATTGTCTTGCGGTGTTGGTGTCTGTTATGTGTCAAGAATTGAGTTGTGTTTGGAGAATGAATGTGGATTATAACATGTAAGCAGGCCATGGCAGTTAGGAACACGATCACCATTTTGCATTGCAATGTTTGAGAATTGAATGACAGTGAGGAGAAAATGACATGTTGGATTGTGTGGGAGGGGATGATATGTGGGTCCGCAGGAATGGATCAAGCTCTGGAGGAGCAGTGAATGCGGTCCACTACTGAAGTAATTTGTCCCTGGCAGCTGGTGGTGTCTGGAAATGGGGACCCGTCGGAGGGGGATTTGGTTGGGCAACAAACGGTAAGGAGACCCTTGGCGACCCAGGAGAGGCCAAGAGAGCCTGGATGGTGCGGAGACCCTGCCCAGTGGGACGTACAGCAAAGGAGCTGTTTGGGGCTGTCAGGGACCGAATAGTTGAAAGGGGAGTGGGGGGGGGGTCAAAAGATTCATAAGTCGGGTGACTTGCTTTTCGACTGTGGGCACCACAACCGGAAACACCCCCACCATTTTGTTGTACGGTACCTCCCCGCTGCCTAGTTGAGGATCACACATGTGTGTAATAACATTTAAGCCATGGTCTTGCAGGGTTGGAATGAATAATCGATTTATTGGGTTTATGTGAGTGTGTGAGGGAAGGTCCACCTGAACCAAGTCACAAACCTGTACCAGAAAGACAGGGCCCACAGAACTGGAAAAAGTAAATTGGGAAGGCTCCGCAGGTAACATTGTGGCATTCATCGGGGAATGCAGTCTTTAGAAGGGGGCTGTACAAACATTTTTAAAAAATGTTTTGGGAAAGGTTCTGTCTTTTACAGTAGATTTGTTGCGTGTGCTTTATGACATTTTCTACCCACCGCAGGAGTTAGGAGCGAGGAACCAAGAGATTTGCAAATATTTGAATTATTGTGTTTCAGGGGTGTAGAACGTTAAGGAGAATAGGTAAGTTAGCTCTGGCTCGCTTCCCACAGCCCCTCCTAATTTATTTCATAGGCTAATTCGGAGTGAGTCGGTAAGTGCTAAAGCTGGAATGGTAACGCCTGCATTGAACCTTGTAGTAGCTATGGTTCCGGGGGTGGGGGGGGAGGGCTGTGTTCCGGTTGTGGGGGAAGATAGAGGAATTTCATAGCAAAGGTAGGATTGCATAGAGTAGCATGGCCCGTGGACGAGCAGACGACATCTCAATGTAACTTAAGTTGGGGAAAGTGTCAGCTTAAGTTGGTATGTGTCACCGCATGGGGGGTGGTGCTGTGTTAATTGGGTAGGGGTTAAGGCCAATTTCTCCCAGTGTGTGATTGCCCCTTGTGTCCTTTTCCTATGTTTTTGCATTTACAAGACCGGTGATAAACAGAAATCACGTCCTTTAAACAACAACAACAACAACCAAGTCACACGTTCCGAGCAGGCAGAAACCCCGCCTTCTCGGCTTTGTGCCAACAGGCCATGCCCCGAGGCTTATGATTGATCAGTGGACGTGAGTAGGTTTGGCAGAGAAGCGAGTGAGGAGATGGTGGTTGGAAGAGAAGGAATTTACGGTTGCTTCTTTTCGACATGACGAAGAAGGCTGCATGATTCCCATGTTTGTGCTGTGTGAATTTGCCCATGTGCTGGAGCAAGGCGCTCGCTGTTGACTGTTCGGCTGAGCCGTAAAGTGTGTACGTTTCTGAGGAGGGAAGAAGAGAGTGCCTCGTGGCCTTATCACGGGGCCTCAGAAATCGTCTCGTCGTATGGTCGTGAAGGAAGGAGGGTGATCGTGGGGAACGGACCTGGTGCAAAAGAGGAACGGTCGGCATATTCGCTCATGAAAAGAAGCTGCACAGCGGTTTCTGAGCCCTGGCATTGGATACCGCCACACAAATACCTCACGTAAGTTTCCTGCCCAGAGAGCGGCTCGGCATCATTTTGGGTGCGGGACAACGCGGCTTCAATCGTCAAGCTGGAAAAGATCACTTCTGGACCCGAAGCTAAGTGTCAGAATAAAGGAGGGATTTTTTTTCTTCCTTTATCTCTCCCCCTTGTCCGTTTTTGTAACTGTTTGTAGAGGCACCTCGACTTTTGGCTTTAATTTACCCCATGTTTTATTATCATGTCTGATTTATTTCCATTATGAATATTTGATTCATGTCCATTAATCCCCTATTTATTAAAGATTGCTTGTGTCTTTAATAAAGATTGATTAAAGACGATGTCATTTAACCTTCATTCAATATCCCAATCCTCAGTGCCTGCACCGGCTCGTCCCTCTCAACTACCTGCACTCACTACCCCCATCACCACTGCCAATTTCTTTTGCAGACTCACTCCATAAACATAATCAACTTTTGTCTTCAAATGATTCACACTTTGATACCTGCTGTGAAGTAACTATCCTTTCTTTCCACATATCAATAACTATGACAAGTACCCAGTGTTCCATCCAATCCATTGGGACCATACTCTGTACAGAGCGTTGGTGCTGCGGAAGCAATCTCCAGGGCTATTGGGCACAATCCTGGATGGGTCGCCACTCCGACACAGGATACTCGAATGGCCAAATCGTCCTCGCAAGCTGTTACTCACTTTGACGACCTCAAAAGGATGACAGGCTGAGTCAAGGCCACCTGATATTAATTCAACAGCCAAGCAGGATTTGAACTCAGGACCCTAGGATCCCAAAGCCCTCCACCCAAACCATTAAGCCAACCAAGTGTTGCCACAACATCAAATTATGAAAGCAAAAGGAAAAATAACAAAAAATAAGCAATTATTGCGTTTTGCCATAAGTTGCTATGAAACTTTCACATAAACGATACAAAATTTCGTGAGATCTACTCAGAAGGCGAAGTTCCAAATTGTGATTCTCACCCACCGCACACAGGTTGGTGGACTCTATTTTTGGTCTCGCTCTTCGCACCCTCATGCCCTTCTTACTTCCCTTCCCTCAATCCTCCCCCAGCCCACTCAGATTACATGTATTCATTGAAAATCTCACTCGTGGTCACCTTCCCTAATTCTAACCTGAACACTGACTTCAATTCCTTAACCCCTCTATTCTCTTGTCCATGGGATGGACCGTCTGTCTTCAGGAGTGCTGCCCTTGCACCGCATTCTTTCTCTCATACCCACACCTGCTCTCTTCTACTCCTGCAGACACCCCCTCTTCCTTAAATTGTGTTTATGCCAGTAGATTGAAATGTTGATAAACATAACCACACAAAATTTGAAGCAAATGCATCAAGCATGTTTTGATGCCTTATTCAACACATCCAGCCATCTTTTGCTATTTCTCTGTCTGGCTCTCAACTTGTATGTAGTAATTTTATTATTCTCACCACCTTCCTGAGCAGACTACTTCATCCCATCACTTGATTCACAACTCAATGTTATATTGACCTGTGTTCGCTGTTTTCACTTTCTCTATATATGACAAAGCTATGAGATTAATGAACAATGCATTTATTTCAAATCTCAACCGTCGGCTCGAATATTTCACCTCAAAATATCCTCAACAGAGCTTGGTTGAGCCAAGTTATAGTTTCAAATCATTTCTCATGATTGTCGTGATAACGAATGGAATACCTTTCTAATGGGGCCAAAGATGATTCACCGGTCTTCAGTGGCCTGTGCAGGGAAAAGCAATGTCAACCACGAACTATACAATGTGAGCCATCACCTTGTAAACTAAACCTTGATATAGATTGTCGTACTGACAAGTTCAAACATCGTGCCACAGTTTAGCAAAAGCGGAAAAAAAAACATTTTGTTTGACCTTCACATCTTCTATGTCACCAAAGATAACTTCAAAAAAGAAGGATATCCTATAACATGCAATGTCTTCACACAAACCTTCAATCGATTGAATCAGAGCCCATGCTGCAATAATCCACCATCTCATCTGGACATACATGTATGTACAATCACTTAACATGAATAATCAAATTATTTTATGATTGGAGGACGTAAAGCAAGAGTGACTATCTTTATGGGAACAAATACAGTTTTGTTATTAGTGCAATGGTCGTGCATATTTTGGGTTGTGGTGTGTGACTGAGAGCAATTGGGACCAAATATCAAAACAATGAATGTTATTAATTGAAAGATGATAAGCGATGTTAAGATGTTAAGAAAGATGATAAAGATGAAAGATGAATTATATTTCAGGTCACTGAATTAACTGCCATGGGAGTGATGTGCGGATTGTTACCTCCACCACTGAAGGTGAAGGAGGTTATGTTTTCACCCCCTTTCTGTCTGTTTGTTTGTTACTTGCAAAATGGAAGATTTTTCAATGATGTTGGTCAGTCGATTATGTTATTCTTTCTGTTATTCTGTCTGTCTGTTTATCACCTGCAGGTCACAATTTTAAACCGATCTTCACGAAACTTTACCACGTGGTAGAGTTTGTCATAAGGAAGAAGGATATTGTTTTTGAGGTCAATAGGTCAACATAGGCCAAAGGTCAACAACTTAAGTGAGATTTCTCAAATCCTCAATTTTCATCCGATTGACTTGAAATCTGAAGAGGATTTATAATTCAGGTCACTGAATTCAACCAGCCAATTATTTTTGAGGTCAACATCGACCAAAAGGTCAACCTGGGCCAAAGGTCAACAACTAGGGTATTTCTAAAATCCTCTGAAGTGTTTAGGGGTGGGAAGGAAAATAAAAAAACAAAGTTGATAAATCGAGGTCGATCCAAATAATAAAAGTAATGGAAAGAGGAATTATTGGAAGGAGAAAGGAGTGTGTAAGAGTGGAGAGAGAGAGAGAGAGAGAGAGAGAGAGAGAGAGAGAGAGAGAGAGTTTTAGGCAAAAAAATTTGAAATTTTTGAAAAAAAAAAAAATGTTGGATTCGTTCCAAAACCGTTGTAGCTATGTGAAAGGTAACATAAAAAAAATTAGGACCACTGGACCTGTAGCTTATCTGGGCCCTGGCCTAATGCTGTAACCCAAATTTGGTAGAATTCTGACTGGTGGGTCAGGTGAGGAAGATTTTTAAAGGAATTTACGTGATTTTACTAAGTCCACCATGTTGACATATTTCCGGTCATGTGATTAGCATGACCTCCGCAATGTAAGAGCAGGACCCTGTCCTAATGTTGTAACCCAAATTTTGTAGCATTCTGACGGGTGGGTCTGGAAGTTGACCGTCAGGAATTTTGACACACTTGTGGTCACGTGAACCGCATGACTTCCATGTGATCACGTGATCCGCATGACTTGCATGGCAAGTGGGCCTATGACTTACATTCCATGGTCACGTGATCTGCATGATTTACATGGCAAGTGACCCGTATTTTGTCGGTTTGACCCGTTTTCTTTCTTCAAACCCGTGGACCCATTTTCACATCGTTAAAACCCGTATTGGATAGAAAGTCGGAACTATTTCAGAAACGCAATGTTTGGCTTCCATTCTACTCGCATGGATTCACACACAGAGTGACAGATCTGGAGCGATTTCTATCCGATATGCAAGATACCGCTCTAGTCTGACTCTATTGGCTGGGTGACGTCATTGACCCAAACCGACCAATTCCTTCAATCCTCATCCGTACGCATCATCACTTCCTCTCGTCTACCATTTGTTGTCACCTCAAATCAGTCAGTAGGCCTATTTGCTTTCCAATTCGCTCTTCGACTTCTTCCTGTGATATTTATAGGTAGTTTCGAGTATTTTGAATGGTCCAATTCGGTTCGGATTGTTTTCATTCATATACAGGATGTCCACAAATTACTGTTCCACATTCAAACCGTAATAAAAAAAATGAAAGAAATGGGATACCATGATGTGGTTTGATGCTTGTGAATGAACGAACATTTCTCATAATTTTATTGTCAAGATTTGACAAGATCATCATATAGCATTCATCACTATTTATCATCACTTGGTCCCTCTAAACCAGGCAACACTGCTCTTTATTGTGGGGATGCAATTTGCAGTACAAGTGACGTCACGCGTAACAGGCGACAACTGGAAAAAAAAGTAAATAAAATTTTGAGAAATGTTCTTTATTTGAGAAATATTATGTATGTATGTATGTATGTTGTCTGACTTGGAACCTCCTTATCATTACTGATTAGTCAACATATCGAATAGCGTTTTTACCACATTTCGTTAACCCTTTGCATGCTACATTGTTTACAGCCGCATGGTTCCCTGTTGCTTAATTTATTTTTTTCATAGGGCTGTGAATTTCAAGTGGTATTTGCCTAAAAAACACAACTTG
>CM068958.1:114648506-114667311 GCA_035128595.1 Eptatretus atami | reverse complement strand
GTGGGTTGAAACACCCGATAAGTAAATCTGAACCGTCGCGGTCGACGATAACTCCGCTCGGTTATCCCTGCAGCACGGAACGAGCCGCTTAAGCGGTTCGTGTCCGAGGTCGACCTGCGGCGTGGTACAACTCCTCGGTACGCTACCCGCGCGGGTACTTAGGTATATCGACATTCGGCGATTCACCCTATTCGCGCGGGTAGAATGCGGACTGGGTTGTGGTGAGTTTAACCCCCACCCGTGACTGGCTCCTGGCGGTAGTTCCAGGAGGGTCACGACTGATTGTCCGTTCCGGTGGGCGACGCGGCGCGATTCGAGTTACGTGGCCGATCGCACGCCGGGCGGGTGAAATTCGTAACAATATTATTTTTTCCAGAAGTTTGCCACCGTTGATGCAGCACCTTTTACACCAACTTATTCAACACGTTACATTAGTTATTTGCGCCCGTTGTTTGTGTCCTTTATAATGTCGCTAAAAACAGCAAGATTCTTGTTTGGAATGATTTTCAATTTTGTTTGACTGGCAGACAGGTAGACAGACTAAAAAAATAGAACCGCCTGTCCTGAAGCTCACCTGGATCAGAAGCAAGTAACTCAAACCACTTGCAGAACCACTTTGACACTGAATTTTTTAATGCCGTGAACAAACTTTGTACATCAAGGGTGATGAAGGTTGTGGTCAAGTTTCATTGAAATTCTGTGTGTAGTTCACGAAGAAGAGAGCAAATACCTATTTTCGGGGTGGGGGGGAGATAAGAACCCCCCCCCCCAAAGGATGGAATGAATGAATTAGTGAATTGAAGAGACAAACTGATGGAATGATGGGACGAATTGATGAACAAAGGAATAAAAATGAAGGAATGTGGAAACAAAAATTGATTGAAACAAGAGAAGAAATAAGGGAAAGGATGGACGCTTGGAAGGGCAACAATTCCAGTGTTCAAAGATTAAAAGATGCATCGTCTCCCTAACTTGCCACGCAGATGAAGCGGCGATTTGCAAACAAGTCCCAGGTTTACGGTGACTTTCTGTGCCATAATGGACGAATTCAAGTCTACAGAGTATTGACACCGCAGGCGTCGGCCAGCCATGTGGTCAAATTTGTTCAAGGACATCCCAACTTGATGTTGGGTCTCAGACACCTTCTTGCCTTCCCGATTGCAAGATCGAGGTGCAGACGAAATGTCTGATCGCGTTTACCACACCAGACAAGCTGTAAACCATCCAGGCATGCGACAATTAGCCTCAAACGTTAACTGCAACATGTTCAACTTTCGCCCACATAACCCTGCCAAGCAAGCAGGGCAGGACATGGGGGGGTGGGGGGAGCTTCGTGATGGGTTGAGGAAGGCAAGTGGAAAGGGAGAGGAAGAGCGGGAGCTTGTCAAATGGACATCATGGGAAAGTGTGTTTTTGAAAGGAAATTTGCAGAACCAATCCCAGAGTTCAGATTCCAGATAATAGTTGTGAAGGCCAATTAACTCACTGTTTATAATCTTTGTGGAAAGTGATGCCAAGGCGGAAGGTTTATGAACGAGTCCAGTGCTTTCTCGCTGTTGTAATGCAGATGGTGCAGCTGTAGTTGTAGAGTGGATCTCCAGAAAATGTTTTTTGATGATTGTATGTGGGGAAGTGACCTTGGATGTGATTATTGGATTGGAGGGAAGAAGGGAGATGGATGAGAAGATTAAGCTTTTCAAAGAATCTCTGAATGAATAAACATTGCCCAAGAGGCGAATGAAGGAAACAAGATTTGCGCGAGCCCTTGTTTCTTTCTCCTGCCTGAGCATGTGAGTCCAGTCGTGGTGACTCCAGGCAAGGAAGAGCCAAGAACTTGAAATCCAGAAACCAGAACCAGATGCCTTTGCTGATTCCAGAACTTCCAGCTATTGCCAGAAAACTCTTGAAGCTGACAAGACACAGGCATGAGAGAACATCTCGGTCTAACCAGATTCCTGCGAGGAGGACGCAGCTCTGGGAGGGGATGAGAGAAAATTTGGGTCGAGCAGAATCCTGGAGGAGGGTGCAGGTATCGATCCGCTGCCTCTTGCAGAAATCTTATTGACACAGTTCTTGTGGCTGGCCTGGTTCTCTGGCATTCCTCACGAGGTTTGTTGAAGTCTACAACTGCAACCCAAAAGCCAGGTCAGTCCTACAATGATTTTGGAATAGACAAGTTTAGAAAAAAAAGTATGGACATTCCAGAAGATAGAAGCAAACGAATCCCACAAGCATAGGATTAGAAAGGATGCCGAAGAAAACTAGAAGGGATGGATGACACTCTTGTGACCCGACACACTTGCGATTGACCTGTACTTTTGGTAAGGTGCCTAGATGCTTTCTGTCCCAAGGGTTCCAGTTTTGCTTAGAAATTGGACATGGTGATTAAGGTTGGGAGGGGGGGCGAGGTGACTCAATGGTCCGGTAAATGGATCGATTTGGAAACCAGAATTGTCTTTGCGGTGTTGGTGTCCTGTTTATGTGTCAAGAATTGAGTTGTGTTTGGGAGAATGAATGTGGATTATAACATGTAGCAGGCCATGGCAGTGTAGGAACACGATCACCAATTTTGCATTGCAATGTTTGAGAATTGAATGACAGTGAGGGAGAAATGACATGTTGGATTGTGTGGAGGGGATGATATGTGGGTCCGCAGGAATGGATCAAGCTCTGGAGGAGCATGGAATGCGGTCCACTACTGAAGTATTTGTCCCTGGCAGCTGGTGGTGTCTGGAAATGGGGACCCGTCGGGAGGGGGATTTGGTTGGGCAACAAACGGTAAGGAGACCCTGGCGACCCAGGAGAGGCAAGAGAGCCTGGATGGTGCGGGGCCCTGCCCAGTGGGACGTACAGCAAAGGAGCTGTTTGGGGCTGTCAGGGACCCGAATAGTTGAAAGGGAGTGGGGGGGGGTCAAAAGATTCATAAGTCGGGTGACTTGCTTTTCGACTGTGGGCACCACAACCGGAAAACCCCCACATTTTGGTTGTACGGTACCTCCCCGCTCGCCTAGTTGGGATCACACATGTGTGTAATAACATTTAAGCCATGGTCTTGCAGGGTTGAATGAATAATCGATTATTGGGTTTATGTGAGTGTGTGAGGGAAGTCACCTGAAACCAAGTCACAAACCTACCAGAAAGACAGGGCCCACAGAACTGGAAAAAGTAAATTGGGAAGGCTCTCGCAGGTACATTGTGATTCACGGGGAATGCAGTCTTTAGAAGGGGGCTGTACAAACATTTTTAAAAAATGTTTTGGAAAGTTCTGGTCTTTTACAGTAGATTTGTTGCGTGTGCTTTATGACATTTTCTACCCACCGCAGGAGTTAGGAGCGAGGAACCAAGAGATTTGCAAATATTTGAATTATTGTGTTTCAGGGGTGTAGAACGTTAAGGAGAATAGGTAAGTTAGCTCTGGCTCGCTTCCCACAGCCCCTCCTAATTTATTTCATAGGCTAATTCGGATGAGTCGGTAAGTGCTAAAGCTGGAATGGTAACGCCTGCATTGAACCTTTGTAGTAGCATATGGTTCCGGGGGTGGGGGGGGAGGGCTGTGTTCCGGTTGTGGGGGAAGATAGAGGAATTTCATAGCAAAGGTAGGATTGCATAGAGTAGCATGGCCCGTGGACGAGCAGACGACATCTTGTTAACTTAAGTTGGGGAAAGTGTCAAGCTTAAGTTTGGTATGTGTCACCGCATGGGGGGTGGTGCTGTGTTAATTGGGTAGGGGTTAAGGCCAATTCTCCCAGTGTGTGATTGCCCTTGTGTCTTTTCCTATGTTTTTGCATTTACAAGACCGGTGATAAACAGAAATCACGTCCTTTAAACAACAACAACAACAACCAAGTCACACGTTCCGAGCAGGCAGAAACCCCGCTTCTCGGCTTTGTTGCCAACAGGCCATGCCCCGAGGCTTATGATTGACAGTGGACGTGAGTAGGTTTGGCAGAGAAAGCGAGTGAGGAGATGGTGGTTGGAAGAGAAGGAATTTACGGTTGCTTCTTTTCGACATGACGAAGAAGGCTGCATGATTCCCATGTTTGTGCTGTGTGAATTTGCCCATGTGCTGGAGCAAGGCGCTCGCTGTTGACTGTTCGGCTGAGCCGTAAAGTGTGTACGTTTCTGAGGAGGGAAGAAGAGAGTGCCTCGTGGCCTTATCACGGGGCCTCAGAAATCGTCTCGTCGTATGGTCCGTTGAAGGAAGGAGGGTGATCGTGGGGAACGGACCTGGTGCAAAAGAGGAACGGTCGGCATATATCGCTCATGAAAGAAGCTGCACAAGGGTTTCTGAGCCCTGGCATTTGGATACCGCACACAAATACCTCACGTAAGTTTCCTGCCCAGAGAGCGGCTCGGCTCATTTTGGGTGCGGGACAACGCGGCTTCATCGTCAAGCTGGAAAAGATCACTTCTGGACCCGAACTAAGTGTCAGAATAAAGAGGGATTTTTTTTCTTCCTTTATCTCTCCCCTTGTCCGTTTTTGTAATGTTTGTTAGAGGCACCTCGATTTTGGCTTTAATTTACCCATGTTTTATTATCATGTCTGATTTATTTCCATTATTGAATATTTGATTCATGTCCATTAATCCCCTATTTATTAAAGATTGCTTGTGCTCTTTAATAAAGATTGATAAAGACGATGTCATTTAACCTTCATTCAATATCCAATCCTCAGTGCCTGCACCGGCTCGTCCTCTCAACTACCTGCACTCACTACCCCCATCACACTGCCAATTTCTTTTCAGACTCACTCCATAAACATAATCAACTTTTGTCTTCAAATGATTTCACACTTTGATACATGCTGTGAAGTAACTATCCTTTCTTCCACATATCAATAACTATTGACAAGTACCAGTGTTCCATCCAATCCATTGGGACCATACTCTGTACAGAGCGTTGGTGCTGCGGAAGCAATCTCCAGGGCTATTGGCACAATCCTGGATGGGGCCACTCCGACACAGGATACTCGAATGGCCAAATCGTCCTCGCAAGCTGTTACTCACTTTGCGACCTCAAAAAGGATGACAGGCTGAGTCAAGGCCACCTGATATTAATTCAACAGCCAAGCAAGGATTTGAACTCAGGACCCTAGGATCCAAAGCCCTCCACCCAAACCATTAAGCCAACCAAGTGTTGCCACAACATCAAATTATGAAAGAAAAGGAAAATAACAAAAAATAAGCAATTATTGCGTTTTGCCATAATTGCTATGAAACTTTCACATAAACGATACAAAATTTCGTGAGATCTACTCAGAAGGCGAAGTTCAATTGTGATTCTCACCCACCGCACACAGGTTGGTGGACTCTATTTTTGGTCTCGCTCTCGCAC
Source organism: Eptatretus atami (assembly GCA_035128595.1). NCBI lineage: Eukaryota > Metazoa > Chordata > Myxini > Myxiniformes > Myxinidae > Eptatretus > Eptatretus atami. The sequence goes on along the minus strand of CM068958.1, from coordinate 114,661,976 downwards.
CCTCATGCCCTTCTTACTTCCCTTCCCTCAATCCTCCCCAGCCCACTCAGATTACATGTATTCATTGAAAATCTCACTCGTGTCACCTTCCCTAATTCTAACCTGAACACTGACTTCAATTCCTTAACCCCTCTATTCTCTTGTCCATGGGATGGACGTCTGTCTCAGGAGTGCTGCCCTTGCACCGCATTCTTTTCTCTCTACCCACACCTGCTCTCTTCTACTCCTGCAGACACCCCCTCTTCCTTAAATTGTGTTTATGCCAGTAGATTGAAATGTTGATAAACATAAACCACACAAATTTGAAGCAAATGCATCAAGCATGTTTTGATGCCTTATCAACACATCAGCCATCTTTTGCTATTTCTCTGTCTGGCTCTCAACTTGTATGAGTAATTTTATTATTCTCACCACCTTCCTGAGCAGACATACTTCATCCCATCACTTGATTCACAACTCAATGTTATATTGACCTGTGTTCGCTGTTTTCACTTTTCTTATATATGACAAGCTATGAGATTAATGAACAATGCATTTATTTCAAATCTCAACCGTCGGCTCGAATATTTCACCTCAAAATAATCCTCAACAAGCTTGGTTGAGCCAAGTTATAGTTTTCAAATCATTCTCATGATTGTCGTGATAACAATGGAATACCTTTTCTAATGGGGCAAAGATGATTCACCGTCTCAGTGGCCCTGTGCAGGAATAGCAATGTCAACCACGAATAACAATGTGAGCCATCACCTTGTAAACTAAACCTTGATATAGATTGTCGTACTTGACAAGTTCAAAATTCGTCACGTTTAGCAAAAGCCGAAAAAAAAACATTTTGTTTGACCTTCACAATCTTCTATGTCACAAAGATTAACTTCAAAAAAGATATCCTATAACATGCAATGTCTTCACTACAAACTTCAATCGATTGAATAGAGCCCATGCTGCAATAATCCACCATCTCATCGGACATACATGTATGTACAATCAACTTAACATGAATAATCAAATTATTTTTATGATTTGGAGGAGTTAAAAGCAAGAGTACTATCTTTTTATGGAAACAAATACAGTTTTTGTTATTAGTGCAATGTCGTGCATATTTTGGGTTGTGTGTTGTGACTGAGAGCAATTGGGACCAAATATCAAAACAATGAATGTTATTAATTGAAAGATGATAAGCGATGTTAAGATGTTAAGAAAGATGATAAAGATGAAAGATGATTTATTTCAGGTCACTTGAATAAACTGCCATGGGAGTGATGTGCGGATTGTTACTCCACACTGAAGGTGAAGGAGTTATGTTTTACCCCTTTCTGTCTGTTTGTTTGTACTTGCAAAATGGAGATTTTTCAATGATGTTGGTCATCGAATTATGTTATTCTTTCTGTTATTCTGTCTGTCTGTTTATCACCTGCAGGTCACAATTTTAACCGATCTTCACGAAAACTTTCCACGTGGTAGAGTTTGTCATAAGGAAAGAAGGATATTGTTTTTGAGGTCAATAGGTCAACATAGGCCAAAGGTCAACAACTTAAGTGAGATTTCTCAAATCCTCAATTTTATTCCGATTGACTTGAAATCTGAAGAGGATTTATATTCAGGTCACTGAATTAACCCAGCCAATTATTTTTTGAGGTCAACATCGACCAAAAGGTCAACCTGGGCCAAAGGTCAACACTAGGGTATTTCTAAAATCCTCTGAAGTGTTTAGGGGTGGAAGGAAAATAAAAAAACAAAGTTGATAAATGAGGTCGATCAAATAATAAAGTAATGGAAAGAGGAATTATTGGAAGGAGAAAGGAGTGTGTAAGAGTGGAGAGAGAGAGAGAGAGAGAGAGAGAGAGAGAGAGAGAGAGAGAGAGAGAGAGAGAGAGAGAGAAGAGAGAGAGAGAGAGAGAGAGAGAGAGAGAGAGAGTTTTAGGCAAAAAAATTTGAAATTTTTGAAAAAAAAAAAATGTTTGGATTCGTTCCAAAACCGTTGTAGCTATGTGAAAGGTAACATAAAAAAATTAGGACCACTGGACCTGTAGCTTATCTGGGCCCTGGCCTAATGCTGTAACCCAAATTTGGTAGAATTCTGACTGTGGGTCAGGTGAGGAGATTTTAAAGAATTTACGTGATTTTACTAAGTCCACCATGTTGACATATTTCCGGTCATGTGATTAGCATGACCTCCGCAATGTAAGAGCAGGACCCTGTCCTAATGTTGTAACCCCAATTTTGTAGCATTCTGACCGGTGGGTCTGGAAGTTGACCGTCAGGAATTTTGACACACTTGTGTCACGTGAACCGCATGACTTCCATGTGATCACGTGATCCGCATGACTTGCATGGCAAGTGGGCCTATGACTTACATTCCATGGTCACGTGATCTGCATGATTTACATGGCAAGTGACCCGTATTTGTTCGGTTTTGACCCGTTTTCTTTCTTCAAACCGTGGACCCATTTTCACATCGTTAAAACCCGTATTGGATAGAAAGTCGGAACTATTTCAGAAACGCAATGTTTGGCTTCCATTCTACTCGCATGGATTCACACACAGGTGACAGATCTGGAGCGATTTCTATCCGATATGCAAGATACCGCTCTAGTCTGACTCTATTGCTGGGTGACGTCATTGACCCAAACCGACCAATTCCTTCAATCCTCATCCGTACGCATCATCACTTCCTCTCGTCTACCATTTGTTGTCACCTCAAAATCAGTCAGTAGGCTATTTGCTTTCCAATTGGCTCTTCGACTTCTTCCTGTGATATTTATAGGTAGTTTCGAGGTATTTTGAATGGTCCAATTCGGTTCGGATTGTTTTCATTCATATACAGGATGTCACAAATTACTGTTCACATTCAAACCGTAATAAAAAAATGAAAGAAATGGGATACCATGATGTGGTTTGATGCTTGTGAATGAACGAACATTTCTCATAATTTTATTGTCAAGATTTGAAAGATCATCATATAGCATTCATCACTATTTATCATCACTTGGTCCCTCTAAACCAGGCAACACTGCTCTTTATTGTGGGGATGCAATTTGCAGTACAAGTGACGTCACGCGTAACAGGCGACAACTGGAAAAAAAAAGTAAATAAAATTTTGAGTAAATGTTCTTTATTTGAGAAATATTATGTATGTATGTTGTATGTTGTCTGACTTGGAACCTCCTTATCATTACTGATTAGTCAACATATCGAATAGCGTTTTTACCACATTTCGTTAACCTTTGCATGCTACATTGTTTACAGCCGCATGGTTCCCTGTTGCTTAATTTATTTTTTTCATAGGGCTGTGAATTTCAAGTGGTATTTGCCTAAAAAAACACAACTTGGGTGTCAAGTTAGACGAATAACGAAATTGAAAAGAAAAAAAATTTGGTTCAATTTTCTTTTTAATCTTGTTTGCAAATCCGTGATCGCAGCACGCAAAGGGTAAAAAAAAACCCAAAAAAACCCGGTTTTGATTCCTACCAACCTGTTTTTTTTTTTGTTGCTTCAACTTGCCATGTATGCCATAATGTTGTGATCCAAATTTGGTGGGATTCTGACTGGTGGGTTAGGAGAAGAAAATTTTTGAAGAAATTTATACAATTTTCACAAAAATTGGCTAAGTCGGCCATTTTGACACACTTCTGGTCATGTGATCAACATGGCCTCCGCAATTTAAGATCAGGAACCTATCTAATGTTGTAACCCAAATTTTGGTAGCATTTTGTCTGGGGGTTGGAAGAAAGATTTTTGAAGAAATTTACCAAGTTGGCCATTTTGACATACTTAAAAGTCATGTAACTGGAACAAGCTTTGCAATTCCTGTTACCAGTCAGGAGAGGAACGTTACTGCAAATTTTCAGCCGGATCAGTCGAGCGGTTTGGCCAGAGAAGTCGAAAAAGGAGACGGACAGACGGACAAACGGCACGCGATAACAATAACTTATCTGGAATGTAAATTCCAAATAAGCTAATATCCCCGACCCCATTCTTAGTGTAGGGAAGTGTTTTAGTCCCCCCAAAAATAGACTGGGCAGTATTGTGCAACGTCGGGTACTCCTGCCAGTACTGTACATCATAAATCAATCTCCCTCTGCTGTCACTAATGGATATTTAATTAAGCTGTTCTTCACAATTCCAATCTCCCTGTTGTCCAGCTAAGAGGTGTTGAATATTGCCTTTTTAAACAAAACCTCTTGTTAGCATGAAATATAATTATAGATGAATTTCAAGGAATCAAACCCAGGTTCTAGCTAGCAAACCATACCATTGCTCTGCTATCTGAGCTATCTGGGTGACCCACTGAGTGAGCAATGAAATTCTTCCACATATAAATCTATTTTTCAGTGCTCTGGTTTGCCAGAGGACCTGGATTCGATTCCTGGTCTGGGCACGTAATTTTTCCACATATATTAATGATGTTCGTTTCTATCTTGTTCATTTATCATTATATCGGCAAATTGGTTGTTTACAAAGTCCACAAGAATATGGCTATGCAAACAAGAAAAGGGAAAAGGTAGACAAGGTGGTATCTGAGATTGCAGCTCACTGTAACCTTGACGCCAGGTGAGAAAAACTGAGTTAAGGCAGAAAAAGGATTTCCACTGATGGGAAAAGACAAAACAACGTTGAGGTTTTATTAAGTTTAAGTCGCTTTGTGAAAATGAGATTAAGCAAATCCGCATGTTCTGTGCAGACAATGTTATACCACCAGCAAATGTCCTGTGTGCACTGCTGATCTTTCTAGGACTAAGAGATTCTTTCTTCTGAAAATGTCAATCAGTCACAGTGACACACAATTTCATATGGATTCTTTTTATGTCCTCAGGAGATATTGAAGTTCATGAAGAGATAAACACAATTATTATGACAGTAGACACTGGAAAAGGAGTTGTGGCTATTATAGGTTGGCTTAATGGGGAGAGCTGCATTGGAATCTAATGATTGCAGATTCAAATGTCAACCTTGCTGTGACAGCAATGGCAAATCACCAAGTGCATTCCATTGTGATAAACTGCTTTAGCAGCATTCATTCTTCTATGAATGTGACATTAGATGTATCATTGTAAGTCTCATATATTCTCCAAAAATAGTGAGAAAAATTGTTTGCGTTCTTTATTATTTTACTAATATAAAAGCCCGTCAAAAATGACGGTTGGAATTATTTTATTCAAAATATTCAAGGAGACTGGAAGATATGATGTTTCATAGCAAGAAAGTGTTATTTTAAAATACTACATGTACAAACGTGACGCCATTTTCTTTATCTTCTGGACGTTTCGTTTCGACGGTACAGCCTCGTGAGCGTGCCAAAGTCTGAAGCCTCGGCCTAGTGTCAGGTGTGCATATATCTTCTTAGTTTATTAGACATCCTACGTATGTAAATGAACACTCGTTTTACTCTGTGCACGTTGCACATCATGTGCAGCGAATTTCACCTTCCTTATTTATTTTTTTTTAAAAAGCTTCTCTACACCGCCGTTGAGTCTCGGTTTGCAAGTCACCATCTACAATTCCAATGGAAGAGAGGTAGTTGCATTTTTATGAAAAATCTTTTCGTATGTATTTATCCTGACAAATAGACCATAGTGGAACACACAGTCGTGTTAAAAGATTGGCCTTGAAAACTCTACTTAAATCGTCCTAATGAAGGGTGAGAGACAAATATACACTGTGTTTTATATCGGTAGATGATGCAGATAATTTTCTAACATTATGTATTTAGAATAGGCTGTCCTCCTTACCTCTGCCACCGAAGGTGGATGGAGGTTATGTTTTCACCTCCGTCTGTTTTGTGAGCAGAATATCTCAAAAAGTTGCGGCTGGATTCAGGCGAAATTTTGTGGACAGGTTGGTTGTGTGACAAGGACAAATTCCTTCGATTTTGCTGAAGATCCGGATCTGGATCTGGATCCTATAATTTCTTAAGTGATTCTTCACAATTGAGAGATCCAAAAACGATATATAGCACGATATTTCAAACAGTTATGGATGGATTCGGATGGAACTTGGTGGATGAGTTTGGTAGGTGATACGAAAAGATGATTAGATTTTGCTTCCGTTCCAGATGCAGATCTGGCTTATCAGTGGGATACAAAACGTAAACTGTTCAGCCTGGTGGGGGTATGTGCTCGACTTGAGTGCCGTTCTGGTGTTCTATCTGTATTAGCTGCCAGGGTGCTATGTGTTGACCCCTGTCCACTTTACATATTCCCCAATGGTGATTCATTTCCTATCAAGCGATTTTCTCTTTTGTATTTTCTTACAAACCTTCCCCATAATATGCAGAGAATGGCATAACAATAAGCATTTTCGCTTTCAGTGTGCAAATCAGCTCTCGTTGTAGAACATACAGAGTGCAAAGAGGAGGACGCTGTTTTCTCGTTGCCGAAAGTGCGCAGAAGATGCTGCTTTGTGATGGGTTTGAGTGTGAATAGAAGGACAGATTTTGTTGAGACTGGCAAGTGTAAGGAGCGAGAGAAGAGTACAGGACCCTGGACACTCCAGACTGAGATGTGATGTGGATCAGGTCAGGTCAGGTATGGGAGCATGTGCCAGAGCAGCGCGTCGCTGCGTCCACTTTCCGCCGGTACTCCAGGGGCCTCCGTCTGGCCATCCCCCAGGCAGATGCCTGGCCCATCCCCATCTCCTTGAGATGCCGATGCGGGGTGACTCCAGAAACCATCTTCAGCTTTGTTTTGGGGTGCTAAACGGACATTCACACCAGATCACCTTGCACCATATTCTGGCTGTGACAACCTCGAGGTGTTTCCAATAACTATCCATTGTTGCTTCATGGCTCACCGTACAACAGCAAATCAGCAAACAATACTTTCCTCTTTATTTTTATTTACCTACTCTTCTGTCGTCATGTCTGTCTCTATTCCACGGTACCTGCATGTTCAGGGTTTTTAAGAACTGCAGGGTGGCCTGAAAGTCGCTTTACCCCTCCCCAGTAAAACATTCGCTCTTAAACTCTTTTAATATAGAGTTTGTATTGTACAGTACTTTCAATAATTAATCAGTCATGCAGATTAAGTATGTTATTTATTTTATTTATTTGTCTTATGTGTTTATTTGTATAATTTTTAATTTTTTTGTGGACAAATAATACATTTCAATAAGCCTGGTGTTGGCTTAGTTTAGTGGTTAAGGTGGCTGGTTTGGGATCTTAGGTCCTGAGTTTAAGCCCTGTTGGCTGCTGAATTAACACCAGGTGGGGGTTGACTCAGCCTGTCATCCTTCTGGGGTTGGTGAAATGAGTACCAATGTACTGGTATAGGGCACATCATCAGCGGCATAGTCGTGCCCCACAAAAATGATAGCTACCTGGCAGTGAAACTGCCATATGCAAGAAGAAGAAGATACATTTCAATTTCATATATATTTATATATATTATTATATATATACATACATATAATATACATGTTGTATACATGCATAATTATAAATAACAGTAGATATTTTATATATTATATATGTATATATATATATATATATATATATATATATATATATATATATATATACACACACACACACCACACACACTATTTCCTTTCTTGCAAACAGAAAAGCTTTTGAAACTTTAGTATATTGATTTGTTATATTTCTGCCTTCCTCATTGGCTGATGGGCAAAACACTATAGCTCTGCATAAATATTTATCGCCATGCACATTTAGCTGTTCAGCGTGGGCCACAAGGGGCTCGGCAAAACATGTTCGATCATTACAAATGATTGTACTCACGGCTCAGTGATCCAGACTGTCTGCAATCTGGTTTGGTGAAGAGACATGGTCAGTTGGCTGCTCAGACACAATAGTGATAACGAAAATCTGTGTACCCACTAAATTAGGAATGCTGTAATTACTGTCCTCCTTTCGTTATGTTCGCTGCCTCAGTAACCTGGGCAGCAAACATGCTAAGAGGCTCAGAGGGATTACATCTGACAAGAATACCTCCCAATTTCTCCACTGAGTGCCTCGGTTGCATTTAGTGCATGCTTTGGGTATTGGCTAACATAATCCTTCCCTATATGTCTTGCAGTTTTTATGTTAAATACTGCAATAAATACCGTAAGTATCAGATATACGAGGGGCATTCGATTTTTTTTTTCCGACCAAGTTGCAACAGTCCAAGAAATGGAAAGGATTCTAATTATTTGTTTTACAAATATATCAGAAAATACAAACTTACATTTTTTTAAATTCCTTTACAACCAAAGTATAATTACAATGGGATATATGTATTGTTGTGTCTAATATATAAAGGTCTTTCTAACCACTGCCTCACTGACTCATTGATATAAATGTTTCGTACCTTGTAGGTGGGGTAGAAAGCTAAAATTTGTTATACAGATGTAACTCTAAGCCAATATCAGGAAGAAAAACACAGAACAGCCGGAAAGTTTCCGCAAACAAAAATATCCATGAATAAGAGTCGGCTGGTGCAGCCTCGGTCTGCTCACTGCCAGTCATGTGACCCAAGACGATAGACTAAGAAATGGAATGCTTTGCAGAATATCGTCATGCACAGCTTTTCATTTCATAGCGCACACCAAGCTTTTCATTTCGCTTCAAGCAGTGGTAGTGGAATGTTGTGTAGTGGAGAGCATGACTATTCTTCCATTTGCAACGTGTTTTTGTGGAGCTTTGACCTTCTCTCTCCAGACAGTGTATAGTGGTAAGTGATGAACATGGCGATGTAAAATGTAAAATGAGGATGTAAAATGAAGTGAAACTCGCAAAAATGACAAATTGTTGTTGTCGTTGGTTGTTGCCCATAAACTGCAATATTCCATGCACTATTTTTTTTTTTTTTTTTAATCCTTTGAGAAGTATTACTATTTATAATTTTGTGAGCTCCCTCCGTGTCTTTCCTCCTGGAAAGACGGGATTTTAAAAGAGTTGAAGGAGACCGGAATTTATACATTTGAAAGATAGCTATTACAAGTGATTCATATGTCTTTCTCTCTGATCTATGATGTGCATAAGTATTGATACGTTTTACATATTGTTAAGGCTTTGTGTACCATACTACGTCTATCTTTGACATCACTGATGTCACTGACGGTGATTTTTGCCATTCCCAGGCAAAAATGCTACAGTTAGAACGATAGCATATGAGAGTTGTACTCTCATATACGATAGTTGGCAAGAGGTCCTACTACAGTAGTCTGCAGAGAATTACTTCAGGAAGAAATGCTATTTTGCTTCAAATAAAAAAGTAGCTTACTTCAACAATAATAAGTGTAAACTAGCCGGGAGGCGACGATGGTTCGAGGGCATTATTGAACAATGCCCGATAGGTACACTTGAGTTAGTGGAAGCCTTTGAGGAAGCCCTACCTATTCTTTCCGTCAAAATTGACCAAATCAAATCGGATTTTTTTATATGTTGTACTTATGGACATTACGCACAGCTTCTAGGAAATGAAATTGCGAGAAAAAAATCGAGAAAAAAATAAAATAAATAAATATAAATTCAAGTGGCGTGGCCCACAAGGGCGTGGGATGCCCCTCATACAAAAAGACACAACTAGACCATGATATCTAGCTTGTGTCCAAGTTTCATGAAGATCGCATCAAACGTCACGGAGCTATGCTCTGGAGAGAGTCACAAACAGACACACAGACACAACGAAAATAGTGGTCACTGCTGGCGCCACGAACCAAAAACACAACAAAATTCTCACAGTGCATTAGCAAATTAAGTTGTGAATTCAGAACTGCTCACCTACTCTGAGCAATTTAAACCTTATATTTTTTTCAGTCTGTGGGTTGTTTAGATTCAGTATTTACCTGCATTTGCGACAGAAAAAGAGCTAAAGAGTTCAAAGAACACTTCACCCTTGGGGCATCCAGCATGCGGCCCACAGACCAAGTGGGGCCCACCTGACCCCGGGGTGTGGCCCACCTGGGATTGACTTTGGAAACTTGTAATGAAAACTTTGGAAGAGTAATTGTAATTGCCTTTAAATAATGTAATGCAATGAAACGGAAGACAAAGAAGGAACCCGAAGAAGTAAAGAGGAAAGATGGAGTCATCAAGAGGAACCTGGTTAGGATTTGGGTTTCAGCTGCTACTCCACAACCCTCAAACCCATACAGGTGCAGCCAAGTGAGCCTTACAGAAAAAATTCTGCAAGAATTCACTTCTCCTTGGGAAAAAAGATTACGAAGAGAAGAAATAGATGGTAAAAGAGATGAAAGAGAAGAAAACGCCAGAATTAGAATGAATAAACAGAATGATGCAAAAAATCTGAATGAACAAAATTATAAAAAAAATAAATAAATGAAGAATTGTGAAATATATATATATTTTTTGTGTTCGACTGATTTTTTTAACTTTAATAACCTGACATGTTTCCCGTTTATTTTCATGGCCTAATGCGTACTTTTTAGATGGATAAAAGGCTAAAAGAACAAATCCCCAGGAATTTCACGTGGCAGAGCAACATGCTTTCAAAATGCTATGGTCATGAACCACCGAAAAAGAAGACTCGAACTTTGGAAGCTGAAAATCGGAGATTCAATCCTGAATGTGAAATGGAGCTTTTTGTTCCAGAAAAGGACACGAAACCATACTACCAACTTTGCAACAAAATTCTGTCTGTTGGTAAAAATACAACATTAAACGCCATTATGACTTAAATCACAGTGAAATTGAGAAGAGATTTCCGCCCAAATCTGAGAAAAGAAAGCAGGAGATAGAAAATATAAACTCTGCTAAATGTGCAGTTGTGAATGAAAAAATTCATTTTTACAAATAAATTTGATTAAACTTTTTTGAACTGCTTTTGTATTTCTGCTGAAACAAAATCCATATTTTTGCATAGCTACCAGGCTATACTTCACCATTGTTATCAATAAAAAAATCCATGCAGCCCGCACACATGGATTTCTGAACATGTGGCTCACTATTGAAAAACTTGGACGCTCCTGCCTTACGCCCATGCAAAAAGACAAGGGTGAGGTTTGCGAGCAGCAAATTTGATTGTTCGAGATGATGTTCAATGATGTATATTTTATCCAAGTACTGCTAAACAAGAGATTTTGAAAGTGCCAAGAAAGCGATTTGTGTTCTTCAGTGTTCAAGTAGATAATTCAATTGAAATAAAATAAAGATTTTAAAGGTTGTATATATTGTAACGGCTGTGGAAATTCGCAATACACCATAAAGGGTCCTCAGGTGAGATATATCGATAAGTTCATGTGTAGTTAGCCCACACCCATTGTTTAGAGGGAATATGTGTGATTCATCCGGGCTGCGACGCTTTGAGTTAGCCATTTTTCTTTCTCTATCGTTATTTTGGACCATGAAGCCGCCAACAAACTCAAACACCACCACCTTCGCCTCTTTACCTCCACAACTCCATCCCGCAAACATCGCTTCACCGCCATTCCCAAACGACGCCCGCTAACAACCAAACCACCACAGCAAACCCACCACCACCTTCGCCTTTCTCCTTCCACAACCATCAACCACACCACCAGTCAGCACCGAACGTTGTGCTGTCCAGGGCCCGTTCGGTGATTCTTGCCGAACGCAGCAAGCCACGAGTGTGAATGCGTTCCTTTTAGGAGAGGAAAACGGATCAGGAGAGGCTCACGCCCCTTTTTCTCCGTCCAATGGGCGAGCGTCGGGCGGTGTGGCCCCGCCTCCAAGCGCGTTTTGACCCTCGAATCTGCATACAGCTCCTCCCAGTCTATAAAGACGCGAGAACAACGCAGCTCGTATGTGAAGAAAGGAATGGAGAAACGGGTGGAGAAAAAAGTGAAGAAACGTGTGGAGAAAGTGGCGCAGAAAAGGGTGCAGAAAGTGGCGCTGGTCGGAAGTCGTGGAGTCTGAGGCGTGTGTTTGCGGGGATCCGACGGCGAAGGGACGGAGCTCGGAGTAGAGGTCGAGGGACGAGTCGCGGAGTGGAGCAGGGACGCAGGAGAGGGCTCAGGGGCGAGAGTTCGCCGGAGTCGGTGCGGTCCCGGGACCCCGCTAGCGGGACGGAGCATCCGCCATTCCCCTCTCCCGACCCCGAGCATCAACAATTCCCCCCCCCCATCCGCGCTGAGATAGCGCCGGTAACCCCGTCCGTTCCCCAACCCAACGTGGTGCCTGCGCGACGCACGCCTAGAGAAGCTCACCGACCATACCAGGGGCACGGAGTCAAGCGCGTTACGCGGACATTGCGGCTAGCCCGCCATCGCGCCACGAGGGTGCGGGTAAGACCCCTTCGGTCTCGTGGACCTGCGATCACCCAGGTCCCCGTTCATTTGGTCCACAGACCTGTCTGCCTTCTTGCCTATGAGGGTGGCTTTCGTTTTCTTTGCTTTTTGTGTAAATGTATGTGTGGCACCAGTCTTGTAAGAAACCTGTATAATTGTGCTGAAAATAATTGCCTTTTTTATTCGGTAGTAACTCTGTGTATTGTTCTTGCTTTGACTGTTATATGTGCATTACTGTATGGCTGTGAATACGTGCTTGTCTGAGTGTGAATAAAAGTGCTGGTCAAATTGTTTCCCATTTCGTTGCGTACTTTCTCTTCGGTTGAAAGTTCCATCTTGCATCATGTAAGGGATTGGTAGTGGGTTGAAACACCCGATAAGTAAATCTGAACCGTCGCGGTCGACGATAACTCGCTCGGTTATCCCTGCAGCACGGAACGAGCCGCTTAAGCGGTTCGTGTCCGAGGTCGACCTGCGGCGTGGTACAACTCCTCGGTACGCTACCCGCGCGGGTACTTAGGTATATCGACATTCGGCGATTCACCCTATTCGCGCGGGTAGAATGCGGACTGGGTTGTGGTGAGGTTTAACCCCCACCCGTGACTGGCTCCTGGCGGTAGTTCCAGGAGGGTCACGACTGAATTGTCCGTTCCGGTGGGCGACGCGGCGCGATTCGAGTTACGTGGCCGATCGCACGCCGGGCGGGTGAAATTCGTAACAATATTATTTTTTCCAGAAGTTTGCCACCGTTGATGCAGCACCTTTTACACCAACTTATTCAACACGTTACATTAGTTATTTGCGCCCGTTGTTTGTGTCCTTTATAATGTCGCTAAAAACAGCAAGATTCTTGTTTGGAATGATTTTCAATTTTGTTTGACTGGCAGACAGGTAGACAGACTAAAAAAATAGAACCGCCTGTCCTGAAGCTCACCTGGATCAGAAGCAAGTAACTCAAACCACTTGCAGAAACACTTTGACACTGAATTTTTAATGCCGTGAACAAACTTTGTACATCAAGGGTGATGAAGGTTGTGGTCAAGTTTCATTGAAATTCTGTGTGTAGTTCACGAAGAAGAGAGCAAATACCTATTTTCGGGGTGGGGGGGAGATAAGAACCCCCCCCCCACCATAGACTCCCTTAATAAGCGCAGATTTTGATGTGGTCAATACACTTTGGTACATGACTGCTGATAAAGGCTGCGGTCAAGTTTCACTGAAATTGTATGTGTAGTTTTGAGAAGAGAGGAAAAACTATCTTGG
>CM068958.1:114629265-114645084 GCA_035128595.1 Eptatretus atami | reverse complement strand
CAGGAGGCGGGCCGTCGAGGCGAGACGTGGGCGTAGTCAAGAAGCAGGAACACTCCGTGTGAAAACACCCACACCGAACAGCAAACTTCAATTCCCTCACACGGAGGATTTCTCCATCCTTTATAGAGCCCGAGGCTCGGGGGAGGAGCTATGCCGAATCCAACGTCATCGCCCGAGTCGGGCGCTCCGACTGGCTCCGACCCCTCACATGGTCCGCCAGCCTGGGCCAGGTTTCGGGCAGATGCTGGTGCAGCCCGCCCACCTTGCTGCCAAAGCGTACGTGACTCGCTGCACATGTCTGGTTTCGGGTCGACGTTGATGCACGGTTATGGTAGATGAGACGAGACGAGGGGGCAAGCAGGCAGATTTACCTCAGAAAATAAAAGAGTGGGGAGAAAATAAAAGGGAAAAATGATTTAATAATCCTAACTATTATACCATCGCAACGCACTCCCTTGTTTTCCCACTAAACAAAAGGAAGGGGTCTATTCTTGCAATCGTATTTAATGGCATAACTGTCTCGGGACACCTATCTGTTGTATGCATGTGGTTCCGAGAACCGCAACAATATATATTATTTATATATATATATATATATATATATATATATATATATATATACTGTATATATATATATATATATATATATATATATATATATATATGTATCATGATGGTTATGAAACCGGCCCCCAGGTGAATGAACATCCATGAGATGTCGGAGTTCAACAGTGAGTTATATCGTTAGTATAGGTGCCCAAACAGGCCCCCACCCATTGTCCTCTAAGGGAAACATGGTATATGTGTTGTGTGGTGTATGGTATGTCTTCTTGCTCCTCCTCTATACCCCTCCTGTTCTTCCTTTATTCCTCCTTTAAATCCTCTTTCATTCAATGCTCATTTCCACAGTACCATTTGGTCCTCTCTCTTTACTAAATTACCATTTAACATTCTTCAAGTATATATCGGGTACAACCCACTCTTTGTAAATTCCATTTCTTTATTTTATTAACCCTCTCATACAGCATCACACACAACCACATTCTGAAACACAGCACCTCAGACAACGAAGCAGACAACAACATTCCAGACTTAAACTTGGGGATGATTGACAGCCAAAGGAGAGATTGGCTGGTGAATGCACAAATGAGGACGTGCTATCACGAGTCAAAGGGCAAGTGACGACCTTTGATCCCGGAAACTGCACCCCCATGAACTCTGATGCCCCAAGTCTCCACCCCATTCAAGCTGCTTAAAAGGTGGAAGGCCAGACCATTTGCTGCTGTTGGAATGCCCTCGGGATCATGTTGTTTTAACACACTTGGGATCGTGCTGTTGGAACTCGCAAGGGATCATACTGTTGGAACTCACGTGGGATCGTACTGTTGGAACACGCTGGGGATTGTACTGTTGGAACGCACTCTGGATCGTGTTGTTGGAACATGCTTGGGATCATGCTGTTGGAGCATGCTCGGGATCGTGCTGTTGGAACACGCTGGGGATCGTGCTGTTGGAACACATAAGGGATCTTGCTGTAGGAACACGCTAGGGATCAGGCTGTTCAAATGCGCAAGGGATTGTGCTGTTGGAACTTGCTAGGGATCGTGCTGACATGCACCATGGAGGCGGTGATTGCCAATCTTTGAGCAGAACAGGGTAATGTTGTGTTATGCAAAACCTCCTGTGCAGGTGAAGCCAGGTGGAGGACTGGGGCACAAAGGCACACGGAAAGCACATCACATTTATAAAGGAATTGCTCAAGGCGGTTTGGTCAGGGCGATATAGTAAGCTGTGGAGTTATGGAGATGATTGGAGCACTTTGGGGAGGGGCCACCCTGCAGGGTGGGATGGCCTGAAAGATAGGACCACCCACACCAGCGGGTGGCTAATGAGATGGTCCAGCCATTTTTGAGGGAAGTCTAGGAGGTGATCAAGGCCATGTTGAGGCAGATTCAAGCTTACATTTTACACCAGAGAAGACATCTCTCTCTCTGCTTAGCAGCCATCCTCATTTCCGAGCCTCCTCCTCGTCATCGCTCCCCGAGCTGCTCTTCACCCGATGCCATGCCGGCCTGCACTCATCATCCTTCAGCCACAACCAACTAGTGCCTGCTTTCATTCCTCGCCTGTGCTCCCCATCATGATTTGAGTCCGGTATTTTGGCGCAGTAGCAGGTTATTTCTTCCATTTGAAAATATGATCGGATGTTGCGTCTTTCTCGTCCTATTTGTCTGTCGTCGTGCACCAGATCTGTCTGGGTTTTGTTGTATTGTCAATCTTGTCCCGTGTACGTATAATTTTTGAAAAAAATATATCTGCATTTAACTCTCAGAAACATCTTCCCACCTTTTGCCTTTCCGCTCATACAAATGCCAATTTTGGCTTGCATTTGGGTGAACCTTGGGGGATGTAAATGGTAATAGTAAGTCTGAATTCAGTATAGTGAATTCAACATCGTTTTCTGTGTGGATGCAGTTAGGGGTTTGTGTGGATGCTCTGGAGAAAAACTCTGTTATAGTGAACACCTCTTTATAGGGAACATGGATTAGCATTGCCGAGTAACACATAATGTAAACAATAGTTTATTTTAAAACATTTGAGCTTTTTACTATGAAGGATGAAACCAAAAATGCAAACAACCTGAATGTTGTTTTTTTGCATCTCATTGTTTTGTACTAATTAATCTTTAGAGAAAATCTACTCGTTTCCCATCAAGGAAGTCCCTTTACCTTCAAAACAAGCTGGTTACTACACAATTACCCTCATTATGAAATTTTCTCATCCCACATTTCCATGGATAGGTTTTGTTATAGTATTCTGAGCCAGCAGGGAGCGCTGCATCACAGTGCAAAATAAAACAAGAAAAAGAGCAATCAGAGATTGCAGACCCGAGCCAGGACTTGTTTTGTGTGGTGTATTTTGTGCGGTGTTTGTGTACTGGTGTGTTACGTAATTAATAAGAGACATAATTAGAACGGCTACTTTATAACTGCTGGCAGTGATGACCGGGTACCAAGACGTCCCGCTTTGATGCGACTCAGCTTTGATTGGACACCTGACCCTGACCCATGACGTTTTTTTATATTAAACTGAATTCAGAATGGGATTAAAATTAATTCAATTCAAATCAAATGGAAGACCAAATAAGTACAGTCCTGCATTGGAGTAATCAGAAGTAACTTTAACAAGCAAAAAGCAAAGATGAAGTCATCAGGAGGAACCTGGATAGGATTCACATTTCAGCTGCTACTCCTCCACCCTCAAACCCATCCAGGCACAGCCAAGTTGGCCTTATTAAAATAAAAAATAAAAAATAAAAAAACAAGAAAAGAACCCAGATCAAAAAAATTAAATAATTCTGGTTGCCAGACTATTTGTCCGATCAAGTTGAAATTTAAAACATTTATTCCCCATCACTACGAGATCATAATTTTGAAGTTTCACATTGATTGATTAAAAGTGTTTCAAGAGAAAACATTATTTAATATTTTTCTTAAATCCAATGTGGCTGCCAAACCATGTGACATCAATTATTCCTGAACAAACTTGGACATGCATGCGTTGGGGAACATTTGGGTGAAGCTTCCCCTCGATCTGTGCAGCCGTTCTGGAGAAGAAGATTTTTTTTATATGTTTTCGGGTAAATCCAAGAGGGCTGCCAAACCATGTGACCTATGACATCATATTTGTGAGCCTTTTGTTCCTGGTGGACAGGCGGTCATACCACTAAAGTTTGGCCTCGATCTGTTCAGCCATTTCAGAGAAGATTTTTGAAGGTGTAAAAAAAACAACAATATGGCTGCCGACCGATGACGTCATCATTTTTTTTTTCTGTGGATCTTTTTATCCCGAGATGCCCCTCAAAAATTTTCATACTGATCGGATGTGACATTCTACATATGGAATTTTGACGTCATAATGAAGGCACCTATGATGTAATAAAAAATCAATAAAGTTTCCTTATTTTGATATTTGGTTTATTGGTTTGTGCTTGTGGCCATTTGTTTATTCTGTCGTTGTACTGGAATAATGATATTGTGAGTTGGTTTATGGCTTTGATTTTGTTCCTTGGAGAAAGGTATGTTTTTAGTATCAGCCTTGTTCTACACAGGTGTTCTTTAGCTGATTGTTTTGTGCATTTGTTTGTGACATATCTGCTGACCCTCTTCTCCTCTATATGATGTTTCCTTGTCTAGCTTCTCAATTTCTTTACCTCTGCCACCGAAGGTGGAAGGTTATGTTTTTCACCCGTGTCTGTCTGTCTGTCGGTCTGTCGGTCTGTCGGTCTGTCGGTCTGTTTGTTTGTCTGTCTGTTAGCCTGCACACAAACAGTCAATCTCAAAAAGATGTGTATGAAAATTTGGATGAAATTTTGTGGGCAGGTTGGGTGTGTGACAAGGACAAACTGATTAGATTTTGAGGAAGATCCAGATCTGGATCTGATCATATTTTAAAGTAATCTTTCACCATTGAGAGATCGGGCCAAAAAACGATAAATAGCACAATGTTTGAAAAAATTTATTGGGCCTGATATGTTCTACTGGACAGGCATTGTGTGCCGGAAGTATGTGGTCTACCGAGTGCCCTTCTCGTCTTCAATTTGTAATTTGATTTTTATTGTCTCTCCAGATATTTCTATTCTACTGTAAATCAATAAATGGAAAGATATGTTTGTTTGTTTTGCCTTGAAATAAATTCTGCCCCAGCGATTTCTACTGCTCTACTTTTCTACCACTCTGGCATTCCTGTCTCTAATTAAAAGAGATGTTTGTGCGTGTGTGTCGCCATTTTCCTTAGAGATGGCTAAACTGATCTTTGCTAAACTTTCAGAGGTTTACCAGTGAGTGTCGGAGTGTGGTTTAGGCAAAACAAAATTTTATTTTGGAAAAAAAAAAATCGCACGAAAGTGGTCTAAGCAATTGTAGGCTTATAAGACTACTAGTACTGCAGCATAGCAAACCAATTGTTCAACTTTTCATAAAAGCACCAAAATTGGTACATATGTTGACTAATGTATTCTGAACAATTCTGGATATGGAGCCACTCGAGATTTTGCCTTGGTCAGCTTTGGCGGCCATTTTCCAAAATGGCCGCCATTCTACTTTAACAACATGGGATATCTGTCATTGTTATTCTCTTTGTAGGTTTCTCAGAGGTGATAAATACTCCATGTGATGTGCATTTACAAAGGAAAACAATACAAATGTCATTTGTGTTGATTTATTATATTTCCAACCATTGTATTGGGGGAAAAATGGTCATTTTTATGGGAAAATCCATTTTCGCACACAGCATCAGTGACAGGGTCAGAAGTATTTTGTTGTGGTGGTGCCAATCCAAATGCCAATGAGGAGACACGTCACGATGAAGAAACACCGCGTGCACAGGAAGCATTTGGCAAAGATGTACAATCACTTGTGGCTGTCATTGAAGAGCTGGGGAATCCCTTTGAGGAGGATAGTCCAGATTTGCTGGTCCTAGACACCAAGGAGATTGCCGATCCTGCAGTGACTAGGTGACAAGAACAAGTTGATTAAATTTTATTTCAGGTCCGAATCCATATCCGACCTGTCAGTGGGATACAAAACGTAAACTAATCAGCCTGGCGGAGGTATATGCTCTACCGAGTGCCCTTCTAGCGACATATATAACTCGAAGGGCACTCGGTAGAGCTCATACCTCCTCCACATAATGCCTGATCCACGAGAACATATTGAGCCCAATACATTTTTGAAATATCATGCGATACAGCACTATATCGTTTTTGGCCCTTTCAATAGTGAAGAACTACTTAAAAAATTAAATAATTCTCAAATCCAGATCCGTACGCAGATCTTCACCAAAATCGAAACAATTCGTCCTTGTGACACATCCAACCTATCCACCAAGTTTCGTCCGAATCCGTCCACAGTTTTTTTTGAGATATCGTGCTATATATCGTTTATGGCCCTATCTCTCAATGGTGAAGAATCACTTTTAAAATTCTAGTAGTCAGATCCGGATCCGGATCTTCAACAAAATCTAATCGTCCTTGTCACAACCGAATCTGTCCACAAAATTTCATTCGGATCCGTCCACAACTTATTGAGATATCCTGTACACAGACAAACAGACAGACAGACAGAAAGGAGTGAAAATATAACCTTCTTCACCTTCGGTGGCAGAGGTAACAAACAAACAAAGAGACTCCCTTTTGTAATATCATACACTTGATACATAGATATGCCGAGATGAGATCTGCTTGATGATCCAACTCCATTGGCCTCGAGGGAATTTCATACATGTTGACAAGTCACAGAACAACTTAACAACTACCATCATCACTGGCACATGCAGTTAAATGAAATAGAATTGTCCTATCAGCTTTTCACCTCAGTCATAATCAGGATTACAGGAAGGTTATGGGTAGAATTGGACAAAAGACACTTGATATTGTCTCTTATCCGAAATATTGTTTTTAAATGGTGTCGTGTTAATCACATTCGCTTAATATGTGAAGGTCCTTTGTTCATCTCTTGGCAAAAGCATTAAAGCTTGGTGATGGCCAAACGGTTAAGGCTGTTTAATGTTGGCTTCGGATCTTAAGGTCCTGAGTTAAAGCTCAGGCCATGCCAAAACCACACCAGGCGAGTTGACTCAGCCCACCATCCTTCCAAGATCAGCAAAATGACCTGCCCAGGATTGTTACACCTAGCCAATGAAACTGTATCAGCAGCCTTATGTGCTCGATTGCATGATAAAAATCATCATCATCATCCTATATACTGTACCTGGGTGGAATGTTGACTGTTGTCTGACAAACAAAATCCATCTTCAAAAGTATAGTCAGACAATTGCCACACCAGTCATTGTAATGAGGGTCTAACTCTCACAACATGGGGAACTAGAACACCCACTCTCGCTCTGGTATCCATACCAGCTGAACATTGTGTTTTCTGAACATTCCTTACTGGCTGAACATTCCTCTTTGGAAAGCCTGGTCGACGATGATCTAAAAGCTGCGTTGCATGTTTAGAGCGATATGTTCATTGCGATTCACTCCAGTCATCAGCCTCCCAGTACTGGTGACTATTACTCCATTGCATATTCGTCAGTCACTAATCACTGTAAAGAATGCTGCCATGAACTACAACAAGCTCCTAAACAATATTGTGTTAAACAAGTTTAAAAAAAAAAGACATAAAATGTCATAGCCCCGTTGTTTTAGTAATTTTGCTGTACGGAGTTAAAGGGCTAGCCCGTATTTATATACAATTAAAATGGCCACCAGTCTACCAGTCAGCCATCTTTGATCAGATTGCAAAATAATGTGAGAAGCACGTGTATGCCATCTTGTACTGTGCTTGTGCCAAATTTGAACAAAATTGAACCATGAATGTCTGAGAAATGATTGGGGACACATTTAAGTAAGAAAATGGCCACCAGTCAGCCATCTTGGATCTGATCTCTAAAAGAAATGATGTGCTTATGTAAGACGTCATTTTGTTTTTTTTTTTTATCAGTGTGCAAGTTGAACAACATCGGTAAATGCATGTCTGATAAATGGTTGAGACGTGTTCAACATCGGGTTTTTTTTACAACTAAAATGGCCGCCAGTCGGTCATCTTGGATCTGAACTCAAAAACAAAAACAACAGACGTGCATATGTAAGCCATCATTCGTTATCTGTGTGCAAAGTTTGAACAACATCGGTAAATGCATTTCCGAGAAATGGTTTAGGACGTATTCAACATCGGGTTTTTTATATAACTAAAATGGCCGCCAGTCAGCCATCTTGGATCTGAAGTCGAAAAAAAACATGACGTGCAAATGTCAGTGTGACCACTCCTTGGCTTTTTTTCACAAGATCTTGGCTAGTCGTTGTTCACTTGGCGTCTTGGTTTTCTGTAGGTTTTCTTGCGTATAGGTTTTCTATTATCATCGCTTTTTCTCCGAAACCTTGTGAATTCTTGGCTTTTTTCATTGGCTCACCTTGGCATTTATGAAAATGAGGAGCGGTCACACCGGCAAATGTACGCCATCATTTGTTATCCTTATGCCAGGTACGAATAAAATCGGTCCATAGATCTCCGAGATATGGTTGCGGACGTACGGACACACGCGTGGGCATGAAAATTGAGACCAAATCCATAAGCCTAAGTTTTGGACTAAGTCAAACAGGGGCTAATAAACCTTTGAAGGATCTGAAATCATGCACCCCATTGTGCCACAGAGCTAAAGGTTCACTAAAAACTGACCAAATTTTGCCTGACACACAAAAGCAAAAGAAATGTGCTGAATAACATCTTTCCTGCGATAGATGGAGAATTGAGCGGCAAGATGAGACGACAGAAAAAGAATGCACTCCGGCCCTGATGTCTCTCACCAACCTTGATCTTCCTTGTCGCTCATCGCTTCAACTGAATCGACTCCTAACTGGCCACGGACGCGCAGCCCATAATCTGGATCACTGGGGCGTGTGACAGTCAGGCAACTGTGATTGTTATCCACTCAGCAACCGGCGGCTAATGTTGTCGAGGATTGCTCACAAAGAACTCGGCCAGGCAGGTTTGTACAGTTCCATCGGTTGAGTCCCTTGTAATCGAGTGGCTCCAAGGGGTTGACTTGGGTGTCTAGTCTCCCACTTCACATAGCAGAGGAATAGTTGACTCATGTTCTCGTAATTACATAAAAGTATACCAATGTCCATTAATCTGATTGATTTGCAGTAGACATAAGCTCTCCCAGGAGCCTCAGATGACTGTAAAATAAATTAATTTATGAGCTGCTGACTGTAATAGCAATTTAAAGTTTTGCTTAAGTGGGAAAATGTGTTCACCCAGACTCACCAACCTTTTTTTTTTTTGTGTTTATGGTCCAACAAATATAAAGGGCATGCAATTGTACACAAGCAAACAGTTCCGAACTTGCAATAAAGTAGATGTACGTGATGCCATTCTTGGCTGCTCAACCAGATGTTTCAACGTTAGGGATTGCCAAGGAATGTGTATATAAGCTTGTAGTCAACAAAACAACACTTATGTTGTACTACATACGTTGTTATTTATTTATTCATATGCAGGCTGTGGCTGCTTGGCTGCATCATATTCTGGGTGTGCAGCTGTGCTGCTGATGCAATGTCTCTGTTGTGACTGATGCAATCACACTGGCGTTCATTTTGCTGACCTCAGAAGGATGGCAGGCTGGGTTAACCCTACCTGGTGTTAATTCAACAGCCTTAGAGGAGCTTGAACTCGAGACCCTATAATCCTAAGCCAAGCACCTTAACCATTAGGAGGTTTGAACTGAAGACCCTAGGATCTTAAGCCAAGCACCGTAACCATTAATCCATCTTCAGCCAAGCACCTTAACCCTTAATCCAACACCAGGTCTACTACATCCATTGTTCTTGAATAAACAATGCCACGTGGCCGTTTTTGACACGACAGTGCATCTCTTGAACATGTCTTGAACGTTTTGTGCAGTTAGTTACCCAAGTGTTACTTTGGCTTTAGCCAAAGTCAATTTCTGTGTCCCTTGGGTAATGACACTTCCAATAGCAATGCTGTTCTTTCAATTTTGTCCGATTGCAATGCGTTATTTTCTATGTTCGCACTTGGTGGGATCTCAGGTGGGATTATGTGAGCACTACAGTATATGCACTCGTTTTTTTTTGACCATTACTTCCACGAATTTTGTGGGCATGGGAAGTTGAAGTTTTGTCAGATTTGCTTGTGGATTATTTGTTCGTGCACATTGTATATAGTTGTTCTGACATGGGTTTTTACATTTTGAGACGAGGTGTCGGTGCTTTCTGTTTCTATTTTACATAACCTCTACTGTACTTGTCTTATTTACTCAATGCTGCCATTTCCTTAAAGCCGTTGGTGTAGCTATCTTGATTTTGAGCATTTATTGTAACTCCTCCATCCCAGTTAATGCCACATTCTTCGGCTATCAGCCAACCTAATAAGCCTTAAAAAAATACACCTATCCCCCATCTGTCCAGCTTTCCTACACTTCTGTAATTCTGCTGAACAACCGTGTGAATTTGTTGATATTTCGTTTTATAAAGTCTTTGCAATTGTTTGTGGCTGTATTCGCTGCTGCTTTGATTTCCAGTGTAGCGTTGTATATTTACCGCGCGGATGCGAAACAAAAAGATGGGTTAAGCAATCGGTTCACTTCTGCCCGTCCATCCAGAAACATCAGTTTATGTTCGAGGCATAACAATTTAAATTGAATATTATATTTTGAACACGAATCGGAAAACAAAACCTGCAGTTTAGTAGTACTTTGGCTCTGAATTCCCACTTCCCCCACTTCCCACTGAATTCCCACTAAGCACATCAGCCCACTTAGTCAGTCATCGTAGCACGTTTATACAAACGTAGGCACCTCATCCACTCCGGGAAACGAGATAAGGAAGGGTGATAGACAGAGAGAGAGAGAAGATGGCTGATCATGGCAGGAATTGAATAATACAATTTATTGTCCCAATTCGATCTGTTGTGACAGACAACAACACTGCATGGATTCACCGTTGTTAACAAACCTGGTGTTGGCTTAATGGTTAAGACGGCTGTCTTAAGATCTCACTCTTGAGTTTGAGCCCCTCTTGTGCCGTTAAATAACCCCAGGTAGGTTGACTCAGCCTGTCATCCTTCCAAGGTCAGCAAAATGAGTACCAACTTACTGGAAACAGGAGGCACTGCATCAGCGGCACAACCACACTTACAGAAACGATGCAACCAGCAGTCGCGGACTGCAGGCAAAATTATTTTAAAAATATATTGTTAATAATCTCCTGCGACTATAAAGATTAGTGTATTGCATTATCGATCGGTTTATTTGCCCATAAAGATGGTGACACGTGTGATGCGTCCGGATGTGTGACGTCATGTGAAATCTATACTAATAAAGGCAATGTGTGTGTGTGTGTCCTCCATAACTCCAAAACCATAAAACCTAGCAGCCTGAAACTTTGTAGGCATACTAAGGGAACTCTAACAAAGCGCATGACTGAAAATTGGGTGTTTAGGTTAATTAAAACACCACTTTTGAAGATAATTAACGGCCTTATTTAACTATATCTTTCATCAGGCAATCCTTGGCCACCTCGCTGTCTGGGGTCTGGAGGCATTTCCTGGGTAACTTTGCTGGGGTCTGAAGCTGCCATGTTTTTTGGCCTGCTCAACCATGCCTTGACTTGGAACAGGCCACAACAATTTCTTAACGATAAAGTTTTTCACTTTCCTCACTCATATCGAATGCCTGTTCATCATTGCTATGAATCGCTGATTACATCGCTTTTGTAAGTACTATAGTTTTCAAACTAGGAGTTTGGAGTGATTTCATGCATTATATGATACGATTTTCTACGATTCTATCTCACGGACTAATTAAAGTTTATCATCGAAATATTATTTTGGCTTCAAGGATCGGATATCGTCTGGATTAAACAAGTGTCAAAATCTGTTGTGAAATCTGATAATTTAAAGAGATAACGAGTCTTACAACTGAGCCGATATGGCTATTTATTTTATGCCTATTTATTTTTATTTTTATTTTTTTTATGTGATGTTCCCTCCTCCATACATACACAAGAAAATGTAAAATTTCCAAAGCATTAAACTTATCTTTTTCTGCTGTTTGGAAAATTATATTTAGTGAACAAAAAAAATTAGGAACGTGCCAAAATTAACCAGCTTCATTCAGCTATATGATTTAATGCATTCACCGCGAGACCTCACGTCATGTCCCCCTGAGGGACTGCCGATCTATAGTGTCTACCAGATCTGTGTCTATATTTTCGGAAGTTTCGTGAGGTGCCCTGCAGGGAATCAAACCAAATCTGGTTTAAAAAAATAAATAATAAAGTTGTAACATTTGCGCGAACCGATGGACCACATGTACCACCTGAACCGACGCACCACATGACACGTGCACAGATGAGCAGGCAAGATGGCGGATTATCTGCAATCTTTATTTTACGGGCAATTGAACTTTGCAATGCCTCCAAGGTTGTTCTGCATTAAGCAGAAACTCTTTTGTGGGTGAAGTCATTATTTGAACAAATTCATTTTATTTCATTAACTGCTGCATGCGCAGTGAATACCGGCCTTTAAAGTTAAAGGGATCCTTTGGTAGCATTCTGACTGGTTGGTCTGGAGAGGAGATTTTTGAAGGAATTTACGCAATTCCTCAAAATAGCTGTTCACCACTATCTCTTATCTTTCCCCATCCAAAACCATGATCTTTTCTACCCCCGTTAATCCACCCCAAACCCACCTCCTTCAAATTCCATGTTTTCCTTCCTGAAAGCCCCTGCAGTGTCCATCTTGTTTACCCTGTGTACCTTGCCCCATCCCTCTCCCTTCCACAGATCTCCTCGTGTCTCTGTTCCCCACTGTTTTGTCCTTCCCTCTCCTGCCCCTCTTGTCTCCTGTTCCCCTTGTTGTACATTCTGTGTGTTAGCTCTCATACGAGCCTCAACATTGTTCACAAAAAAGTCTGCCATTTTGACACACTTTCGGTCACATGATCGACACTACCTCCGCAATTTAACATCAGTACCCTGTCCTAAAGTTGGAAGCCAAATTTGGTAGTATTCTGACTTGAGGGTCTGGAGAAGAAGATTTTTGAAGGAATTTACGAAGTTGGCTATTTTGAGCAACTTAGTCAAGTGACCGGAACGAGCTTTTCAACCCCTGTTACCAGTCAGGAGCAGAACCTTGTTGCCAAATTTCAGTCGGATCGGCTCAGCGGTCTGGCCGTAGAAGTTGAAATAGGAGACGGACGGACAGTGCACAATGACGATACCTTATCTGGAATTCCAATTCCAGATAAGCCAAAAATCTAAGTTGGAAGTTGCCATGCTCACCTAGTAGAACTTTCCCATGCACACCCAGAGTACAAACACCACTTTTCAACTTATTTAGTCCAGCAATTTAGGAATGCAAAAACTACAGAGCACATATGCAAATTGATGAAGTCCTTTCAATTATATTGAAGGTCTTCATACAGAGATACTATTATAATAGTGTAAACCACTGGAGGGTCTCAGAGAATGGCCGAGAGGTATGCACACTGTCCTCTTAGCCCCCTAGCCTTGGTTTGAATCCCCATTCAGCTAAAAACTGTCATCCTGATGTTTCACAGGCAGGGTGATTCATCAGTGTCTGTGCCTTCTCTAAACCAGCATCTCGTCTGCCAGCATCAGTTGGCAGACGTTAAAGATACCACGGTGTCATTCGCAAATAGCCGGCAAGCTTTCGCCGGCACCATGGCCAAATTCCAAATGCCTACTCTAACTACTGCTGGGAGAGGGATGGCAAAATGTCCAGCATGACCCCAGGCCAAGAACCTGCTTTGGCAGAACCAACACTCTCTACACAGACAGTACATCGGATCGGAAACTGCTGGGACTTGTAATACACTCTCCCACTGTGAGCGACACCACACAATACACACTTACAAAGAGAATTTGCATCGTCTCCCACCCCCCCTCCTAAATTCCTGCGACTATGAATGATTTTTAATGCCGAAAACCTTCCTGGGGCCTGGGGTAAAGAAAACCCCCCAAGTACAACGACCAGATCTCAACTCATTCCGCCCAGTGGTCTAAGAGTGCATACAAGTACTAGCGGGGTATGCTTAAACATTGTAAGCAATAACCAAACATGCTTCCCCATTGTCTCGGGTTGCTCACCTGCATTTATTATTTTCATTTATTTATGTTTTCATTTACAAACATTTTCCAACAGTTCTGTGACCCCCCCCCCCCATCCCCCACACTAGTGTATTGGCTTCGATGTCTGTTGGCACATGAAATTGCAGCTTTCTACGTCACCCGGAAGGAAGCAAACATTAATATCAGTCATTCAGTGAGTGGTTACAATGAGCTTCATCATGGAGTATGGCAGTACTCCATATCGGGGGATGATATGGGGGGAAAAATGGCCACATATTCAAATGTGTACACAATGATACGCTTATAAACCACGAAAGAGTGGTCATAAGCATTTCAAAGCTATACCTTTTATTCTCCAGTGTTTTCTGAACTACCAAGACTTAAAAAGATACCAGAATACATGTCTAAAGTAGCACAACGAGAGATTGCTAAAACGCCAATTTGAACTTATTCTTCTTCTTTTTCTTCTTCTTCTCCTCTCAAAACAATGTGAAACTGTAGCCCAACCTACCTCAAAAACTGCAAACCAGAAGAGGATTGCGGTGTTGTGATGTGGTGTCGTTCCTCATTGTTCTTCTTCTTCATTGTTCTTCATCCATCACAATCCCACAACAAAAGTAAAAAGTCAAGAAGATGTCGTGATGGAAATCCATAAGAGGACTGTTGTCGTATTGTGGCATCGTGATGTGGTGTCATTCCAAATTTCGTCCGAATCCATTCAGAACTTTTTGAGATGTGCTGTACGTCGTTTTTGGCCCCATATCTCAATGGAGTGAAGAATCACTTAAAGATTTCTTGGATCTGGATCCGGACGCGGATCCTGACCAAAAATGCGTGTTGCCGTCCTTGGCCAGTCACCTACATATTCAAAAAAATTCAGAACGATTGCTTCAAAAATGTGGACAAAAATTGTGTGACAAACAGACGCCACAGCCCAACATGCTTGGCGAAATACTATTGCGGCTCTGTGAAACCGGCACTCCCCCAAGGCAATGGCACCCAATATACAGTGGTTCTGAGACAGTTATTTCATTAGTATTCATTCAGTTAGCCCTTCCATTATGTTTAGTGGGGCACTCCCCAAGGCAATGGCACCCAATATACAGTGGTTCTGAGACAGTTATTTCATTAGTATTCATTCAGTTAGTCCTTCCATTATGTTTAGTGGGCACTCCCCAAGGCAATGCAACCCATAATACAGTGGTTCTGAGACAGTTATTTCATTAGTATTCATTCAGTTAGCCCTTCCATTATGTCTAGTGGGTAGGTAAGACAAGATGTGTTGCGTAGGGCTTTTAATTTGGTCTTCAATCCCCTTTTCTTTCACCTATTTGTTTACTTTAACTTCACACACGACCTCTTCACGCATGCATGCACGCCAGACCAGACAGTAACACACACCACAACAGCCTCATTAGCATACACACGCCTTTCCCCATTCAAACTGCCCACCATTCACCAACGGACTCTCACCTCAGGCCCTCACCATTCTCACCACGATGCTGCAACCCTCACCATAATCACCACAACACCTCGTAAAAAATCCCACAGAAACCTACGCTCAACCTCCTCGCCACAATTACCACAAATGCTTCAGCCTCCTCACCACAACCTCTTTAACCGCTCCCAATACTTCAACGTCCTTTCCATGAACACCACAGCGCTTTCCCCACCTCACTACAACTGCCACAACTGCAGTTAGTTCCCTGGACGCTAACCACAGTCCTTTGGGATGCCGGGGAACGGAGAACATTGTGAGTCAGAACACATTAGCGTGTAACTCGAAACGCAAATATGCACTAGGACTCATTCAATGACATCTGGGTAGCCTGGTGCTCTGCCAAATAACAATGCTTCACTGGAGCCAGGTGCACGTTAATGACTCGAGAGTGCTCTCAGAAAACGGCACCCCATATAAATCTCGGAGCTCTGTTGCATGGCCGAGCCCAGGGGGAAATGAAGCCATTTTCAGGTCCGGAATCTGGCGGGGGTGGGGCTACTCCTCAGGGTGGCGTCTGCGCGCCAATGAGAATGCTTGGAAATGCCTACAGGGCCTTTTGATCCGTTTTCAAGCTCCTCATTCACCCGGGCTCTATAAAGACAGCGGCAGAGAGCTGAGAGCAGATCTGACTCACTCACCAAGCCCG
>CM068958.1:114605914-114615922 GCA_035128595.1 Eptatretus atami | reverse complement strand
AGAAGGGAGAATAGATGTATCTGAACGTTTGGGAGTACGACATCGGCGAACGGTTTACCAGGAGAGTGCGACGCACAAAACGTTGCTGAGTCGGCACCGCTTCCGGCCTATTCATCGGTCAGGAACAACAAACACCAATGTCGTCGAACACTCAATCACATCGACAGAAAAGGAATCTCAGACCCAGATGTCATGCACAAATGAGCTATGGGCCAACAAAATGTGTTAACTGTAATGGCAGGCATTACGAAGATGAATGTCGCAACAAAACGATGCAAATGCATTTCTGTCACAAGAGTGGCCATATTGCTTCAGCTTGTGTCTCCTGCAAACACAAGGAGAAAGCAGCGTGGTCAAAAAGACGCCTCATTCGTTTGGTAGTTGCATGCGACGAGCAGGCTCTGGATGCTGGTGACAACTCTGAGATGCACAACTTACATCATGCCGTGACCCATGTTATATCACGGAAGTCATCGGGTGCCGTGGTTTGAGCGACCAACTTAGCAGAATAGTTGTGGGGGTCCGGCATGGTTGGGCTAAAGCGGGTGGCACAGCCAATCGGCAGTGAGATTACCCAGAGGCCATTTTTGATCAACGCTTTAGCCACGTCACTCGTGAACAATATAAAAAAGGGCAGAAGGGCCCTGATTGCTGGCATTGATTCTTGTCTTTGGTCGCATTGGTCCGTCCCGGTGCATGTCCTGTCCTGGACTTGCTTCACGGAGAACAAATCGGGAGTTGAGAGGGGGCGCACAACGTGGCGTGGTCGAAGCTGTGAGCCGGAGCAATTGGGTGGACGGACGAGTGCTGCGAATTTGGGCTGAAGCAAAGCCATGCAACACACACACTTTAAAATTCTCATACGGTAAACGATCTCACGCATTATTTTATTTGCTTTCATCATGTAATCGTTGACTTGAACGCATGGAAACTCGACGAGGCGTTGCTACCACCACATGTCCTTTTTAGGCACACCACTGATGCGCACTTTCGCAGTTTACCTCAACCACCCACCGCACCTCACAATCAAGCACCTTCAGTATTCCTTTTTTCAACCCTTCCCCTTACCCAGTGTTCTGGGTTGTTGGAGCACAAACGGCCCCACCCAGTGAGCCAAGAGCAGATGACCCTGTCCTTCGTTCTTATCTGCCACTTCTACAGTTGGTCTTACGATAGCCAGTTCGGCTAAGGCATAGAATTAAGTTGCAAGCCTTGTTCCTTCACTCATACAACTGTAAAAGTATATATTATATACATATATATATATACTTGTTGTTGGTTCTCGAAGTATGTATACAGCATACAGGTGTCCCTAAGTCAGTGTATTCATTAGTAATACATGTGCAGAGAGATATCCCTTCCTTGTGTGTAGTGGGAGGACAGGAGGGGGGGGTGCATTGCAATGGGGGCTTTTAGGTTTAGGATTATGAATCATTTTTCCCTTTATCTTGAACACAGAACCTCTCATCCTCGCTTGCTACCCTCGTTTCGCTGACGGCAAGCGTGACGAGCCGGCCTACCAGAGACTGTTTTGGAGACAGAATTCCGAGGAATGGTTACAGGTACTGCGCCACCATTCACCTTTCCTACACCCAGACACGCGGTGTGAAACAGTGGTGGCCGAAACCCCGCCAGAAGGCGAACCACATGAAGGCCGGTCCAATCGGGACGGTCAATGACGTCGGCTTCACCATGGCTCACACCGAATCCGTGATCTATAAAAGCAGGGGACAATCCTCAGAGTTGAGTTGGATGCGAGGGGTTTTTGAGTGAGAAGAAGGAGAGGTTGTTGTGGATTTGAAAGGTCGAAGTGGTTTGGTTTGAAAGGGGGGGGAACGGAGAAGTCAAGGGTTGGTGGATGCTAAAGGTTTCCCGCTGCTTGGTTCTGCAAAGTCTCGCCTCGACGGCCCGACATCGGTTTCGTCCGCAAGGACCTCGACAAGCCTCTGTTCCTGGTCCTGCTACTGCTGATCCCGCATTGGACTCCGCTCTCTCCTTCGCGCAGACCGATTGCAGACGGCGGTTATGGACGAACGCACAGCTTTTGTCGGTTGCCGCACGACGGAGATCTTTCCAGATCGCTCAGTCCTAAACTGTGACCTACTCCCTCCCACCTTGGCTGGCCTAGAAGATTTTTCTTTTGTTGGGTTATTATTTTGTCCGAACAATGTATTGGGGCTGTCGTTTTAGATAAGCCTGTTTAAGACCTTTATTGTTGTTTTTATTAGTCTCGCGTTTACATGCTGCACTGTCTCTTTTTATAATGTTGCTTGCATAATTGTCACACCACAACTCTCTGCATCTTTTTCTGTGCCAACATGCTTTCTCGCCCTATTGTAATAATAATCTGTAGAAATGTTCCCAGCTGGCCTTTGTTCTTTTTCGCATTGGTTCAGCATGGATGGATCCAAGTATATGCCAGGTCTTTTTTCCAATAATCAGTTTTCTATCTGGCCGGTGCGTCCTTGGGCATCCCAGCTTCTGACTGCTCCGATGCGGAAAGGTAGTTTTTGAGTGATCCGTTTCGGGCAAGGCGTCCGAGGGCGTGGGTTCCCCGTAGTTGCAACCGCGTGGTTAATTAGGTACACCTTGCTTCTTAGGACAGGAATGACCCTACGCCACACGGTTGAGGTATTGGCTCCCACGGTCGGTTAACGACCCGCCGCGTCACGGAATTATTCCGTGAGCGACGGCCTATCAATTCTGGGGAGTCTGGTGGGAATCGACGTAGTTTCACCACCTAGTGGTCGTTCTCCGCCAGACCCCGGCCCCAACAGGTTTTGGTGCAGTGAGTGGTTAGGATACGGACCCCCCCATAAATAAATTTACAGGACACAAACTTGCCAACAGTTTGGTGTCAGGATGTGTAGGATAGGATGCCCCATAGAAGAATTTTACGTGATTTTGGACAGGTGCTGCTTAGAGAGATGCATAAATTAAAAGAGGTGAAACGATTGTTCCAAATAAAAGGAGGAGGCACACAAAATAGAAACCGTAAGGGCGACATTGAGATTGCCATGTGAATGTTTTGGACGCCAATGAAGGGTCAGGTTAACCTCCGCGGAACAAGGGGAGACGATATCTCCTGAGGCAGACGTGACGAGGGTGAGTCCGGTAGAGGCTGTAACGAGGTAGAGCGGTGCCATGGCGCGACAAGAGCACATGCCGAGTTTTGGGGGATAGAAACGCCCGGGGTCTCTTGGGCAAACCCAGCACACCAGTATGATGTCCTGGTAGCGTGTCAAAACGTGTGATAGAACAAATGACAATGGCATGTGTGAGTGGCACGTGAGGAATCGGGAACGGACCGACCCAGAGGGAGTCAGGTCGTGTGGACGGGTTAATTTCGGAAACCCGGCCAGCTCCGCGGACCGCCGCGTGCGAGGTCCATTCCGTGTTTTCGACGGCCCAGCGCGGACATTTGCGTGAAGGAGCGGCGCTGAAACGCTTGGCGCATGGTACCAAGACCAAGAGCGCAGATGGCTTAAATGAGGCAAATGTCGAGTGAATTTAGGAACATGGTGTCCCCCATGTGAGCATGTGTATGGTGCCCGACGGCTGCGCGCGCGAGGCTGTCGCGGATGCGCGGACGCGAGTACCGGCGGAACGACACGGCGGCGCCGCTGGTGGCAAGCCTCGCATCAGCGTCCGTGTGCGAGTGACGTCATCGGTGGATCCGCGCAGCACGAAGGCCAGGTGAATGCGGCACGGGCCTCAATGGTGGATAGCCCGAAAGAGAGCATGTAAGCTGATTGACGGGGCGACGTTACGGCCTCTGTATCGGCCAAATGAAAGGGACAAATGTACTGTAAACGCCGCCCTGGAGACGCAAGACTCGTCGAGCTTTGCCAACGAGTACAACGATGCACGGCCAGGATGTAGCGACATCCTCGGGGGGAAAGGAGCATTAGTTGGGGAAGGGTTTAGCGTGAGATGGAGGCCTCGTGGCGGCATGAGCAGTTCCTCCATGGGGCTGGTAACACAAGTTAGGGCAAATTTAGGGTAAATTTAAATGGATTGGAGATCAATGGCACAACATGGAACATGTAGTGGGAACGTAGATTAGCTAGTAGAGTTAAGTGGAAATGTTATTCGAATAAGGGATTGACGGGAAGCACGAGCTAGTTACGGGGAAGTGCTCGTAGAGCAATCAAAGTGTGTGTGAATAATAAAATAAACGCAAGAAGAAACCTGATGAATGAATGTGGGTCAGCAAGGCCAGAAGTGTGAATGGAGTGAATGTGGAATGCATGGTGGCGAAACGAATGATTTGGGGGGAGGAGTGAATCCAACCCAAGGAACCCGGGGTTGTGTAAAGTTAAAGGCGGGTTGTTAAATTACCTAAAGGATGTCGGTTTGTTGTTGGTTGTTGAGCAAAGGGCACGAAAACTTTTTGTAGGGTGAGGAGACTAATTGACGGCTGGGGCGTGGCTGGTGAAATTGCACACTGAGTAGAGGGCACCCCGGCACCGGAGTAGATCGGCCAGAGTAGGCATGGGTCCAAAGGACCAAGTTAGTGGTAATGGCCCACGGGTAAGCCCACGGAAACGGGACCAGGAGCACCAACAATGCCACGTGGGCATCGATGGGGAAAATGCCAGGAAGACATCCCCACGTTATACGGAGTAGGTAGGCTGGAGACAGCCTCAGCGACCCGGGGGTGCGGAAGATCGAGTTCGGCAGATGGGTATCACCTTTCAGTTGAGCACGCTCCCAGACACGAAAATTTGTGCAAGAGCACGAGAGAAAAATGCACATTTCACCAGCCACGCTCCCAGCCGGTCAATAGTCTCCTGCACCCTACAAAAAGGTTTCGTGCCTTTGCTCAACACCAACAACAAACCGACATCCTTTAGGTTAATTTAACTAACCCGCTAACTTTTATTACACTAACCCCGGGTTCCCTTGGGTGGGATTCACTCCTCCCCCCAATCATTCGTTCGCACCATGCATTCCACATTCACTCCATTCACACTCTGGCCTGCTGACCCACATTCATTCATCATGTTTCTTTCTTGGTTTATTTTTATTTTTCACATCACACTGATGCTCTACGAGCTACGTTCCCCTAACTAGCTCGTGCTTCCCGTCATCCCTTATTCTAATGCATGTTCCACTTAACTCTACATAGCTAATCTACGTTCCCACTACATGTTCCATGTCTGTCCATGTCTCCAATCCATTCTAAATTCTACCCTAAATTTCCCCTAACTTGTGTTACCAGGCCCCATGGAGGACTGCTCATGCCGCCACGAGGCCGATCCATCTCACGCTAAACCTTTCCCCTAACTAATGCTCCTTTGCCCCCGCGAGGATGTTCGCTACATCCTGGCCGGGCATCGTGTACTCGTGGCAAGGCTCGACGAGTCTTGCGTCTCCAGGGCGGCGGTTTACAGTACATTTGTCCCTTTCATTTGGCCGATACAAGAGGCCGTAACGTCGCCCCGTCAATCAGCTTACATGCTCTCTTTCGGGCTATCCACCATGTGAGCCACCGTGCGCTATTCACCTGGCCTTCGTGCTGCGCGATCCCCGATGACGTCACTCGCACACGGACCGCTGTGCGAGGCTTGCCACGCAGGCGGGCCCGGCCGTGTCGTCCCCGGTACTCGCTCCGCGCATCCCGCGAACAGCACTCGCGGCGCGCAGCACGTCGGGCACCATACACATGCTCACATGGGGACACATGCTTCCTAAATTCACTCGACATTTGCCTCCATTTAAGCCATCTGCGCTCTGGTCTTGTACCAAGCGCCAAGCGTTTCAGCGCCGGCTTCCCTTCACGCAA
Organism: Eptatretus atami; assembly: GCA_035128595.1. NCBI lineage: Eukaryota > Metazoa > Chordata > Myxini > Myxiniformes > Myxinidae > Eptatretus > Eptatretus atami. The sequence continues at coordinate 114,610,134 of CM068958.1, read as the reverse complement.
ATGTCCGCGCTTGGGCCGTTCGCAAAACACGGAATGGACCTCGCACGCGGCGTCCCGCGGAGCTGGCGCGGTTTCCGAAATAACCCCGTCCGTTACACGACCGACTCCCTCTGGGTCGGTCCGTTCCCGATTCCTCACGTGCCACTCACACATGCCATTGTCATTTGTTCTATCACACGTTTTGACACGCTACCAGGACATCATACTGGTGTGCTGGGTTTGCCCAAGAGACCCCGGGCGTTTCTATCCCCCAAAACTCGGCATGTGCTCTTGTCGCGCCATGGCACCGCTCTACCTCGTTACAGCCTCTACCGGACTCACCCGTCACGGTCTGCCTCGAGGGAGCATATCGTCTCCCCTTGTTCCTGCGGGAGGTTAACCTGACCCTCACATTGGGTCCCAAAACATTTCACATGCGCAATCTCAATGTCCCTTACCGGTTCTATTTGTGTGTGCTCCTCTTTTATTTGGAACAATTCGTTCACCTCTTTTAATTTATGCATCTCTTGCTAAGCACACCCCTGGTCCAAATCACGTAAATTTCTCTATGGGGGATCCGTATCCTACACTCCTGACACCAAACTGTTGCAGGTTGGTGTCCTGTAAATTTATTTATGGGGGGGGGGCCAGTCTCTGGGTAGGCACTCGTCACACTGTGGTCAGTGAAATGAGTGTAGCAAGCGAGATGAAGGTTCCGTGATTCAAATAAAAGGGGAAATAAAATAAAAGGGGGGAAAATGATTTATAATCTTAACTGAAAGCCCATCGCAACGCACCCCCCCCCCGTGTTTTCCCACTACACACAAGGAAGGGATCTATCTGCATGTATACTAATGGAATAACTGACTTGGGACATCTGTATGTTGCATGCATACGTTCCGAGAACCGTAACACTACCCCCCCCTCCTTTTACTAGTCGACCCGAGTCGTTAACATTCGTGTGGCATGCAGGTTGTAGCTCCATAGTACATTTTACCTACGGATCCCTGAGCGACATTTTGAATACATGTTCCTAAATATATAACAGTGCGTTGCGTAACTAAACTAACAGACTCATTTGGACGACTTAACTATATTGCCGGCGCTAAACAAACAACAGGTGCGTTGGACGGTATACATTTTAATATTTACACTACCCATGGCCCAGGACCTGTGACTTGAGGAGAGAACACAATAAAATCAACATTCGGGATGAGTGCACAGCAGGCAACCGATGACTAGGCATCTTCACGCCCTCAATGGTCCTTTGTTTGTGGTCTATCTTTTTTTTCATTATTCCTGGCTGCTGGAGGCAACTCACCTGAACACGGCAGGCCACACGCCGTTTCACAGGCCATTTGAACTGGCCTTTATGCAACAAGGAATCCCCGGCTGCCCAATGCAGTCCCCAGTCCATTTGAACTGGCCTTTACACAACAAGGAGAATCCGGGCTGCCCAATGCAGTCCCCGGTAACGCGGCTGCCTGCGGGGCAGTCCTTGAAAACACTTCCACAAAGATGGTCCTGGCGCACATGTTGAGGTTGAATGACATGGTTAATGAAAATAAAGGCATGGGAGGTATGGCAAAGGCATGACAAATGCAGACCAGGTAAGCTGCGATGCAACAGGTCGGCACATGAAGCTGCGGCCTCAGGTGTCTCGTGAGGTTGTGGAGGGAGTGTAGTGGCGTTGGCCGGTCCCAACACAGCTCGGACCTTCCCCACGGTCTCCCCCCAACCTATCGCCTATGCCTGGCCTTGTCCATACCCTCCCCCATTAGCTTGCAACAAAAAAAAACGAAATTTAGACTTTTTAAAATTTATCTTTAAACAATTACGTGTGTCCCTAACCCCCTTACTGTCTTGTTCGACTAACCTGTCTTGACTGTCTGTTCCCAATCCCTAAGATCCCTCTTGAGAGGATTAAGGAAGAGACAAGTGAATCTGTCTCGAGGCCCAATGCAGCCTCAGAATAGCTCCCACAGATTTCAGAAATTTCCAAGGCGAGTCCAGCGGCCCACGAACAGCGAAGGGATGGATGGTGCGAAGGGGTACACGTTTCCGATCTATCCTAGCATTCATTAAATGTTAATCTATCCCCAGGGCTTTTAAACTATCGGTTCTAGCAACCACGATTCCTGTTGCCTGTGTTGGTGTTCGTTATTAATTTGGGCATGGCCCGCAATTTTTCTCTCGTGCTCTTGCACAATTTCGTGCTGGGCAGCGTGGCTCAACTGAAGGTATACCCATCTGCCGAACTCGATCTTCGCACCCCCGGGTCGCTGAGGCTGTCTCCGAGCCTACCTACTCCGTATGAACGTGGGGAATGCTTCCTGGCATTTTCCCCATCGATGCCCACGTGGCATTTTGGTGCTCCGGTCCCGTTTCCGTGGGCTACCCGTGCCATTACACTAACTTGGTCGCTTGGACCCATGGCCTACTCTGGCCGACTACTCGGTGCCGGGGTGCCCTCTACTCAGTGTGCACATTTCACCAGCCACGCCCCAGCCGGTCAATAGTCTCCTGCACCCTACAAAAAGGTTTCGTGCCTTTGCTCAACACCAACAACAAACCGACATCCTTTAGGTTAATTTAACTAACCCGCCTTTATTTACACTAACCCCGGGTTCCCTTGGGTGGATTCACTCCTCCCCCCAATCATTCGTTCGCACCATGCATTCCACATTCACTCCATTCACACTCTGGCCGCTGACCCACATTCATTCATCATGTTTCTTCTTGGTTTATTTTTATTTTCACATCACACTGATGCTCTACGAGCTACGTTCCCTAACTAGCTCGTGCTTCCCGTCATCCCTTATTCATAACATGTTCCACTTAACTCTACATAGCTAATCTACGTTCCCACTACATGTTCCATGTCTGTCCATGTCTCCAATCCATTCTAAATTCTACCCTAAATTTCCCTAACTTGTGTTACCAGCCCATGGAGGACTGCTCATGCCGCCACGAGGCCGATCCATCTCACGCTAAACCCTTCCCCAACTAATGCTCCTTTGCCCCCGCGAGGATGTTCGCTACATCCTGGCCGGCATCGTGTACTCGTGGCAAAGCTCGACGAGTCTTGCGTCTCCAGGGCGGCGGTTTACAGTACATTTGTCCCTTTCATTTGGCGATACAAGAGGCCGTAACGTCGCCCCGTCAATCAGCTTACATGCTCTCTTTCGGGCTATCCACCATGTGAGGCACCGTGCGCTATTCACCTGGCCTTCGTGCTGCGCGATCCCCGATGACGTCACTCGCACACGGACCGCTGTGCGAGGCTTGCCACGCAGGCGGGCCGGCCGTGTCGTCCCCGGTACTCGCTCCGCGCATCCGCGAACAGCACTCGCGCGCGCAGCACGTCGGGCACCATACACATGCTCACATGGGACACATGCTTCCTAAATTCACTCGACATTTGCCTCCATTTAAGCCATCTGCGCTCTGGTCTTGTACCAGCGCCAAGCGTTTCAGCGCCGGCTTCCTTCACGCAAATGTCCGCGCTTGGGCCGTTCGCAAAACACGGAATGGACCTCGCACGCGGCGTCCCGCGGAGCTGGCCGGGTTTCCGAAATAACCCCGTCCGTTACACGACCTGACTCCCGTCTGGGTCGGTCCGTTCCCATTTCCTCACGTGCACTCACACATGCCATGTCATTTGTTCTACTCACACGTTTTGACACGCACCAGGACAATCATACTGGGTGCTTGGGTTTGCCCAAGAGACCCCGGGGTTTCTATCCCCCCAAAACTCGGCATGTGCTCTTTCGCGCCATGCACCGCTCTACCTCGTACAGCCTTACCGGACTCACCTCGTCACGGTCTGCCTCGAGGGAGCATATCGTCTCCCCTTGTTCCTGCGGGAGGTTAACCTGACCCTTCATTGGGTCCAAAACATTTCACATGCGCAATCTCAATGTCCCTTACCGGTTCTATTTTGTGTGCTCCTCTTTTATTTGGAACAATTCGTTCACCTCTTTTAATTTATGCATCTCTTGCTAAGCACACCCTGGTCCAAATCACGTAAATTCTCTATGGGGATCCGTATCCTACACTCCTGACACCAAACTGTTGCAGTTTGGTGTCCTGTAAATTTATTTATGGGGGGGGGTCCGTATCCTACACTCATGACACCAAACTGTTGCGGGCCGGGGTCTGGCGGAGAACGACCACTAGGTGGTGGAAACTACGTCGATTCCCACCAGACTCCCCAGAATTGTAGGCCGTCGCTCACGGAA
>CM068958.1:114574399-114587879 GCA_035128595.1 Eptatretus atami | reverse complement strand
CTTTCGCCTTTTCCTCTCCGAACGTCTCTCCTCACAGAACGTCTTTTTATATCTGCGGGGCGTCTCTGCGGGTCCAACCCACCCCACGCTCACCCCAGCCCACTGGCACACGGTTAGCATGACGACCCGTGTGCTCTCAAAAAAGGTGGGCGTCAGAGCTCACGAAAGATTGCTGCTGAGGAAATATAAGGGCGGGCTTCAGAGCTCGTGAAAGATTATTGCTGAGGAAATATTGTTACGGATTTGGAAACCTTGTGCACACGGACAGCCAGAGTTCCTTTAGTTCAGTTATTTCAATAAGTATGCGTTTATCGTTAGAATCCATCCCCTATTGTCTAATGGGAATTTTGTGTGTGCGCTACGAGTTATTTTTTAGTTAGGTTTTTACAACAACAACGCCACCGTCCCTCACTCAACCCAGTCACCATTGCCATGTGTTTTTGGCTGAGTGCATGGGCAGAGCCTCCGTCGCTTCGGATCCAGGCTCCGCCCCAAGGAAGAGCATGGACCGTTTCCTCCAGCCAATGAGCAGATGGAGCACCACACTCGCGCCCAGCCAATCGGGGGCTGACCACGAGTCGTCCGCCAACCCCTCATCCAATCAGGAGGCGAGGGGCGAGAAAAGAAACCCCTCCCACCTCAAGAGAGAAAAAAGAGACGAGAGGACGGCAGACAGGAGTGTTCGTGGCGATTGCGGCGCGGTCTTGGTCGTTGTTGAGCGGTCTGCAGTCCTGGTGGCGATTGCGGCACGGTCTGTGGTCGTTGTTGAGCGGTCTGCAGTCCTGGTGGCGATTGCGGCACGGTCTGTGTTCGTTGTTGAGTCTGCAGTCCTGGTGCTGACAACGCCAAGGTTGTGGGTTCGAGTCCCACCGTGGTGGTTCGGGGTCGGTGTGACCGCACGAGGCGGGACAGGTACCCCGGCCCGGCTCTACCGAATAGACCCACTGGGTCCAGTTTCTGTGTGTGTGTGTGTGTGTGTGTGGTGTGTGTGTGTGTGTGTGTGTGTGGTGTGTGTGTGTGTGTGTGTGTCGGTCGGTCGGTCGTCGGTCTCCCGCCAGTCTGTTAAGTCGAATTGTTAAGTGTTATTCATTGTACATTACATTTCTTTATTCGTGATAACTCTGCTCTGTGTCTCCCTTCCCAATTATTTATTGTAATAAAACCCATGTTAAAATGTAACCAGCTCGTTTTTCTGTGCTTTCTCCCATTGACCTAGCAAGGTGCGTATTGAGAAATAGTAAGGCCGTTCGTGCCGTAAATTGTTCATTTGGTCCAGCTCGGCTTTGGTAACTTCCGCTCGGTTACGCCGGATCTGAGTCGTTGATAGCGACTTGATTCGGACAAAGTCAGCCGAGGGTGTGGTTTCCCCGGTAGTTGGACGGCGTGAGTACTTAGGTAAATTGGAATTAGACAAGTGGACCCTACCTCACGCTGTCGAAATATTGGCGACCAAGGTCCTCTAAGTGACCCGTGACCTTTGGAGTTGTCCGAGAGTCACGACCTAAATTCCGGGTGTTTGGTGGGAGACGACGACCACTGCTCCACCTAGTGGTCGTTTATCGCCACCGAACCCCGGCCCACAACAATATGAGGGCGGGCTTCAGAGCTCGTGAAAGATTATTGCTGAGGAAATATGAGGGCGGGCTTCTGAGCTCGTGAAAGATATGTGTGTGAACTTGTCTGTCATAAAGAAAAAAGCTTCCCATAAGAGAGGGGATCTATCCTTTACCCTTCTCAACGCATTGCATTTAAGATCCCATTAGACATGGGGATGGGGCTAATCTGAACATGCATTTAAGGAAATAACTGTCTGAGGACCTGGATGTGTGGATGCATTCATCAGACCGGATTCTAAAATCCGTAACAATATTCACCATTGATTGTAGTTTTGTGACACATATCGTCAATAAGTGAGATTCTGCTGGCATCCCAGAAAATGAAGACCATGGGCTTGCAGGATGAATGTTGGGTGCAAAATTTATTGGGTTGTAGTGTTCCCTTGTTGCTTTCATTGCTTGGATTCCATTTTGGTTTAAGTATCGCAGTGGTGAAGCTGTTTCATCACCAGCTACTAGACGGGCAATAAATTAGGCTGGACCTGTAATGAACTGTTTGAGAGGCTCACGAGGTTATACAGTCGTGAGAGGCTCATGAGGTTATACAGTTCATAGGGGGTACCAGGTTTAAATAGATTAGTTATACCATGAGTACATGTTGAGCACAAGTTTGTGGTTTCTCTGTGAAAAAGGACTTAGTATGTGTCGAAGTTTTTTTCAGAAGATGATTATCTTTACCCCTCCCTACCGTAACGTGTCTACAAAATTCCCCACATTAAATCTTTAAATAACTCCCAATGTAATCTGTTTGTGTATTTCCTTTAAAGTGAACTGCATTATGCCCAGTGAACCCTCCTTGAGGGCAGCAAAAGTTGTGCCTCACAATTGTGCACCAAGGTAAGAACTGCAGCCCTTGCTAGAAACTGCCAGAACCGCCTGAAACCGCTCACAACTGTGGGCGTGGCGAGAGACCGGGAGGAGAACTAATCGGTGCGAGGTAGAGGAAGCCGAGGGGTGGGTACAGTTTGCGCAGTCAGAACTAGCAGTTGAGGGAAGAGCCACTCGAGTGGCAGTCAAAATTGGAGTTTCCTCTGGAGTTGGCTCGAGGTTTTCGGAACGAGCAGTTATTATTTATTTAGTTGTATGCAACCTGTGGCTGCTGGGCTGCCTCATTTTTTGGGGGCATGGCTGTGCTGCTGATGCAATGCCCCTGTTACCAGTAAGCTGTTGCTCATTTTGCTTACCTCGGAAGAATGACAGGCGGAATCAACCCGTCTGATGTTAATTCAATGGGTTTATAGGGGTTTGAACTCAAGACCCTAAGATCTTAGGCCAGTCTGCCCAAACCAGTAAGCCAACGCCAGGCTGGGATGAGCAGTTAAGGCGAGAGGAGTTCGATTGAGTGTGTAGAGTCGGCACCGAGCGTGAACTCCAAGTGGATGTGGCAAGAGAGATGGGACCCAGAAAAGCCGGACTAGCACACAGACTCCGAGAGGTTGTGTTCTGGGATGCCACCAGATACTTCTCTCCCCATCGAGAGCTCCACCATCATAGCTCGTCGCCCCCCACCCCCCATCCTCAAACCACCAGCACCGACTACGCAGGCATTGCATGGGGATCAGGTTTTTTTTTCCTTGTTTTTTTTAACGTTTTCCTGTCTGAACCTTCGTGTGAATGCGATAAGTTAAGGCGTATGCCCGTCGAGCTATTGTGGCGTGTGGGATTCGTTGTATAGGATGCCTTGAGTTTTTTTTAACCCTCTCCCTCACAGAAAGCATAACATTTTAAACTCTTTTAATGTACAAGATTTTATTGTGCAGTACTTACAATAATTAATTATTCAATGTATCTATATGATGGAGCACATAGAGATACAATCACTAATTAATTATTGTGAGTACACTACACATTATCCCCTATCCAATTTCTATTTCGTTTCAAAAAATTGAAACAACCAAACAAAAAAAATCATTTAAAAATGCATTTCAATCGTTGTCTTCACAATGTGACAGATGTTTTTCTTCTCCACCACGATATGTCTCCTCTTCTTCAAAAGGATATTTTTCTGAGGTTTTTGTCTGCTCTGTGCTCATCCACAAATCTCATCCCCCCCCCCCGCACCCTTGCTCATACAGTGCATATTTTCTCCGTGCGTTTAACAAGTGTTCTAATCTCCCATTCATGATCTTTATCTCCGTCTTGTCAAAGTTTGGAATATGGAAAAGCATACACCCCCACCCCACCCCCTCAAAGCTTCATGTCCCCCTTTCTGACTCCCTCCTCACCCCACTCTCTCAATGTCCCCTTTCATCCCACCCACCTAAAAGCTTCCCCTCACCTCACCCTCAAACTTCACCCCACATCCCATGCATTCAAACCTTCACACACCCAACACCCTCACACCTCTCCTGCACCTCACACTCACAAATCTTCCCCTTCTCCCACCCCCCAGCCTCACTTGACCACTAAAGCCTCCCTCCCTCCCCCGCCGCCGCTCCCCCTCCCATCCTGAAAATCCCAACGCCCTCCCCCATCTCTAACACTGTGGATGTCAAACATCCGAGGTCTCCGTTCTAACTTGACAGATCTCTCATGCAGGCCGCTGCGATAAACCAAGACATCATCTGTTTAAGCCCGAAGGAATCAGGGACGTCTTGTGGGAGGAAGGATTCTGTTATTGTCACTCCCCAGTTACTGTCTCCTCCGATTTGATATGCCTGAACCACTCCCGAGTGGGGGAGTTGTTCTTCACATCAATAACTCAATTTCCCACTGCCCTTGTACTGACCTTACACCTCACAACCCCCAGGACAACCTCTGGCTGCAACTTCCCCTCCGCTCCCACCTCTTGTTCATCCTCCAATTGTTCATTTTGTGTTGTACTGTCTTCCAAACAGTGACAATTCCATCTACATCTCTCTTTCAGACAACATGGACAAACTTTTAACCATTCATCCCAACTCTCTCTTCCTCATATGTGACTATTTCAATTGTCACCATGCAATGTGGCTGGGTGTTGGTACCTCTCTCAACAGCCATGGGACTTCAGCAAAGGACTTCTGTGACTCCATGGGACAGGCTCAATCTGTAAACTTTCCAACCCGGATTTCTCCCAATGGCAAATCCTCCCTTCTGGACTTGGTGATGACTAACCTTCCCACAAATGCCTCCTGCTCTTCCTCCGTTCCAATTGGTTCATCAGATCATATGCTCGTGAAAGTCAACATCTCTGGCTATTCTCAGAGAGCTGCCTCGATGCCAATGAGTCTGACATTTTACTCAAGCAAATTGGCAGGGACTACAAACAGCCATCTCTCTTCAGGGCTGATATCCCACACCCTGATGATGTTAACTTAACTGATGTTAACTGATGTTAACTCAGCCTGGGAATTCTTCCACATAAACCTGCTCTCTCATGTACAGATTTATCCCATCTCGTCTTCAATTATCTTACCCTTCTTCCGACACATGGTACACTGAATGCTGTGGTGAGGCAGTTGCTCTGAAACAACATGCGTTCTTTTCCTGGAAGGCAAATTCGACAGAAGGCAATGTCATTGCAATCCAACAAGGCTGCAACAAGTGTGTCCACTCCTAGAATAGCCAGAAAACATCTGACCAACCTCAAGAATGAACTTACAAACTTGGCTCCCTTCTCTAACACCTGGAAGCACCTCAGTGTATTCACCTACCATCCCTCCCCCTCTTCAAATGGTATCCTGCTGGAATTTTTGGAACAAAGAGGGCAATGTGTTAGACAAAGGGTTGGTGAAAAATATAAGGATATGTGTCTACAACCTTCAGGGATGTGTGATGAAGGCTCTGTTCAGGTTTTGGGATTGATTTTTGCTGCTGGCATTGGTGATTTGGTGAAAATTGAAGGAACAATGAATGCTGACAAGTCCAAGCAGATCCTAATCTACCATGGTATCCCATCAGAAAGGATGTTAATTGGTGAAAACTTTGTTTTCCAGCATAAACTCTACCCAAAACACACTTGAAATGTCATTAAGAAATGCAGTCAGGAACTCTACAACCATTACAATGGACCTGTCCTGAACTTCATCAAAACTGTCTGGGATTATTTGGACAGGAAGAAAATTGAAAAACAACCAAAATCAAAAGATGAATTATGGGAAACAGTGCAGAATACATGGAACAACCTGCAAATGGAATTTCTCCAGAAATTGCAAGAAAACATTCCAAGGTGGATATCTGCTGTTTTGCATGAAAAAGGTGGTCACACAAAATATTGAAATTTCACGTGTTAAAATTAGAAAATACAATTCATTTAGCTCACCTGGACTTTAGTCAGGTGAGCTTGTGCGATCGAGCAGAAATGACGTGAGTCGAGCTCAGCAGTCAGTCGTAATACTTCAGTCATTATCACTTGAACCAAACACAATTTTGATGAACATTGGCCACAAGCTTCATATCTGATGGTGTATTGACCACTCAAAATCTGCGCTCATGAAGGTGGTCCTCGGTGGCGGTTGGGGGGGGGGTTGACCACCCCAAAATAGGTATTTCCTCTCTCTCCGAAACTACAACACAATTTCGATGAAACTTGACCAAACCTTCATCACCGTGATGTACCAAAGTGTATCGACCGCATCAAAATCTGCGCTCATTAAGAAGGTCTACAGGGTTTTTTTTACCCCCCCCCCCCACAACCAAATAGGTATTTGCTGTCTTCTCCAAAATTACACACACAATATTTCAATGAAACTTGACCAACAACATTCATTACCCATGATGTACCAAAGTTTTCATGGCAGTAAAATAAAAATCAGGGTCTAAGGGAGTCTGCGGGGGCGGCGGGGGGGGGGGGGGGGCGGTTGAGTGAACTTGTCTCCTGATCTCGGTGAGTTTCAGGACGTGCAGTCCTATTTTTGTTTCTTTAATGAAACATTATCATTATAACACCTTTCAGTAATCAAAATATGCTAATGTGACAATACAAATGTTTATTTTCAAGGTGGCCTTAGACTTTTGCATTGTACTGTATTTCAGCCATTTCCTTCCAATTCACTTCAAGGTTCACCATTCTATCTCTGTCTCTCTAGCTATGACTGCCTGCTGCCGCTTCTAGCGACAACTGTTGCTTTTTCTTTAATGATCCCAATTGTTCCCACATGCTTGTAGTTCTGCCCACATTTCCCCTGATGAGCTGGCTGGTGTTTTTGTTCTTGAAATCAAAAAGCTTGCTGTTCTCACTTATAAGGCAGTTTACTTTTTTGTTAATTTGATTGTTAAATAGCAAGCAGTTTGTTTTATATGTGTATGCAGATGTGGTTAGTGTGATGTGACATCAAGACTGGCCACAACTTCTTTTTTTTGTTTTGTTTGCGGCATCCACTCCTGTTCCTATTTCCTTATCTGCAGTTTCTTTGAAGGAATGGTGGGGCTCATGGAGCAGGATGTATAAGCGTGCTTGTAAGTTCATTCATGTGATGTTCCATTTCACAAGGCATGTCCATCTGAAGAGGAGTTGCAGTGTTAGAAGGAAGGAAATGCCTTTTAAATGGGCATGCTGGTCAGAGCCCATGTGGCCTGACCACATTGTTTAAGGAAATGGATAAGCTGATAAAGGTGTCCCTCAACACTGCCTTTCGGGTTTACCTGCAATTCGAAAAATAGACTACCTCCGCTCCGCCATTTTTTTCATTGCAAATATACATCAGGAATAATGGAATATTTCTTTCTTACTGGGCCTGTAATTTTAACCATGGATTTGCTTTGGTTGATTGGCTGTGCAGTTGCAGTAGAATCTGGATAATAAGCATATGCATGAATAAACACGCATATGAAAAATAAGCGCACACAGGCCTTCCTACTTTATTTTTCCATACAAAAATGTCATAGTAAGGCTTTGAAAACTGAAAACATTGTTGCGGACCCGGTGGCGTGGGGGAAACCACGAGGGAAGGGCTGTCTCTGGCTCCTCTCCGTACTCACCGGGAATCTCAGGCCGTCGCACACAAATAACTTTGTGCTGCGACGGGTCGCTAATTCGACCGCGAACGCCAATAACTTGACCATGTGACTTGGGGTCCTCCGTCTAACAACCGTTTACCGAAGGACACGTGCCCTTATCGTGAAATCGCGCCCTCAGTGCAGACTTGCATTATTTAGATTACCTACCGGATTATGGGCAGCCGAGCGGAGCTGCCAAGTACGTACGGCTATCGAACAACGTTCCGGCTAAGCTAGGATGCGGGCCATGCTGCACCAATGGAGGAAAAGACAAAAACGAGCTGGGAACATTTCTCAAAACACATTTATTTAAACCAGGATGTGAGGAAAGTTATGTGGCATGGTAATGGGGTTTATTGTAAATGTACAACAGGGAAAGCAAGGAATTTGTGGTGTGTGGAAAAAGGCAAATGATATTCATGAAAGAGTACACAGTACAGAGTTATCCCAAAAGTTTTTATACAGTTTTAACTGATGCTATGACAGGTGCGCACACACATACACACCCGAGGAAAATTAGAGATAGCCCAGAGAGATAGAAACAGTTGAGGATTAACGACCTCTCGATGCCTTGCGTGGGCGGCAGACCTGCGCATCCCAAAACGCTTAGGAAAGGGGAGGAGGGAGAAATACTGAGGGTGTCTGGGGTGCGTGTTTGAGAAGTGCAAGTGTAATGCAAAGTGGGGTGCGGCATTGTGTTTAGAGGAAAAATATGAGGTGCAGTTCAGTTTGGTTCGCTCTTCAGTTCACTCTTGGGTTTTGCTCTGAAAAGAACAGTTGGTCGGGCTTGCTCACGTTGATTGCTCTTTTGCGTCCACAGTAGATGAGAGATAGATGGTAGAAGAAAGATGCGTGAGAGAAAAGATCCTATTGTATATCGTGTAAGAGTCTGTACATGTAAGTGTCGTAACCTAATGAGTGATGTTGAAATGGAGCAGTCCCGGCTCGCAACAGCAATGCGTGACCCCATGCCTGGTCACGCAAACACGACGCTGGTCCTTGTGCCGCCTGTTTCCCTGGCAAGGTCCGATGTCTGGCAAAAATTTCTCCTACGATGCTCTCGACAATCTGCTCCCGGCGATAGCCTGCTCCTGTGATTGTCTGCAGAATGAGCCGCATATGCTCCTTTTATAAGCCCCGTATGAGGGGAGGAGCCAACCATCGGATCAAAAGGAGCTCAAACAAAATTGAGCTTCCTTAATGGTCCATAGCAGTCGTAACTACACCCCGCCAGGACCCGGAGGTGAAAAATGGCTTGGTCACCGGCAAACAGGGCCGCGCACAACATCTCCCGATCTTTACATGAGGCTGTGGTTTTGGAAGGCGCTCTCTGGAAGCGAACGTGTGCTGGCCTTCATTCAAACGGAGGATTGTAGGGAAATCCCTGCACCGCCTGTAGGTCTTTAAACGAGCTCCAGCGCACGTTCGCGCTTCGAGTTATGCCTCCAAAATATCCCGACCTACATTTCCGTGTCTTTTTGAGGCTGTGGTAAGTGTTCGATGAGTATGTGGCAGTTGAGGCGGTTGTGGAGTAGCTGGAGCACATTGTGGGGACGAGGTGGAAATTCCTTGCAACGAGAATGTGAATAATTGTCAGTAAATGGTCACGTTTGTAATGGAAAATGTAAGCGTGGGTTGTTGCGGGGATTTTTAGAAGTCATATAAAGTGGTTGTTGTGAGCATGTGGTATAGTTTGGTGAGCGGAATGAAGGTCTGAGGCGAAATGGTGGTTGATAATTTGTGTGCAGTTTTGAATGGAAAATTGGCACGCAAATGCACTGGAGGCGCTCACAGCACGCTTGCTTGGTTACTATTAGTCTTTTCTGATTTGTGTGCGTGCGTGCTTGCTTGCGTGTTTTGTTTGAGAGGGGTGTAGCAAAGGAGTGGAACAACTGCAAGGTTTGAACATTAAAGATGTATAAGAAGTCTAACTGAAGCAGTCCCACGCAACGCATCTTCCCCCTGTACCCACTAGACTTGACATATGGAAAGGACTAATACACGTACTATTGAAATATCTGCCTTGGGATCAATGTATGTTGTTTGCCATTGCCTTGGAGGCACGCGGTTTTACAGAATTGCAACAATATTATCAACTCAAACACGACAGTATTTCGTGTTTTATTGGCACATAAGCATGAAGTCCGAAATTCTTACACGTCTGGTACTGGTACTTTCAAGAGTTGGACATTCAAAACAATGTTGTTGTTTTTTTTTAAATCTAGGGTCGTAAAAGGCTGTTTTATGACACTTTTATGATAAAGGGTTGTAAAACGACGTTTTTCATCACAATGAAAATGGACGTGCCGGTGAAGCGTTGATCACCCACCCGTAAAAAGATTGTGATTATCGTCTTTTACAACTCTGTAAGAACCAGTACCAGGCGTGTAAGAAATTAAGACTTAACATGAGGACTTTGATGCAAATGTTGAAGAATGTGGAAATGATTGCAGAGTGTGAAAGGTTCGAATAAGATAGGGAGTGGAAAATGGGCCTTTTACCCGGATGTGGAAAACACTCTTGTTGCGGAGTTTACGCGCACACTTGCTGACGACTGAAAGTGTATTTAGAATTTGTTTCCGAGGTGCGGACAATTAAAATTGCAATGATTTAAAAGCTGACATCTATGTAGCCAATCTGAAGAGCATTTACCATTATAAGCACATGCCATGGCTTTTTGAATCTATATAAGCACATATGTGTTCCACTTAATCTAAAAATATGCACATTCGGTTATTATCCAGATTCTATTGTATTGTATTGTACGAGAAGCCTACCTCGATATTGCTGCTGCTGTGCCGCTGTGACACGTTGCCTGTATTTGTTGACATTGTATGGTTTGACCCCACATATGCAATGTTTTTGATTTATGGCAGTTTGTTTTTGTATTGAGGAATGCTTGTGCTTTCAGGCACTGTACTCCTCGCCATGTGGATTATGATGATCTGGAGAGGAAGTACTGGAAAAATCTCACGTTTGTTGCACCAATCTACGGAGCAGATATCTGTGGATCGCTGTACGATGAGGTGAGCCTTGTGGAGGTTTAAATTCTTTACTTGACAGAAGAGGGATGGGTAGGCCACTTGCCAAATTATTCATATTGCCTGGTCTTTTCAAACACCTCGCTTGTTATTTCAGTCGTTTATAATTGTTCAAGCTGACTAATTGGCTTCAACCAACTGATTCATAGACTGCTCTCTCCGTTTTGATTTCCTGATAAAATGCTGCTTTTAAGCCTGTTCTCTTTGCTTTGAAAGGGTTGTGGGAATAGCTGCTAGGCCACACTGTCAGACTTTCAGCATTTTGACCCAATTGGCCCATTCTTGGATTTGGTGAGCTTTAAAAAGAAATCTTTTTTTCAACTTTACATGTCTGAACTTTCCAAAGAGAAACAATGTCCTACATTTCAAAGAAAAAGCAATGACGATTAAAATGTGTTGTATTAGGGTGGTAGTAGGTTCTGTGCCAACTCAAAATATTGGCCACCACCTACACTGAGTGAATTTGTATTGGCATTGCAAGATATGGTGTTTGTATGTATAGGAATGTTTGTATGGCTTAAGGACAACAAACACAAAAAATAAAGATTATTTCAGAAAAGCAGGGAAAGGAACATGTACAGTCATGGGCAAAAATATTGGCACTCTTGCACCTTTTTCAAATAACTCACAATTTTCTCCAAAAATAAGTTGAAATTAACAAAAGTATTTGGTCTCCACAATTCATTATTTCAGTGTTGATATTACAGAACCTTTGTTTTTGATTCAGAACTTAATATATCCTTTTAAATCAGAGAATAAAAAGAAATGGCATTGACAAAATTATTGACACCCTCGCCAATATTTGGTAGCGCAGTCTTTGGACAAAATAACTGCAGTCAAGCACTTCCTATAGCCATGAATGAGCTTCCTACACCTCTCAACTGGCAGTTTGTCACACTCTTCATGTGCAAACTGCTCCATTTCTCCCAGATTTGAAGAGTACCTTCTCCCAAATGCTGTTTACAGATCTCCCCACAGGTGTTCAATGGGATTTAGATCTGGGCTCATTGCTGGCCACTTCAGAACAGTCCAGTGTTTTGTCTTGAACCAATCCTGGATGCTTTTTGAAATGTGTTTGGGGTCTTTGTCCTGCTGCAAGACCCATGACCTTCGACTGAGCCCAAGCTTTCTGACACTGGGTTGAACATTGCGCTCCAAAATGCCTTGGTAATCTCCTGATTTCATGATGCCATGCACACAATCAAAGCACACAGTGCCAGAGGCAGCAGAGCAACCCCAAAACATCACTGCACCTCCTCCATGTTTGACTGTAGGGAAGATGTTCTTTTCTTTGAAGTTTCATTTTGTTTTCTGTAAACAGACATGATGTGCTTTACCAACAAGCTCTAATTTGGTCTCATCTGTCCACAGGACATTCTCCTAAAAGGATTTTGGCTTGTTCAGATGTGTTTTGGCAAACTCCAGTCGGGCTTTCTTATGTCTCTCTCTGTCTCTGTGTCTGTGTCCTCTTGGGTCTCCTACTATAGACCCCCCTTTCATGGAGTTAGCGACAGATGGTGCAAGTTGAAACTGTCGTGCCTTGTGCCTGAAGGTCAGCTTGAATCTGTTTGGCAGTTGATTGAGGTGCTTTCTCCACCATTCAAACAATTCTTCATTGCAATCTTCAATCAAGTTTTCTCTTGCGGCCACGTCGCGGGAAGTTGGCTCCAGTGCCATGGGCCTTAAACTTCCTGAAAACATTGTGTACGGTGGACACAGGAACATCAAGGTCTCTCGAGATGGACTTGTAGCCTTGAGATTGTCCACGTTTGGCTACAATCTTGTTTCTGTCCTACTCAGACAATTCTCTGTTTTTCTTTCTTTCCTCCATGCTTATTGTGGTACACTCAGTGACACAAAACAGGAGAATGACTCCTTTCCTCTATTCAAACTGGTTGAATGAGTGATGTTTTTTTTGTTTGTTAATACTACAGACACCTGCAACTCACCACAGGTGAGTTCAATTTCAAAGTAAAGGAGAATCACCTGTTTGAAATCTAATTATTTCAAACAACTTCTCAAAGGTGCCAATAATATTGGCCAGGCCATTTTATCATTTGTGTGTGGAATAAGCTAAGATTTGGGATTTTTTTTCAGCTTTTTTTGTTTTGTTCCACTGCAAACCAAAGAAATACATATGTGGATACAAAAAGATTTTTTAATTTCAATAATTTTCTTGAAGAAATGGTGCATTATTTGAAAAAGGTGCCAATATTTTTGATCACGACTGTACATACATACACCCATATAAATGCAAGTTGCGCAATTGGGTCTGAACGGGGTAAACGTCGTTACCACAGTACGTATAATGCTTAATGATACCTCCTCGAAGAGTTCTTGGGTCCGTCAGTGTATGCTGAGGTCTAAAAAAATCGATATTCACGCGATGTGCATTTATGTAGCAAGGTTGCGCATTAAGGTGGTGTATCGGCTCAGAATCGCTGGTCTCTACACCTACTGGAAGTAAAGAAAAAAAATTAACATAACCACAACCTATTCAGTCAATTCTATCCAATGTGTAATTACTTTGTCCATTCACATCACGAAGAAACCTTCACAGTCTTAACAGTAACGATCATGCTGTGAAAGGACATTCCTAGCAAACTTCCTCAATGTTCCTCACTCTATTGTAAACAAATTCCTTTTCAACAGCCCTGTTGTGTGCAGTTTGTGTCCTCTGTCCAGGCCATAACTGTTCTACCATTTGAGTATGTCATCAAATTTTAAACAACCTTGATTATGACAATATGGATAAAATAATTAATAATTGGGTCAAATTGGAAAAGGGCAAAGTCATAGTGACTATAAATATCCCATACTAGCTCTGCCGCAGCTCATCAAGTGCAAGACGAGCCTTTACAAAAACTAACAAAAAAATCACTTCTATGTTTTTTTTATCCCTCGCCG
>CM068958.1:114542606-114553282 GCA_035128595.1 Eptatretus atami | reverse complement strand
ACATCGAGTCAATCCACTCTGTGCGAGTTTCTGCAGATGACGTGAAGGCTGCGGTTCGCTGAAGTCAACTGTTTTGAGGGGCGGGGCATAGCAAGTTGTGAAAAGCACCATAAATGTTTGAAATATTGGTCTAATTATCCCATTTTTGATTTTAAAAAAGAAACATGGGTGATTTCTTCACTAGGAAGGTCAAGTTAATATATAAATAACCAGAAAGTTTTGAGTGTCATGGGACCTTTAAGAGATTCTAGAGGTTATCACATTTGCGGAAATGAAATAAAGCAATGAACACTGGCGTCTCCAGGTGTTTAAAAGTATTGCGATATATCTAGCAATTTGTAGGTATGAATATGAGGCATTTGATGATACGAGTGAGGAAAGTGAAAAGAAAAAACTTTTTTTGAGCACTTTGTCATTCAGAAACCATTGTGGCCTGTTCCAAGTCAAGGCATTGTTGAGCAGGCTGAAGAAAATGGTGATTTGATACCTCAGCAAGCTGACTCGGGCTGACTGAGGATGACTCCTTGATAAATGACAATTGAATAAGGCCGTTAATTGTCTTCAAAAGGGGTGTTTAAATTAACCAAAACACCCAATTTTCATTCATGCACTCCCTTGGAGTTCCCTTGGTATGCGTGCAAAGTTTGGGGGCCGCTAGGTTTCATTGTTTTGGAGTTGCTGACTGACGGATGCACACTGACATTTATTATTACTGTACATTGAGCATCAATTTGTATGTCTAAGCCATAACGTTTTTACCATTTGAGCTTTTGTCATCAAATCTTCAACAAACCTTCATTATGAGAATATGGAGAACTCGAGTTAATAGAATGTAAAAAACAAACAAAAAAGAAAAACTCGTTTTCGTCAAGTTTAGTTTTTTTTAAAGCACAAAGCCGACGTGGACGAGCTTTTAATTTTGGGATGCTTTCCAGTTTACTATTGCAGCTGTTTTTGTGCCAGCACATTCATATTTCTTGACGATGGCACTATTGGCAAACATTTTCCTGAATAAGGGCCCTGCATGAGTTGCTGTTTTAACTGGCAAATTGTGTTCTGAGATGCAACTTGAGAATATCATCTTAGCATGTCACTTTGTCCTAAAAGGTATCTGTTGCAAAGAATGGAGTGATGGGCTGGCACTGTTTGACCATCTTTGATAGCTTAAATGTTCATTCCCATTGCTTTTTTTACATCTCTCTTGCCTTGGTGCACCACTTCAAAGCTCGTGCATTGGTGACCCACCACTACAAAGTTTTATACACATAAAACAATTAAGACAAGAATAATAATCATTGAATAATTTATGAGCAAAACAAAGAAAATGTGACATGAGCCTACCATATGAAATGAATGAAAAACAAGTAAACACGAAAAATACTTGTCTTCTTGGAGCTCAATTTAAAAGATCCAAAAATCCAAATTCATTGGGACCATACTCCATACAGAGCGTTTGTGCTTCCGAAGCAGTCTCCTGGGCTATTGGGCGCATTCCTGTGTGAGTTGCCACTCCAACGTAGGATACTCGAATAATTCGATCATCCCAGCAAGCTGGTAGCCATTTTGCCGACCTCGGAAGGATGACAGGCTGAATCAACCCCACCTGGTATTACTTCAACAGCAGAGTGGGATTTGAACTCTGGATCCTGGGATCCCAAGCCTGCCACCCGAACCATTAAGCCAACACCAGGCATAATTTAAAAGAGGCAATGTCCTATTTGTGCGTAAATGTCCAAAATCGGCCCCAAACAAAAGCGGTACCTGCTGTACACCATGCCGTCTTACTGTCGTTGTTTATGGTTGCATCCAAGGCCATTAGTTTGACACTTCTCGATTTAATTTAGTGGATGAATGAAATTTTTTTTTTTTTGGTTGAGTCGCTTGCAAAGTGGATCCTTCGTCATCTAAATTGAAGCTTTTTATGATAAAAAAAAACCAATGGAGAAGTACATTGCCGATAGTGCAGTGGTATTAAACCGTGCATTCATTGTTGCAAGATTCCTGAAAGCCTCGTTCTGATTGGCCATTGCTTTCCACCTGGAAACACAAGGTTCGTTGGAAATCAAATGTGGTTTATTACAGCCTCAGCGGGTCAACGGGTTTGGAGGTAAAAATGCGAGCCAAACCTACCAGATATAGGTTACTTGGGACCATTGCAGTATATACCCCCTCACTGATCCCTCGTATTCAAGCATGTAGCGTTTTTGATATTGTCCATACAATTTGCATGACTGCTTGCAGAGCATTTTTGTTTTGCAGCAATTGCAGTGCATTCTTGTGTAATCTCTTCTGCACTGACATGCCAACATTTCCAAACTGTTCAGGAATTGCATTGCGTGTCATCATAATAGGAACATGTCTCCATTTTTCATCAAGTTTCCATCCACTGTCAGTTGGTATAGGGTGGTTGTGTTTTTTACAGTTTGCCTCTTTCCAAACTATTTTCTATTGGAGCCTCCATTATGTGGTATCTCAGGGCATCTCTAGGTGGCAACTCTTCGAGTTTCTTCACTTTCAAGAATAATAGACACCGAGCCTGATTGGCTGTATCTACATGACTTTGCACTCTCTCAGGCACGTAATGTTTTCTGTTGCTGTCATTCTGTATTGTGTGAGCTCGCTCTCTCCCAGACTAACAAGGAGCTCGTAATGATGCTTGAAAATATTCCACATTGTGTTCTTAGTGTGACTATCTATGAATGATGTCGCAAGCAACAGCTCACTGCGTGGAAAGAGCAAATATTCTGTGTCCTACCTGGCAGAAGCTTGCCATAAACTGATCTAATAGGAATTAATTTGGACTTTTTAGCTGTCCCTGTTTCCATCCAGAGTTCATTGCAGTGCATCTGTTCCACATGCATAATCAGAAGCAGCAAAACGTCAGTGTCCCTCACTGAAGTAACAATAGTGTCAGCTCAGCATCACTGCGTATGGCATGAAGAACTACAAGCGTCTCTGCTTTCTTCCTGTTGGTCAACAATAACAGTCTTGTCATATGGAGCCATGGCTATCAGTTCTTTTGAAAGGAACATCTCAAGGTCTGTCTTATCATAGAGGGCTGTGAAGTTAGCCCAGTTATCTGGCAGTGCGATACTCTGACTTTCAATACCATGCTGGATTGTACAAGCTGTCTTGTACAAGCTGTCTTGGTTAGTCTCTGATGTGTTGATGCCTTGATATAATCTTCTCTGTATTCATGAAAAAACAATGTTGACCTTGTCATTCTTTGCACTTGCTGTCTCACCCTGCTGACAGAAGCATCTGCAAGCCCACATGTTTTTACATTCAGATGCTTTTTTCCATTGCAACCACCAGTGCTTGTCAATCATTGACGAGACTCTGTACTCCCTGAAGAGGAATTGTTGTCAGACACTTGCTTGTTAGGCATTCAGCAAGAATTGCTTTTTAATCAGTCCTTAAAAGTTCCATCTTGTTTTCAGTGAGTGAAATCGGTATTGGCAACAGTTTGTGCCGTAGCACACACTCTTGGTCAACCTCTGGCAACTGCATATGCAGCAATCAAGCGCTGTAAGATACCGCGGCCAATTTTCATCACCCTCTGTTATACTTAGCCCGTCCCCCGTGTAGCGGGGGACAGTGTTGCAATCGCTTCTGTGTGTATATGTCAGTGTGTTTGTCCAGGCCACAACTTTTTTTTTTTTTTTACAATTTGAGCTTTTGTCATCTATTTTTCAACAAACCTTGATTGAGAATATGGAGAAGACTAATTGATAGTTGGGTTTAAATGCGAAAGGGCAAATTTGCATGGAATACAACTCGGCCTTACTCGCCCGTTGGCCGTGCAGTGCGAGACTGCTGGATTTTGTCATCGCTTCCGTGTTTCTTTGTTAGTCCATCCACTGCATAGCTGGAGATGGGGTTTTGCAATAGTTTACCATTTGAGTTTTTGTTGTCAATTTAAAAAAAAACAAAAAACAAAACCCTTATGATAATATGGAAAACATTTAATTAATTTTCCTTTTATTTATTTATTTCTTTTTCCAAGTTGTTTTCATCAAGTTTAGTTCCATTACAATGCGGATGCAGACAGGCCTTGCATTTTGAGATGCTTTGCAGTTGTCTTTTGTTTTCTTACACATACATGCTGCTCAATGTTGGGCCTTATTCTGTGGCAGAGGATCATGGAGATATTTATGAGCAGTGCCATCTTCTTCCACATCAGTCTTTCTTTGAATAATTGTTTCTGGTCTAGATCCTCTGCAATGAGAAGCCACTGTTGTATTTCTTCAGTCGCTAGGTCTTTCGTGGCAATGTTTTGCAGTATATCGGTCAGGTCTGGGGATGAGAAGACATGGAATTATTGTAAAACAAAAATAATTTCAACGTTTTTGTCATCTTCCTGCCTGCCAGAGGTCTCCAAGTTGTGGACAAGATTATATTCTGCAACACCAAACATTGTCCTGGTATCAGCAGATGTATGGAATCTCAAATTTAACTGGAAGGGCACTCGGTGGAGTGCATACCTCTGCCCCGTGATTGCTGATCCAGCAGAACATATCGGGCTCAATAAATTTTTGAGATATCGTGCTATATATTATTTTTCGGCCCCATCTTTGAATGGTGAAGAATCACTTTAAAGATTAAAAAAAGTTTTGTATCTGGATTTGGATCTTCACCAAAATTGAATCTATTCTTCCTTGTCACATACCAAACTTGTCCACCAAGATTCGTCCGAATCCGTCCACAACCTTTTTAGATATCGTGCTGTATATCGTTTTTGTCTCCATTTCTCAATGGTGAAGAATCACTAAAAATGATGTATCCGGATCTTCACCAAAATCTAATCAGTTCGTCCTTGTCACACACTCAACCTGCTCACCAAATATCTTCCGAATCGGTCCACAACTTTTTGAGATACCATGCACACAAATAAACAGACGGGTGACAACACGACCACCTTCCACCTTCGGTGACTGAGGTAATGAAAGGCTCCATCTTGCTAATATGGAAGGGGTTCTCTTCAGACTGACTATACCACCTACCTTCTTCCTGGTCCCGTTTAGCCATTCCTGGGTCTGGTCAGGATCGACTTGATTGAACCTTGAGGGTTTAAAAAAAAAAATTTTTAATACAAGATCTAAGGCTCGTAATGAAGCTGTTTGATCGCTTAACCACAAAATCTCCTTGTTCGAATAGGCTAACAATCTCAGATAGTTATTGATGCATCTCAGCAATGTATATGGTCCCCATTGTGAGTGAGTAGTTGTGGTGATTGTATCTTGCAAATAATGGTGTCTTGTGTGCAAATGATTGCAAGTGCAGGTTCCATTGCTCAACTCTCTGTGTCCTTGTGAACTTCAGTAAGACGGTGATAGAGATTGAGATTGGGACCATACTTTGTGCAGAGCGTTGGTGCTGCTTAAGCAGTCTCCTTGGCTATAAGACTGTGATAGTTTCCATGTAATTCCACCAATAGAAGACTAGCATTGGCTGCCATTGTTACTTTGATAAACTTTGCCAATGCCATTTATTTGAAAGCTCATGTTTTTTTTTGTTTTGTTTTTTTTTGCATATATTGTCGAGGCTCGTATGAGAGCTAACACACAATGCACAACAGCAGGGGCGGGAGAGGGAAGGAAAAAACAGTGGGAAACAGACATGAGATCTGTGGAAGGGAGAGGGATGGGGTGGGGAACACGGGGTAAACAAGATGGACACAACAGGGACTTTCAGGACCTTACATGATGGACCTTTCAGGAAGGAAAGCAGGGAATTTGAAGGAGGTGGGTTTGGGGTGGATTAGCAGGAATAGAAAAGATAGTGTTTTGGATGGGGGAAGATAGGTGGTGGTGAACAGCTGTTTTGAAGACCTGGAGGGAAAAGTGGGATTGAAGAGAGTGTGGGAGTTGTCCCAAACGTGGGAAAAAAGAGGAATGAAAGAGTGAAGGTGAGCAGTGATTCGTGATTTTGGTAGTTTTACCAGAAAGGGATTGCTGGCGGACTCTGAGCCCTCGCGAAAATATGGGTGGACATATCACAGACAGGGCAGGGGTGGGGGGGGGGGGGCGAGACCGGAGAGGAGACGGTAGAAGACAGAAAGACCACCACGCCCTACTTGCGGTGAGAGAGTGAGAGGCCCAAAGACTCAGCCTCACCGTGGGAGATACAATGATCCTAAATGCCTTGGTTTCCACAGCGTTAAGCCGAGAGAGGCGGGAGCACCAGCCCAGAGGAGAAGCAGGACTCCATCAGGCTGCGGACGAAAGCTTTGTATGTTGTCAGGAGCTCAGGTGGGCCGAGGAAGAACTTTTCACAATGTAGGATGCCCCGCCGACGACTGGCTTTGGAGGCCAGTTTGGAAATGTGGCTTTCCCAGGAAAGATCATGGCAGATATTGATGACCCAGAAGCTTGAATGAAAGGATTTCTTCGAGAGGATTGTTGAGAAAGTAGATGGGGATGACGGGGGGGGGTGGTGGTTGGGGTTCCAGATGCTCCTTTCGGAGAGACATCGTGAGAGCGAGAGATTTAACAGGATTGAAAGACATGTTCCACATGTTGGACCAGCTTGTGCTTTTATCTGGATCTGCAGAGAGCGAAGAAGCTGCTGCTTGCTGATCTGATGGACGACAGATGGTATGGCAGAGGGTGGAGTCATCAGCAAAGAGATGAAGAGGATTTTCCAGAGAGTCGGAGAGATCATTGATGAAAAACAAAATGAACAGGGCCCAGAACTCTGCTTTGAGGAACTCCAGCCTGGACAGGAATAAGGGATGAGAGAACTCCATTTAGGGCCACACGTTGGCTGCGACAGGAGAGGAAGTCTGCGAGCCATGAGGGGGGATCTCTTGGATACCACAGGAAGAGAGTTTAGTAGTAAGCAGGGCAGGGTGCCAGACCGTGTCAAAAGTACGCGATATGTCAAGGGAGATGGCTTTGATTTCTTGTCTGAAACAAGCTTCAACAAGCTTCACCAATTTTGAACAAACAGTTTGAACAAGCTTCCATTAAAAAGCATGACGATTTTGCATTGAAAATCTGCATCTATAGCTGTCATGTTTCTCAGTATACCTCAGAAATTGTGGCAACTGTAACTCCCATGGTACTTGATAAGTTATGAACATGCATGGCCTTGTTTTAGAACTTACCTGTCATGGATTTCTCATTGGAGACAGGTCTGAGCAAATTGGCTTCTCCCAAAGGTGGAGGCTTGGGTAGAAGCCAATCACAGATTGCAGTCATCACAGCTAGGACTTGGAAACACACACATGAATACCATTAGCTTCGAAACACAGCCCCTGTAAACTGACCACAAAGATGAGGAATCACTCTCTTCTATTCAGGGACGAACCATTTCAGTTCCATGAGCTTGCAGTTACAGTGGGGAGAACAAGTATTTGATACACTGCCGATTTTGCAGGTTTTCCCACTTACAAGACACGTAGAGGTCTGTAATTTTTATCATAGGTACACTTCTACTGTGAAAGACGGAATCTAAAACAAAAATCCTGAAAATCACATTGTATGATTTTTAAATAATTAATTTGCATTTTATTGCATGAAATAAGTATTTGATACATCAGAAAAACAGAACTTAATATTTGGTAACAGAAACTTTGTTTGCAATACAGAGATCAGACGTTTCCTGTAGTTCTTAACCAGGTTTGCACAGACTGCAGCAGGGATTTTGGCCCACTCCTCCATACAGATCTTCTCCAGATCCTTCAGGTTTCGGGGCTGTCGCTGGGCAACACAGACTTTCAGCTCCCTCCAAAGATTTTCTATTGGGTTCAGGTCTGGAGACTGGCTAGGCCACTCCAGGACCTTGAGATGCTTCTTACAGAGCCACTCCTTAGTTGCCCTGGCTGTGTGTTTCGGGTCGTTGTCATGCTGGAAGACCCAGCCACGCCCCATCTTCAATGCTCTTGTTGAGGGAAGGAGGTTGTTGGCCAAGATCTCACGATACATGGGCCCATCCATCCTCCCCTCAATACGTTGCAGTCGTCCTGTCCCCTTTGCAGAAAAGCATCCCAAAGAATGATGTTTCCACCTCCATGCTTCACGGTTGGGATGGTGTTCTTGGGGTTGTACTCATCCTTCTTCTTCCTCCAAACACGGCGAGTGGAGTTTAAACCAAAAAGCTCTATTTTGGTCTCATCAGACCACATGACCTTCTCCATTCCTCCTTGGATCATCCAGATGGTCATTGGCAAACTTCAGACGGGCCTGGACATGCGCTGGCTTGAGCAGAGGGACCTTGCGTGCGCTGCAGGATTTTAATCCATGACGGCGTAGTGTGTTACTTATGGTTTTCTTTGATACCGTCGTCCAGCTCTCTTCAGGTCATTGACCAGGTCCTGCCGTGTAGTTCTGGGCTGATCCCTCACCTTTCTCATGATCATTGAGGCTCCACGAGGTGAGATCTTGCATGGAGCCCAGACCGAGGGAGATTGACTGTTATCTTGAACTTCTTCCATTTTCTAATAATTGTGCCAACAGTTGTTGCCTTCTCACCAAGCTGCTTGCCTATTGTCCGTAGCCCATCCCAGCCTTGTGCAAGTCTACAATTTTGTCCCTGATGTCCTTAGACAGCTCTCTGGTCTTGCCCATTGTGGAGAGGTTGGAGTCTGATTGATTGAGTGTGGACAGCTGTCTTTTATGCAGATAACGAGTTCAAACAGGTGCAGTTAATACAGGTAATGAGTGGAGAATGGGAGGGCTTCTTAAAGACAAAACTAACAGGTCTGTGAGAGCCGGAATTCTTACTGGTTGGTAGGTGATCAAATACTTATTTCATGCAATAAAATGCAAATAATTATTTAAAATCATACAATGTGATTTTCAGAGATTTTGTTTTAGATTCCGTCTTTCACAGTTGAAGTGTACCTATGATAAAATTACAGACCTCTGACGTGCTTTGTAAGTGGGAAAACCTGCAAAATCGGCAGTGTATCAAATACTTGTTCTCCCCACTGTAAGTGCCTGTTCTGTAGTAGTGACTCTACTGTTGTCCTCGCTGTGATATGTATCGACAATGCTGAATAGCTGTGTTCAGGATGTCTAATGCATTTGCTGGAGCATAAATAATTAGCAAGTATCCAACAGTTGTTATCTCATGGTTGTTCAAACTTAGAGACTGGTTAAACTGTCCAGCTATTTTTTTTTCGACTTCAGCTTTGACGTTTAAGAATGAATGCTTGACCAGCTGCTCCAGTGATCTTCATCGACTGATTCATTTTCAGGTTTCTTGAACCAAGTTGGGTCAACCCTTTCATACTCTGGATGAACCTTCCCTTCACCAGCATTGGTGGGGATGAGTGTTGTCATAACTTCTTAAATTCAATTTTAAAATTTATTATTTTTAAATTTAATTATTTAATCTTTTAAGTGAATTATTTAATTTTTAAAGTGATTCTTCTCCATTGAGAGATGGGGCTCACAAACGATATATAGCATGATATTTCAAAAATGTATTGGGCCAGATATGTTCTCGTCGATCAAGCATTACGTGGTGGAGGTATGCGCTCCACCGAGTGCCATTCCAGTTTATGTCTGGTGCTCAGCATGCTCTCTGTCAGTGCTGTGTTGATTTGAAGGAATTGGTCATCATTGATAGTGTGACCAGCTTCAGAGAGGAGATTGACCAAACTCGAAAAAGCGAACGAATGGCAAATTCCTAAACCATTCTTGTCCTTTGGCCAGCTCTTTCATTCATTCGACAAATACAGCAGAGGGAAATGTTACAACTATGTTGGGAGGTTGTATTCAAATCTGCAGGTGTCAAAGCCATGCAGAAGTTCTGAAACATAGATCAGCATGTCTGCAGTAGATTCCCGGCCTAACCGCTCGAGCTCAATCTGCCGTTACTTTGTGAATACTCTCTGCTCTGTCAGTGTTCTCAAAATCTCTTTTCTCTGGTGATCTCGGTCGTTTTCAGCTCTCCACTCTCTTGTGTTAAAGCTCTGCACACTTGGCCATTCTCCTCAAAGCTCTTTCTCCTCTGGCGCTCACAGGCATTCAGTGTCTTTCTGCTTGAGTCGCCGTAAACTGTCAATCACTCGAGATAAGCCGATAAGCATCCCGTTTTGAAGCTAATTGCTGGCTTTCACAGTGCAGATTCGACATTCATTCTCTCGTGTCTTGAGCTGCAAGGCTCTTGCGTGCATGTTTCAAAAGCGATTTAAACAGAGGAAAAGGACATACAGTCGTGTCCAAAAATTTTGGCACCCTTGCACTTTTTTCAAATAACACAATTTTCTCTAAAAATAAGTTGAAATTGACAAGAGTATTTGGTCTCCACAATTCTTTATTTCACTGTTAATATTACAGAACCTTTGTTTTTGATTCAGAACTTAATATATCCTTTTAAATCAGAAGATAAAAAGAAATGGCATCGACAAAACTAGAAGGGCGCTCGGTGGAGCGCATACCTCCACCACGTAATGCCTGATTCACGAGAACATATCTGGTCCAATACATTTTTGAAATATCATGCTATGCAGCACAATATCGTTTTTGGCCCGATCTCCCAATGGTAAAGAAGCACTTAAAAAGTTAAATAATTCTAGTATCCAGATCCAGATCCAGATTCAGATCTTCAATATTGAATAAATTCGTCCTTGTCACACACACAACCTGTCCACAAAGCTTCAACTAAATCCGTCCACAACTTTTTTGAGATATTGTACTATCATTTTTATACCCCCGATATATATA
>CM068958.1:114513737-114532425 GCA_035128595.1 Eptatretus atami | reverse complement strand
CTCTTCTTGTGCAAACTGCTCCAGTTCTCCCAAATTTGAAGGGTTTCCCAACTGATGTTTACAGATCTCCCCACAGGTGTTCAATGGGGTTTAGATTTGGACTCATTGCTGGCCACTTTAGAACAGTACAGCGTTTTGTCTTGAACCATTCCTGGGTTTCTGACACCGGGTTGAACATTGCGCTCCAAAATGCCTTCGTAATCTCCTGATTTCATGATGCCGTGCACACATTCAAGGCTCCAAGTGTCAGAGGCAGCACAGCAACCCAAAACATCACTGAACCTCCTCCATGTTTGACTGTAGGGAAAGTGTTATTACAGCGCGTGCGCTGTATACAATTGCACCGGGTTTGAAATGTCCCCGGTGTCCCCCCCCCCCCCCCCCCACGTGCCTCAAGTGAGCCAATGACGCAGTCCGGTAGATGGCAGTGCGTAACCTAGACGGAAATGGCGACAATTGACGGAAATACCCGAGTATTTCAATGGAAATTTGTGAAACTAATGTGTTATATATGTGAAAACCATTGAATTTATTGCTTGACGGAAAAAAACCAAGAAACGCTCCCCTCTCATGTACGAACGAACGAAAGACGTCATTTCGCCCACCATGGCATTTCGCGCCGAACGCTGAAAGCTAAGTTATTCTTATACCATCATTCTCTTTAATATTAGCCATAAACAAGTGTTTCGTCATGCATTAGTAGTTGAAATTTACTTACAATTATAGCAGATATTGGTGGCAAAGTGATAAAGTGGTTCTTTCATAAACATTAGTGTACTCATTGCTTCACCACACGCGCTGTATTGAAGGATTTCACTTGTTTTCCTTGAAGGCTTCATTTTGTTTTCTGTAAACATAGAGGTGATGTGCTTTACCAAAAGCTCTAATTTGGTCTCATCTGTCCACAGGACATTCTCCCAAAAGGATTTTGGATTGTTCAGATGTGTTTTGGCAAACTCCAGTTTGGCTTTCTTATGTCTCTCTCTCAGCAGTGGGGTCCTCCTGAGTCTCCTTCCATAGAACCCCCTTTCATTGAGTTGGTGAGAGATGGTGTGAGTTGAAACTATGGTACCTTGTGTCTGAAGGTCAGCTTGAATCTGTTTGGCAGTTGATTGAGGTGTTTTCTCCACCATATGAACAATCCTTCGCTGCAATCTTCGATCAAGTTTTCTCTTGCAGCCTCGTCCAGGGAGGTTAGCGACAGTGCCATGGGCCTTAAACATCCTGATAACATTGTGTACGGTGGACACAGGAACATAAGGTCTCTGGTGATGGACTTGCAGCCTTGAGATTGTCCATGCTTGGCTACAATGTTGTGTCTGACCTCCTCAGACAATTCTCTGGTTTTCTGTATTTTCTCCATGCTCATTATGGTACACACAGTGACTCAAAACAGCAGAATGACTCCTTTTCTCTTTTCCAACTGGTTGAATGAGTGATTTTTCTATTGCAGGCACCTGCAACTCACCAAAGGTGAGTTCAAATCCAAAGTAAAGGAGAATAATCACCGTGAAATCGAATTATTTCTAACAACTTCTAAAAGATGCCAATAATATTGTCTGGGCCATTTTAGGATTTGTGTGGAAATCGCTCTTGGATTAAAAAAAAAAGAAAAAAATCAGCTTTTTGGTTTTGTTTTGTTCCACTACAAATCAAAGAAATACATTTTTTTAATTTTTTTTTTTGTCGACGCCAAAGGATTTTTTTTAATTTTTAAGTTCAACAATTTTCTGGAAGAAATGGTGCCTCATTTGAAAAACTGCAAGGGTGCCAATATTTTTGACCACAACATTAAGAACGCACAGCGAGAGGTTCGATGTGGTTGACAGAACAACGGTTGGCATGAAAATCAAACATCTTGCTGGATGTTATAGCAATGCATATATAACCTCACAATTAATTATGTTATGCTCTAAGCAAATATTAAGTAGATATATACATACACTGGAATCATGCGCTACATCATGTCGCTGCATTCAGTTTCCGCCCTTCCCCAGACGCCTGGCCCATCCCCATCTCTTTGGGATGGGACGTTCCAGCGATGCACCCGAAGAGATCGCTCTCTGGTGGACGACGCCATGCACCACTTAGTGTTTTTGTGAAGTTATAAATACCATTAGCTCAAACCCCCCCTCCCCCCCCAAAAAAAACGCACACACACACGGCAGTCAATAAGTAACCTTAAAATGGCGATATAAATTTGCGAATGTAATGTGTGTAGTTGTAGACGACATATGGTATATCTATGGGTAAGAGTCAAGTTTTGTCTGTTTTGGATGTGGCAACATTGAGTGGATGACATCACTTGAGCAGTTCCAAGATGGCGGCTCCCTTAGAAGCACGCACCAGGGAGGAGCAACGTTTTGTCATTCATTTCTTGCAAAGTGAGGGTGTGAATCCCAGTAAAATCCATTGCAGAATGAAAATGCAATATGGTGATGCATGTTTATCACTGCAGCAGGTGTATGACTGGGACAGGAAGTTTTAAAAGTGGAGTTCTTTCAGTTCGGGTATGAGTTGTCTCGGCACTCACATTGCAGATACTTTGCGGAACTCCAGCAAGTTGTGAATGATATGATGTGCTGAACCATGGCTAATGTTCAATTCGGAGACCACTAAATCCAGCGTAATGCGACGGTTTTCCCTTCGCATGCGCTCAGCTCCAGAAACCATTTCTGGTGTGTCGGCTGTGTGAGGCCTCCGAGCGAGCAGGGTCTGCCACACTGGACACTCCACTTTTAAACTTCCTGTCCCAGTCATACACCTGCTGCAGCAATAAACATGCATCACCATATTACATTTTCATTCTGCAATGGATTTCACTGGGATTCACACCCTCACTTCCCAAGAAACGGATGACAGAGTGTTGCTCCTCCCTGGTGCATGCTTCGAAGGGAGCCGCCATCTTCGAACTGCTCTACTGACATGCGCTCAATGTTGCCAGATCTAAAAGAGGTAAAACATGACTCTTACCCATAGATATACCATGTCGTCTACAACTACATACATTGCATTCTCGAATTTATGTTGCCATTTTAAGGTTACGTAATGACTGGTCCTCATACATACCACACATGCATAGATACACTACCGGTCAAAAGTTTTAAACACCCCCATTTTTCCAGTTTTACTGAAATTTAGCAGTTTAATGCTCAATGGACTCTGAAATTAAAGCACAGAACAAATAAACAATTGCAATAAAAGAAGAAATCATGGAATCGTTTTGTTGAACAAAATTTAATCTAAATTTTTGACTCGTCAAAGTAGCCACCTTTGTCTCAAAAAAAGCAGCGCGAACATACTCGTGGCATTCTTTCTACAATGGAAATCAAATATTGCACGGAAAGTTGTTCACAACACTGTTGCAGAAGTTACCACAAATGTGTTGCACTTGTAGGTTGCTTTGCTTTCACTCTTCTGTCCAGTTCATCCCAAACCAGCTCGATGGGGTTTAAGTCTGGAGACTATTTGCCATTCCATTATTTGAAGCCTGCCATCTTGTTCTTCTCTTCTAAGTAGTTCTGACATAGCTGGAGGTATGTTTTGGGTCGTTATCTTGCTGCAGGATGAACCCCTGACCAACTAGGCATAGACCAGAGGGTATTGCATGACACTGCAAATGCTGTGGTAGCCCTTTTGGTTCAGGGTGCCAGTCACCTGTGCGTCGCTGACTCTGGATCCAGCAAAAGAGCCCAGATCATCACGCTTCCTCCATGTTTGACAGTTGGTGTCACACACTGAGGAACCATTCTTTGCCCACTCGACGCGTATAAAAAGCCTGCGTGATGAACCTAAGATTTCAAATTTTGATTCATCAGTTCATAAGACCTTCCAGTTTTCAGTAGTCCACTGGCAGTGCTTCGTGGCCCTGGCAAGCCTCCTTTTCTTAATTTGCCATCTTAGTAATGGCCTTCTTACAGCCACTCAACCTGTCAAACCTGCAGCTCGAAGTCTTCTCTTCACAGTTGAAACTGAGACTTCATTACTTCGACCATTGTTAAGCTGTGCTTGAAGCTGCTGTCCTGTGAGCTGCCTATCTGCAAGCTGTTGACTCTCAGAAACTTGTCTTCTGATTGTGTTGTGGCTTTGGGTCTGCCAGACTCTTCCTGTCAGTTTCCTCCAGTTTCCAAGTGCCTTTTGATGGTGTAGGAAACTGTACTCACTGACACCTTGCTTACTTTGCAATTTCTCTAAAGGAAAGACCTACACTTTAAGGTTATAATGGTCTGTCTGTCTCCTTTGTTAATTGTCTTTTTCTCGCTATTGTGATAGCAATATACGTACTACTTCCTGCAGTGCAATATTGTCCAAATAATGCTTCAGAGGGTGTGCAACACAGTCTGTTCCAACACTGCTTATATACAGAGGGTTTGCAACTAATCAACAAAAGTTGGGACACCTGTAGGAATTGTTGCATCCACTTTCAAGGCTTGATTTACTTCCATTGCTGCAGAACAGCTGCAGTTGTTAACCCAATACTTGTTCCCTGAAAATGGCCTTTTTTAACTACTCTGAAATTTACATTATCTTTCAGTTTTGGTAACCTGAATTTTTTTTTAATCTCTGGCAGTTTACCGCTTGGCTTTGTACCATTCACTGGACTTGAACTGCTTAAATTTCAGTAAAAATTGAAAAATGGGGTGTTCTAAAACTTTTGACCGATGGTGTATATTATGTGCTGGTAAGTACTTAAAAAGCTATTTTATGCCTTTTTTAATTTTCGGTTCATTATTTTTTTGGATAATGGGTCTTCCGTTATGTGGATGTCCGGAAAAAGGAGGTTCTACTGTACTTTAATTTCGGACAAACAGGACTTCCTTCACACACACTAAATGTGTTGATGCTGACAGTGAAGGGGAAAACAGTAAATCTAGATTTTATTTTCACTGTCCTTTTACAATGTAATGTTTATGGATATGATGCACAGATGATGCCATATTTTTGGAATGACACCTGTTCCACATTTGCAGCATGTGAATGAATGGAACATTGCACACCTGAACACCGTCTTGGATGTTGTGGAGCAGGAAAGTGGTATTACTATCGATGGTGTGAACACACCCTATTTGTACTTTGGGATGTGGAAGACAACGTTTGCCTGGCACACAGAGGATATGGACCTCTATAGTATCAATTATCTCCACTTTGGGGAACCAAAGTCCTGGTAAGTCTTCTGCTTGCTAATGTTGGCTTTATTCATTTAATGTCATAAATATGTAAAAAACCTGTTCTGGGTCTGAGCATGTTGAACTGTCAGACAATACACGAGCCAATGTCCATCAAAGCACCGTTTTTAAATTTTTTTATTTTTTATTTTCTTCCCAGACCAGATCTGTTGTGTCTTTCTGTTATCGTTTTGTCCCTGTTGTTGGCTGTTTTCATCCAATTTTCTGTTTGACTGCACCATAGTGAATTTTCAATTTATCCTTGTGAGTGTCTAGTCGTCATGCCAATTCGTTCCGTCTATGCTCCTGATAATGGCTGAATGCCTCATTTATGTGTTGGCTTCCAATTTTGTGTCACCAACCTCTCGCTCCCTCTACCAACCCAAACCACTCTCACCCAACTGCTTCTGGGCTCCGTGCTTTTTTTGCCTGTGAAGGTGAAGTTTCTGATGACCCTCTACTATTATTCTGCAACTGACATGGACAGTGTTGGTGCATTTGTCATAAACACCTGCTCTAATCCTTTTGCACATCTTCTTTCTGCTATGTTCACCCTATCATTTCCCTGGGTCATCTTTTGTCTGGAAATCATCAAACCTTATTTCAGTCTCTTCAAAAAGGTATACAAACTGATCCTCTTAACTACTGACCGATCGGCTTCCAATCATCAGCAAGGTCATGGAATAGCAGTTTAATCAAGTCCTTCCTTCTCCAACGCCTAATCACCGACCATCAATTCAGATTCAGACAAGGTCACTCTACTCTTGACATGCTGCTTTTGCTTTTCCGACAATGGATGGAATCCTTCAATGTCAGACACGATATCAGGGCCATCTATCTTGACCCATCTCGAGCTTTCGATACAGTCTGGCACTTTATGTTGCTTTCCAAGCTCTCTACCTCTGGCATTCAAGGCCAACTCCATTCATGACTTCCTGACTTCCTCTACTCTCGTAGCCAACACGTGGCTCTCACCAGGATCATCATCTCCTCCCCTAGTTAAGGCTGGAGTGCACCAAGGTAGTGTTTTGGGCCTAGTCCTATTCTAATCTTCATCAATGATTTCTCTGGCTCTGGAAAATTATTCTGATCTCTTTATTGATTACTCCACCCTCTGCCATAACATCCCCTTGTTATGTTCCCCATAACATCCATCAGACAGGCAGGCAGAAACCTCTTCCCTCTCTGCAGACTTTGATATAATCACAATCTTGTCAAACACTTGGAGAATACTTTTCAATCATAACAAATCTCTCTTTCTCTTTCTCTTTCCCATCTACTTTCTTGGCAAATATCATGAGGTTCAGTCACTCAAACTTTTGGATCTCAATATTAACCATTAACTTTCTTGGGCAAACCACCTTTCTAAGTTGGCCTCCAAAGCAAGTTGCCAACTGGGCATTCTCCATTGTGCAAAGTCTTTCTTTGGCACACCTGAACTCTTATCCACTTACAAGGCCTTCATCTGCACTCCGCATCATGATGAAGTTCTGTTCTCTGCTCTGGACTGGTGCCCCTTCCTCACAACTTGCTCAGCTTGATGTTTCAGAAACCAAAGCCTTCAAAATCATGAGACTTTCCATTGATTTTTATAGCTGTCTTAGGGCCTATCAACTTTCACATTGCAGACAAGTCGGTTTTCTCTGTCTTTTGCCATCTCCTTTCTGGTCTTAAACTCTGCCTTTCTATGTTTGCCTCCGAGCCCCCCCCCACCCCCAACTTTTCTGGTCTTGCACCTTCTCTCCTTTCTGTGCTTTGTCACCCCCAAACTCCCCCACTGCCATGTTTATGCAGGGCGTACATTGTTTTACAATAACTCCCTTCTTTTTTTTCTTCTTTTTTTTGTATAAAATGTTGAGGTCGTATGAGAGCTAACACACAACTCACGCAAGGGGGGCATGAGACAAGAGGGGCAGGAGTGGGAAGGACAAAACAGTGGGGAAACGAGACATTAGGAAATCTGTGGAAGGGAAAGGGATGGGGGGGAACACGGGGTATACAAGATGGACATTACAGGGACTTTCAGGAAGGAAAGCAGGGAATTTGAAGGAAGTGGGTTTGGGGAAGATTAATGTGGTAGAAAAGATTGAGGTTTTGGATGGGGGAAGATAGGTGGTGGTGAACAACTGTTTTGAAGGCCTGGAGGGAAGAATGGGATTGAAGAGAGTGTGGGAGTTTATGCCAAAGGTGGGGAAAAAGAGGAATGATAGAGTGAAGGTGAGCAGTGATTCGTGATGTTGGTAGTTTTACCAGAAAGGGGTTGTTGGCGGACCTTGAGCGCCCTGCGGAAATATGGTGGGGACAAATCGCAGACAGAGCAGTGGGGGAAAGACCGGAGAAGAGACTGTAGAAGACATAAAGACCACAGACCTGCCTGCGGTGAGAGAGGGAGAGGCCCAAAGACTCAGCTTCATCGCCGGAGATACCAATGATCCTAAATGCCTTGGTTTCCACAGCGTGAAGCCAAGAAAGGTGGGAGGCAGGAGCACCAGCCCATATGGGAGAGCAATACTCCAGGCTGCGGATGAAAGCTTTGTATGTGGTCAGGAGCTCAAGTGGGCCGAGGAAGGACTGCACGACGGAGGATTCCCAGTCGGCGACTGGCTTTGTAGGCCAGGTTGGAAATGTGGCTTTCCCAGGAAATATCATGGTAGATGGTGAGACCCAGAAGCTTGAATGAAAGGACTTATTCCAGAGTATTGTTGAGAAAGTAGTTTGGGGGGTTGGTTTCTAAACAGTCCTTTCGGAGAGACATCGTGAGAGTGTGAGATTTCTCATGATTGAAAGAAATGTTCCACGTGTTGGACTAGTAGTTTCACTTCGTGTCCAGTGAAACTCCCAAAATCCAAACACTGCTCACATATACTCATTCGTTCCTCTTTTTTTTTTTTTTCTTTCCTTCCTGTCGAACCAACTTCCTCAGTCTCTTCACTCTCACTCCTTCCTTCAGGGCTTCAAGACAGTTGTTGGCCACCATCTCAGGTCACCCCTTTCCAATCCACAGCTATGATGCTTTCTACCCCATTAACCTTCCCCAAGCCCACCTCTTTCCATGTTTCCAGTTTTTCCTTCCACTTTGGTGATTGAGAGTTTGTGGCTGTCTCCACCTCGTTCATCCCTTTGCCGTCATTCTGCCCCGCATCCCTTATTTCTCCAAGTCTTCTATTTTGTACTTTAACCTTGCTGTTGGTGTGATGTTCCTCCCTCCCCGCTTCTTTATGCTGCTATTTTCATTCTGTTACGTTCTAATA
Organism: Eptatretus atami; assembly: GCA_035128595.1. Lineage (NCBI taxonomy): Eukaryota > Metazoa > Chordata > Myxini > Myxiniformes > Myxinidae > Eptatretus > Eptatretus atami. Next base: position 114,524,009 of record CM068958.1, on the reverse strand, counting down.
TGTTTTGTGTTCTAGTTCCTACATGAGCCTTGACTTTATCCCCCCCAAAAAATGTTTACAGCTTTACTGATCAATTAGGTGCAGTTTATTAATTATTATGTAAGTTTTTATCACATCAACTAAAGAATGAGAGGATGCAGTTTGGATAAACACAGATGACACCATATGATTAGCATTGGAATTTATCATTTTGAAGGAAGCTGTATACAGTACCCAAATGGGAAGAGATTTCAGGAAAACCCCATAAACCAACAATCAATGGCATTCAGGTGTTCAACTGGTGGCGAGTGCATTGGCTTGAGAATCGGACTCGACCATTGCCAAATAAGAAAAAAAATTGTACTTGACACGCTTGACTTCCTGAAGCCGTCATCAACCCCGACGTGACGTTCACAATTTATGAATTTGTATTATTTCTTTATTATTATTAGTTATATTTATTTATTTTTTTCTGTGGAGGCAGATGCATGATTGTCATACAAACCCTTCCTGAGCTTGCCAAATTGACACACCTGGAGAGTAAATACTGAATACATAATTACCATGTGGTTTGTGGTGATATAGGTTACTGTCTTTAAGTGTGCTATGCTGTGACTGACTTGGACTTCACTTGCACTGGAAGCACCTGATGCTAAAACAGAAACTGTCATACTTTGGACACATCATGCATGCAGAAAATGAAAGTGTGGAGAAGTCAACTATGCTGGGGGTATGGTTGAGGGAAGAAGGGGAAGAGGCAGACCTTGTATGTGCTGGATGGATGGGGTAAAGGCTGCAACCTGCAACCAAGCTGTCTCTGCCAGAGTTGAAGCAGTGCAGGAAAGGGATGTTTGGAGTAATCTGATCATCAATGTCACCAGAAGTCGAACACTACTTGACAGAACCAGATAACCAGATAACTGAAGATCTATGGACTACCCTGCACACAACTCAACACTTTTTCTTTTTAGCATGTACACATTGTTTGCTAGCATGGGTAACAAAACGTGCACCACAACACACAAAAACATGGGAATATTCACCTTAATTTTCTGAACGGGCTTTCATTTTTTTATTGAGGCCTAAAAATGAAATTTATCTTTCGAGCTTGATGATGATTTATTAATTTTTTTAAATCAAATGTTCATTAATTTTTGTTGCAACTCAAATTTCATTTTAGCATAACAAATGAATTGGTAGGGGTTTCATCTACATTTCTGTGATGTGGCAGGCAGTAAGATGCCTGATTGATGAGTCCCAACACACTTGCTCCTCAAATTTTCTTGGACCTTTCACGCTGCAGCCTGATTATCATGAGCGCCAACCCCCATCGACCTCCCTTCGATGTTTCTGTGGCTTCTATCCTTTGTTGCCTAACGTTGCACATCGATACACAGCTGATGCTCTTGACCAATTGTTGCTGGCTGTTCTGTGTAGATCATAATTTGTACCCTCCCAGCAGCTTGCGTGCTCTTTCTCGTTTTGTTCCCTTCTAGTGAGCATAATTTTTGTCTCTTTCAATTCCACACTCCCCTCTTCCAACATCCATCCTCTTCTGTCCCTTCCCATACTCAGGTACGCGATCCCACCAGAACATGGCAAACGCCTTGAGAGACTTGCAAAAGGTACTATCTGGGGAGCATAATCAATGAGGCGGGTCACGGGTACAGTGTGGGAATTTAATTCTGGAATAAGTTTAACCTGCAGGCCATGCTGCTTTGAGAACGTTATGTTTGCATAGTGTTAAAGCTGACGATTATTTGATGTGCATGACTAAATAATAATTAATCTGCTAAAGCTTTTTGCGAAGCATTTACAGTTTAGTAGAATGAAAACTGAGACCATATGAGTACTCAGCTTTTGGCAATGTCTTATCTTGATTGCTTCATTGAACATTGAGCATTTCTTTGAAGTTTCTTTAATTATTCTATTTATTTACTTTGTGACTTGTTTAGTAAGTTACTTTACATCTACAGTTTTTATTTTTTTTTATTTATTTTTTTTTAGTTAACCGACACGCGAAGCGAAAAGTGGGAAAAAGCAATTGGTTCATGTCTGCTTGTCTTGTCAGTTTATGATCGTCGGTTTGCGGTGGAGGAACAACTTATTTAAATTGTATGTTATATTTTGAACGTGAATAGAAAGACCAGTCTTTCGTTTGAACATACTTTGTCTCTGAATTTGACCTGATTGTACATGCGCAGAGGGGAGTGAGATAATATTTCTGCTCTGGCTGCTTGGCATTCAAATATAATTGAAAATGATTCCAAACGGGGAACTTACTGTATTTAAGGACGTCATAATGGACACGTACAACAGGCACAAAGAACGAATGTAACGTGTTGGAATGGGTGGTGTAATAGACGCAACCAAGCTGTATCTGTGTGGCAGTGAGATAGTACAGTGTTGGGGGTGAAGAAGAAGCTCTCATATGGCTATGCACATCTATGGTAATCGATAAAGCCTCCGTCTCCTAAACTGCGACTCAACGTCATCTGATTACAGTGTATAAGGTTATGTATAAGACTGCTTCAGTCGTGGTAAAGGTACGGAATAAAAAAAAAAAAAAAGATCTTTTCACACATTGACTGCCAACTCTTGGAGTGTACACCACTCCCATTTGCAAGCCAAGTTTGCACGTGCATATACTTTATTTTCAAATTTTACCGCTCTATGACCAAATCTAAGTTCATTGCTGGGGAAACCCCACGTTACGAGAACTTGTGGCAGGCAATGGGACAAGATGTTCAATTCCATATGCCAGGTATGAGTTAAGTAGTTCGACTATTTTTATGCTTCCGCTGACGAAATCGCCCGAGGCATTGTTTCCGGTTTGTCTGTCCATACGTACCTCCATCCATGCTAATTGCCTCCGCCACCAAAGGTGAAGGAGGTTATGTCTGTCACCCATTTCTGTCTGTTTGTCTGTCTGTTTGTGTACAGGATATCTCAAAAAGTTGTGGACGGATCAGATGAAATTTTGTGGACACTTTGGTGTGTGACAAGGACAAACTGATGAGATTTTGGTGAAGATCTGCATCTGGATCTGACTATTAGAATTTCTTAAATGATTCTTCACCATTGAAAGATAGGGCTCAAAAACGATACATAGCACGATATTTTTTCCAAAAATGTATTTGGCCAGATATGCTCTCGTGGATCAGGCATTACGGGGCGGAGGTATGCGCTCCACCGAGTGCCCTTCTAGTTTTCTCTCTTTTCTCGACAACTGCTTATCTGATTAACACAATTTTCACCATGGCTGCAACTACTCATGTGGAATGTTTTAATGACATTTATGATGTCAAAGATCATGTGGCGTGGCAGCCATGTTGGAAAAAAGGAAAAACTTTGGACCTCTATCTCTGAACCCGCTCCATGGAAAAAATTGAAACTTGGCACATGTGAAGTACTCCTTATGGGTATGGGAAACAAGTGTGATTTCTTTTTTAATTTTTCTTTTTTAATAGGTTGCTTCATTATGACGTCATAGTTGCATACATCGAATGCTTTATCCGATCAGTGTGAAAATTTTTGAGGGTCATCTCGGGCTAAATTGTATGGGTGGAAAAATTGGTGACATCATCGGTCACGTGGTTTGGCAGCTATATTGTTTTTAACACCAAAACCTTCAAAAATCTTCTCCAAAATGGCTGAACAGATTCAGGTGAAAGTTCACAGGTATGATCGCCTATCCATGAGGAACAAAAAGTTCTCCACCTATGATGTCAAAGGTCACATGGTTTGGCGGCTGTTATTTTTTGAAGTCTAAACCTTTAAAAATCTTCTCCAGAACGGCTTGACAGATCGAGGAGAAACTTCACTGACATGTTCCCCAAGCCTTGGGGATAGCAGGGCATTCATGAATAATTAATCGGTCACATGGTCTGGCAGCCATATTTGGATTGAATGAAAATCTTTTTTTTTTTTTCTCTCTTGAACTGCTTCATCAATCGATCGTTGAACGTAACAATTATGATATTGCACTCTTCCGGTCAAAAGTTTTAGAACACCCCATTTTTCAGTTTTTACTGAAATTAAGCAGTTCAAGTCCAGTGAATAACCTGAAATGTACAAAGCCAAGCAGTAACTGCCAGAGGTTAAAAAAAAAGTTTAGGTTACCAAAAACTGAAAAATAAACCAATGTCACCCTTAGGGTGACCCGTATCTTGCCAAAAGGTGACCACGTTGGACTTCTTTAAGGTCACACTGAGGTGAACAGAGCTGCTATCCACAGGAGCGACTCCTTGAGGAATATCTGCCTAGAGAGATTCCGATGAGAATCGTCTACAGATAACCATGAAAAATATGCGTTTGCCTCATAACGTCACCAAATGACGTCATAATGTCTCAAGCTTGATATATCTAGAAAGCATCATCGAGGTGTTCAATTTGAGGTACTACACAGATATGGTTCCTAAAACTTGAAAATTTGACCTTGGGTCAAATATGTTTGACCTTAGGCGCTAACCATGAAGGTCAAGGCCAATCGCCACCAAAATTAATCAGCTGAGTGCCAGACATGAACTATATTCCAATGAAGTTTGAAGACGATCCGATCAAAATTACTCCAAAAATAAGGGTTTCGTCGACTCCCTGATTTGCGACAAAGTGACCTTGACCTTTGACCTTGACCTTCAAAATTTTATGTGCTGAAAGGGACCTCTATAGCCTCTGATATGCGAAGTTACAAAAATTTCCAATGAAAACTGTGCTCTGCAGAGTGATTTATACGTGATTACAGACAAAAAAACAAAACAACAACAACAAAAAAAAAACACATGAAGGTCAAGGCCAATCGCCACCAAAAATTATCAGCTGAGCGCCAGACCATGAACTATATTCCCATGAAGTTTGAAGACGATCCGATCAAAATTACTCAAAAAATAAGGGTTTTGTCGATATTTTGCGACAATGACCTGACCTTTGACCTTGTGACCTTCAAAATTTTATGCGCTGAAAGGGACCTCCATAGGCCTCGATATGCGAAGTTACAAAATTTCCAATGAAAATGTGCTCTGCAGAATTTTTTTTTCGTGATTACAGACAAAAAAAAAATAAATAAAAAAAACATACAGACTGACTAACATATCTTGCAAAAACTTCGTTTTGGCAAGATAATAATGTAAATTTCAGAGTTGTTAAAAAAGGCCCTTTTCAGGGAACAAGTAATGGGTGAGAAGCAGGGGGGGGGGGGGGGTACTGCAGCTGTTCTGCAGCAATGGAAGTAAATTAAGCCTTGAAAGTTGATGCAAGCAATTCCTACAGATGTCCCAACTTTTGTTGCTTAGTTACAAACCCTCTGTCTGTATAAAAGCAGTGTTGGAACAGACTGTGTTGCTACACCCTCTGAAGCATTATTTGGACCATATTGCACTGCAGAAATTAGTATATTGCTGTCATAATAGTGAGAAAAAGACAATTAGCCAAGGAAGACAGACAGACCATTATAACCCTTAAAAGTGTAGGTCTTTCCTTTGCAGTGTAAAAGTGTAGAAAATGCAAAGAGAGCCAAGGTGTCAGTGAGTACAGTTTCCTACACCATCAAAAGGCACTTGGAAACTGGACGAAACTGACAGGAAGAGGTCTGGCAGACCCAAAGCCACAACACAATCAGAAGACAAGTTTCTGAGAGTTAAAAGCTTGCGTGATAGGCGGCTCACAGGACAGCAGCTTCAAGCACAGCTTAACACTGGTCGAAGTAAGGAGAGAGAGAATACCTGCAGGCACATGCTGCTTTGAGAAACGTTATGTTTGATAGTGTTAAAGCTGACGATTATTTTGATGTCATGACTAAATAATAATTAATCTGCTAAAGTTTTTCGAAGCATTTACAGTTTAGTAGAAGAAAACACTGAGACCAATGGTACTCAGCTTTTGGCAATGTCTTATCTTTGATTGCTTCATTGAACATTGCAGCTATTTCTTTGAAGTTTCTTTAATTTTCTATTTATTTACTATTGTGACTTGTTTAGTAAGTTACTTTACATCTACAGTTTTTATTTTTTTTTATTTATTTTTTTTAGTTAAAACAGACAGGAGAAGGCGAAAAGTGGGAAAAGCAATTGGTTCATGTCTGCTTGTCTTGTCAGTTATGATCGTCGGTTTGCGGTCGGAGGAACAACTTATTTAAATTGTATGTTATATTCTTGAACGGTGAATAGCAAAGACCAGTGCTTTCTTTGAACATACTTTGTCTCGAATTTGACTGATCTGTACAATGACGAGAGGGGGGTGAGATAATATTTCTGCTCTGGCTGCTTGGCATGTCAAATATAAATCTGAAAAATGATTCAAACGTTGAACTTTACTGTATTTTAAGGACGTCATAAATGGACACGTACAACAGGCACAAAGAAGAATGTAAAGCGTGTTGGAATGGTGGTGTAATAGACGCAACCAAGCTTATTGTTGGCGTGAGACTAGACAGTGTTGGGGGTGAAGAAGAAAGCTTCATATGGCTATGCACTCTCATGGTAATCGATAAAGCCGCTTCCGTCTCTAAACTGCGACTCAACGTCTCTGATTACAGTGTATAAGGTTATTGTATAAGACTGCTTCAGTCGTGGTAAAGGTTAGGAATTAAAAAAAAAAAAAGAGTCTTGTTCACACATTGACTGCAACTCTTGAGTGTAGCACACTCCCATTGCAAGCCAAGTTTGCACGATGCATATACCTTTATTTTTCAAATTTTACCGCTCTATGACCAAATCTAAGTTCATTTGCTGACGGGAAATCCCCAGTTACGAAACTTGTGGCAGGCAATGGACAAATGTTCATTCCATATTGCCAGGTATGATTAAAGTAGTTCGACATTTCTTATGCTTTTTTTTATTCCAGCTGACGAATCGCCGAGGCATTGTTTCCGGTTTGTCTGTCGCATACGTACCTCCATCCATGCTAATTGCCTCCGCCACCAAGGTGGAGGAGGTTATTCTGTCACCCATTTCTGTCTGTTGTCTGTCTGTTGTGTACAGGATATCTCAAAAAGTTGTGGAGCGGATCAGATCGAATTTTTGGACCACTTTGGGTGTGTGACAAGGACAAACTATGAGATTTTGGTGAAGATCACTGACAATCTGATGCTGATTTAGAATTTCTTAAAGATTCTTCACCATTGAAATAGGGCTCAAAAACGATACATAGCCACGAATATTTTTTCAAAAATGTATTTGGCGCAAGTATGTTCTACGTGGGATCAGCATTACGGGGCGGGAAGGTTATGCGCTCCAACGAGGCCCTTCTAGTTTTCTCTCTTTTCTCGGACAACTGCTTATTGAATTAACACAATTTTCACCATGGCTGCATACTATCATGTGGAATGTTTTAATGACATTTATTGATGTCAAAGACATGGTGGCGTGGCGAGCCACTGTTGGAAAAAAGGAAAAATTTGGACCTCTATCTCTGAACACCGCTCCATGGAAAAATTGAAACTTGGCACATGTGAAGTACTCCTTATGGTATGGGAAACAAGTGTGATTTCTTTTTTAATTTTTCTTTTTTAATAGGTTGCTTCTTATGACGTCATAGTTGCATACATCGAATGCTTTATCCGATCAGTGTGAAAATTTTTTGAGGGTCATCTCGGGCTAAATGTATGGGTGGAAAAATTGGTGACATCATCGCGGTCACGTGGTTTGGCAGCTATATTGTTGTTTTAACACCAAAACCTTCAAAAATCTTCTCCAAATGGCTGAACAGATTCAGTGTGAAAGTTCACAGGTATTGATCGCCTATCCATGAGGAACAAAAGTTCTCCACCTATGATGTCAAAGGTCACATGGTTTGGCGGCTGTTATTTTTGAAGTCTAAACCTTTAAAAATCTTCTCCAGAACGGCTTGACAGATCGAGGAGAAAACTTCACTGACATGTTCCCCAAGCCTTGGGGATAGCAGGGCATTCATGAATATTAATCGGTCCACAATGGTCTGGCAGCCATATTTGGATTGAATGAAAATCTTTTTTTTTTTTTCTCTCTTGAACTGCTTCATCAATCGACGTGAAACGTAACAATTACTGAGTATGCACTCTTCCGCGTCAAAAGTTTTAAGAACCCCCCATTTTTTCAGTTTTACTGAAATTTTAAAGCAGTTCAAGTCCAGTGAATAACCTGAAATGTAACAAAGGCCAAGGCAGTAACCTGCCAGAGGTTAAAAAAACAGTTTAGGTTACCAAAAACTGAAAAATAACCAATGGTCACACCTAGGGTGACCCGTATCTTGCCAAAAGGTGACCACGTGTGACTTCTTTAAGGTCACACTGAGGTGAACAGAGCTGCTATCCACCAGGAGGCGACTCTTGAGGAATATCTGCCTAACGAGAGATTCCGATGAGAATTGTTCTACAGATTAACCATGAAAAATATGCGTTTGCCTCATAACGTCACCAAATGACGTCATAATGTCTCAAGCTTGATATATATAGAAAGCAGATCATCGAGGTGTTCAATTTGAGGTACTACACGATATGGTTCCTAAAAACTTGAAAATTTGACCTTGGGTCAAATATGTTTGACCTTAGGCGCTAACCATGAAGGTCAAGGCCAATCCGCCACCAAAAATTAATCAGCTGAGTGCCAGACCATGAACTATATTCCTAATGAAGTTTGAAGACGATCCGATCAAAATTACTCAAAAAATAAGGGTTTCGTCGAACTCCCCTGATTTGCGACAAAGTGACCTTGACCTTTGACCTTGACCTTCAAAATTTTATGTGCTGAAAGGGACCTCTATAGACTCTGATATGCGAAGTTACAAAATTTCCAATGAAAACTGTGCTCTGCAGAGTGATTTATACGTGATTACAGACAAAAAAAACAAAACAACAACAACAAAAAAAACACATGAAGGTCAGGCCAATCGCCACCAAAAATAATCAGCTGAAGCGCCAGACCATGAACTATATTCCATGAAGTTTGAAGACGATCCGATCAAAATTACTCAAAAAATAAGGGTTTTGTCGATTACCCTGATTTGCGACAAAGTGACCTTGACCTTTGACCTTGACCTTCAAAATTTTATGCGCTGAAAGGGACCTCCATAGGCCTCTGATATGCGAAGTTACAAAATTTCCAATGAAAACTGTGCTCTGCAGAATTTTTTTTCGTGATTACAGACAAACAAAAAAAAACAAAACAAAAAAAAAAACATACAGACTGACTAACATATCTTGCAAAAACTTCGTTTGGCAAGATAATAATGTAAATTTCAGAGTTGTTAAAAAAGGCCCTTTTCAGGGAACAAGCTAATGGGTGAGCACTGCAGCTGTTCTGCAGCAATGGAAGTAAATTAAGCCTTGAAAGTTGATGCAAGCAATTCCTACAGATGTCCCAACTTTTGTTGCTTAGTTACAAACCCTCTGTTCTGTATAAAAGCAGTGTTGGAACAGACTGTTGTTGCTAACACCCTCTGAAGCATTATTTGGACCATATTGCACTGCAGAATAGTAGTATATTGCTGTCTATAACAGTGAGAAAAAGACAATTAGCCAAGGAAGACAGACAGACCATTATAACCTTAAAAGTGTAGGTCTTTCCTTTGCAGTGTAAAAGTGTAGAAAAATGCAAAGAGAGCCAAGGTTCAGTGAGTACAGTTTCCTACACCATCAAAAGGCACTTGGAAACTGGACGAAACTGACAGGAAGAGGTCTGGCAACCCAAAGCCACAACCAATCAGAAGACAAGTTTCTGAGAGTTAACAAGCTTGCGTGATAGGCGGCTCACAGGACAGCAGCTTCAAGCACAGCTTAACACTGGTCGAAGTAAAAGGAAAATTCTCATTTCAACTGTGGAGAGAAGACTTCGAGCTGCAGGTTTGACAAGGTTCGAGTGGCAGTTAAGAAAGCCATTGCTAAGATGGCAAAATAAGAAAAGAGGGCTTGCCTGGGCATGAATGCACCACCAGTGGACTACTGAAAACTGGAAGAAGGTCTTATGGACCGATGAATCAAAATTTGAAATCTTCGGTTCATCACGCAGGGTTTTTGTACGCCGTCGAGTAGGCGAAAAAGGATGGTTCCTCAGAGTGTGACACCAACTGTCAAACATGGAGAGGAAGCGTGATGAGCTGGGTTCTTTTGTTGGATCCATAGTAGGCGACTTGCACAGAGTGACTGGCACCCTGAAGCAAAAGGGCTACGACAGAATTTTGCAGTGCCATGCAATACCCTCTGGTCTACGCCTCGTTGGTCAGGGGTTCATCCTACAGCAAGATAACGACCCAAAACATACCTCCAGGCTATGTCAGCACTACCTTAGAAGAAAAGAACAAGACGGTTGGCTTCAAATCTGA
>CM068958.1:114494962-114513712 GCA_035128595.1 Eptatretus atami | reverse complement strand
TGGCCAGCACAGTCTCCAGACTTAAACCCCATCGAGCTGGTTTGGGATGAACTGGACAGAAGAGTGAAAGTAAAGCAACCTACAAGTGCAACACATTTGTGGCTACTTCTGCAACAGTGTTGGGAAGAACTTTCCGAACATTATTTGATTTCCATTGCCGAAAGAATGCCACAAGTATGTTCGGCTGTTATATCTGCAAAAGGTGGCTACTTTGATGAGTCAAAAATTTAGATTAAATATTGTTCAACAAAACGATTCCATGATTTCTTTTTTATCTGCAATTGTTTATTTGTTCTATGCTTTAATTTCAGAGTACATTGAAACATTAAACTGCTTAAATTTCAGTAAAAACTGGAAAAATAGGTGTGTTCTAAAACCTTTGACCGGTGGAGTAGTCATGGGGAATATATGTTTTAAATTTTAACCTGATCGGACGCATGGCCTGGCAGTCATAATTATTTAATATTTTGCGTCTGGATTCAGGGATTTAAATTAAACTTAGTACAGGTATGTATAATCATGGAAAAATGCGGGCAGATACATATCTGGTGACCAAGTGATGTCGAAGAGTGCCCTTCTAGTTTCGCACTGAATTGACATTGGTATAAATTACATCATTGCTAATGGTAGATCGTGTGCTGAGTACCATTTTTTTTTCTTCTTTGCTACTTGTCATTATCCTTAAAAATGGCATGTATGAATGCAAATTAAGTGGTAAAACTTCTCATGGAGACTAATATTAAATAATGATCATGATTATTGCATCAATTTGTGTTCACCAATCTGCCAGCAGATAGTTTGTGGTGTTATCTGGCACGGCAGCATATTCTGTTTACGACACAATGGTGTAATCTTTTTTGACGAGAATACTCATTGTGGCAGAATCTGGTACACCCAGCACGACGAGTTTTCTTGTAGTCAGTAGTCAACATATTCAATTTTAATAAAATAATAATTTGAAGTACTGTATACACTTGAACACTGCGTGGGGTATCGTGTTCTATGAACTCTCTAGTTTGTTTAGTTTCTGTTCTTAGTTGTATTTTTATTTTGTATTCTTCTGAATTTTTTTTCATCACCACTTGGATTTGTTTTTGATAATAGTTCCCCTTCTCTCCACCCCCTCCATTTTTAGGGTTTTTTCCCGGCAGTTCCCAGGGCTGTGATGCATTCCTCCGACACAAAATGACTCTGATATCACCGTCTATTCTGCGCCAGTACGGCATTCCTTTTGACAGGGTGATGTGCCTTCTGCTGTCTACAATGCTCGCCATGGTTGTGTATCCAAAGCAATCGTTCGTAAAGTAAAGGGAAAGGCTTTGTGAATCGGTACCAAAAAGAAAAGCTGTGTGTTCTGTTTTTCAATAATTTGGGGCTTTCTTCTTCTTAAAAAAATTTTTTTTCTTCTAATAATCTTCATATGCACCAGGCAGCTGCAGCATTGATCTTGATATTGATTTGTGGATCTATTTTTCAACTACATACTGTCGGAACCCGACATTCGCGGGGGGATACGTTCCTGGAAAATTCTGCGAATGTCGGGGCGTTTCATTGGGGAAAGGGGTTGAGGTTCCCGGCGGTTCCTGATTAATGAAAAATGCCATGAATGTTGACACCGCGAATGTCGCAGCATCCTTTTTCAATGGAAAAAGGGGGGATAGGTTCCCGGTGGTTCCCGATGGTTCCCGATTCATAGGGGCAAACATTAAAAGTAAAAAAAAAAAAAAAATTTCGACCGTGAATGCAGATGCTGCAGTTTCACAAAAAAATCTTTAAAAAATATAACACCAGGTAACGTTTCCAATGTTTGTTTAAGGAATGCCATTACAGTTTATTTAAAGTGCTGAACCAACCGTACCGTAAAAGTTAACCAAAAAATGAACAGGTGGCGTTTAAAATTTTTATTTACATAAACGCACACAATTTTTCAAATGATGATGCTGATTAATTAAAATCCAGTGAATTTGAACTCCTGAAGATGCAGGTGAGGGTGCTGATGAGTCATGCATCAAAAGGAACGTAGGTGAGGGCGCTGAAGCCGGTGAAGGGGTGAGGCTGCTGATGAATCATGTACTGAGGGGGTGGTTGGACAGGCAGGAGAGGGTGCTGATGCTCTTGAGGTGGAGGGACCAGGGCGAAAAAAAAAAAAGTGTGATCGAGAGCTGCCTTGCATATTGCTGCAGGTTTCGATGGAGCTCCTTGTATGGTAGCATCACGTCATCCAACCCCCTCTTGAACTTGATGTAACGCTCCATGACAGGACCGGCGTGTTGCTGCCTGTCGGCAATTGCCCGCATGTCCCACAGCCAGTACCTCACCCAGGAACTTAACTGTGAGGTTAGACCTCGACGCCTCTTCCTCCTTATCCACTGCCCACTTCCTCCTCTTTGGAAACCTTGGTAATGGCGTACAGCTCCTCCTTGGTGAGCTCCTCGGCATGTGAAGTGAAAAGATCATCAAACTCCTCGTCAAACCCTTCCCCTCCCACCTGCCGTGCCAACCCGGCAATTTCATGGCACTCCATGTTGTTGGGAAAGCTTGTAAAGTTATTTACAGCCTGTGGCCACAGGTTTTACCACCAGGCGTTAATGGTGGAGGCTCTCACCTTGTCCAGCGACTCTTTGATGGCGCTGATGCAGTGGGCCATGTTGAACTCTTTCCAACACTTCCCAAAGGTGAACTCTAAGTCAGAGTCCATCGCATCCAAAATGCAGCGAAAAGTGTGACGGGTATAATACGTTTTGAAAGTGGAGATTACCTCTTGAGTGAGCAGCTGGATCAGGGAGGTGGTGTTGGGCGGCAGGAAGATCGCCGAGACGTTCGGGTGAGCCACCTACAGGTCCCTGGGTTTGCCAGGAGCGTTTTCGACGAACAGATCAGGTTTTTCTTTTTCATTAATTTATTATTAATTTTTTTCTGCCAGGTAACTCTCCATCTGAGGGACGAAACAGTGATGGAACCAGTCCATGAAAATTGCTGCCGTTATTCACCCCTTCTTGTTGGGTCTCCAAAACATGGGCAGCATGTGTTTGTTCTTGCCCTTGAGAGCACGTGGGTTCAGGGAATGGTACAGCATCGTGGGCTTCGTCATACAGTCCCCTTTTCCATTTGGGCAGAGGAGAAGAGCTACCTGGTCTTTTGCGGCCTTGAATCGTGATGCTGTCCCCTTGTGCTTTGAGATAAAAGTTCGCATTTACATTTTTTTTCAAAACAGTCCGGTCTCATCAGCGTTTAACACATGCTCGGCAGGTACCCCTTCTCCTCGATGAGCTGCGTGAGTCGAGCAGGGAATGTTTCGTGCGCCTCCCAGTCCGTGGAGGCACGCTCGCCGTATATATATTTTTTTGTATACCTTGTCGAGCTCGTGTGAGAGCTAAACACACAACGCACAGCAAGGGGGCATGAGACAAGAGGGGAGGGAGTTGGAGGGACAAAACAGTGGGGAACAGAGACATTAGGAGATCTGTGGAAGGGAGAGGGATGGGACGGGGAACATGGGGAATAGAAGATGGACATTACAGGGACTTTCAGGAAGGAAAGCAGGGAATTTGAATGAGGGGGGCTTGGGTGAGATCGGGGGTAGAAAAGATTGAGGATTTGTGATGGGGATGATATTGGTGGTAGTGAACAGCTGTTTTGAAGGCCTGGAGGGAAGAATGGGAAAGAATAGAGTGAGGGAGTTTATTCCAAAGGTGGAAAAAAAAGAGGAATGAAAGAGTGAAGAGTGAGCAGTGATTCGTGATTTGTTGTAGTTTTACCAGAAGGGGGTTGTTGGCGGACCTTGAGCGCCCTGTGGAAATGTGGGTGGACAAATCGCAGAGAGAGCAGGGGGGGGCAAGGCTGGAGGGAGAAGGTAGAAGACAGAAAGACCACCGACCAACCTGCGGTGATTGAGTGAGAGCCCAAAGACTCGGGCCTCATTGCGGGAGATGCCAATGATCCGAAATGCCTTGGTTTCCACAGCGTGAAGCCAGAAAAGGTGGGAGGCAGGGCACCAGCCCAGAGGGGAAAGCAGTACTCCATCAGGCTACGGACAAAAGCTTTGTCAGTGGTCAGGAGCTCAGGAGGGCCGAGGAAGGACTTTGCACGTGGAGGATTCCCAGTCGGCGACTGGCTTTGGAGGCGAGTTTGAAATGTGGCTTTCCCAGAAAGGTCATGGCAGATAGTGAGACTCAGAAGCTTGAAGAAAGGACTTCTTCCAGAGGATTGTTGAGAGAAAGGGGATGGGGGGGGGGTTCTAAACGGTCCTTTCGAAGAGACATAGTGAGAGTGTGAGATTTGTCTGGATTGAAAGACATATTCCACGTGTTGGACCAGTTTGTGTATTTATCCAGATCTGCAGTGAGCGAAGAAGCTGCTGCTTGCCGGTCTGAGGGATGACCGATGGTACGGCAGAGGGTGGAGTCATCAGCAAGAGATATAGAGGATTTTCCTGGAGTCAGAGAGGATCATTGATGAAAACCAGAAAAAGAACAGGGCCCAGAATGCTACCTTGAGGAACTCCAGCCTGGACAGGAAGAGGGGATGAAAGAACTCCATTTAGGGCCACATGTTGACTGCGACAGGAGAGGAAGTCTGCGAGCCATGAGTGGAGATGGCCTTGGATACCATAGGAAGAGAGTTGGTGTGAGCAGGGCAGGGTGCCAGACTGTGTCAAAAGCACGTGATATGTCCAGGGATACGGCTCGGATTTCCTGTCCGGCATTGAGGACCTCCATCCATTGTTGCGAGAGCAGAAGCAGCATATCCAGGTAGAGTGACCTGGTCTGAAACCAAATTGATGATCGGAAATCAAGCCCTTGGAGAAGAGGAAGGATTTCATGTCTGAAGCGATGATGGATTCCATAACCTTGCTGATGATTGGGAGAAGGCTGATTGGTCTGTAGTTCAGGGATCTGTTTTTGCACCTTTTATGCAGGGCAGTGATGTTTGCAGATTTCCAAGCAGATGGCAGATGACCTTGAGCAAATGAGAGGGTGAATAGAACAGAGAGAGGGTAGCAAGAGCAGAAGAGCAGGCTTTGAGGATACGTGGGCTATGCCGTCTGGACCAGTTGCAGAGTCTGAGTCGAGGTTTGACAGCAAGCTCTCCACCTTGTCAGGAGAAAAGGACACGGAGTCCAGGACAGTTGGGTGCAACTGGGTAAGGTGGGTAGAGAAATGGATGGGTTTTGGACACAAGATTT
This sequence comes from Eptatretus atami, assembly GCA_035128595.1. Lineage (NCBI taxonomy): Eukaryota > Metazoa > Chordata > Myxini > Myxiniformes > Myxinidae > Eptatretus > Eptatretus atami. The sequence goes on along the minus strand of CM068958.1, from coordinate 114,508,527 downwards.
AGCTGCAAACACCGAGTTTAGGCATTCCAGCTTTTTCACGTGCGGTATCAGCAGTGCGGCCATTTGAGGTCAGGGAGGGGATGGAGGGGAACATGCACCAGAAACAGATTTGATTAGACGCCACCAGGATTTTGAGGAGGGAGAGAGGTTTGAGAGTTCAGACTTGAGATTAGAAAGATGTTGTTTTCTGGCTCTCCTGAGGGTAGATCCACATTGTTCCGAGCTTTATGGAAGGACTGAGATTGCCCTCAGTTGGGTTTGCTCTCCATGAGGCAAAGTCAAGTTGTTTCAGGACAACTGCCTCGCCACAAGCTTCAGTGAACCAAGGGCGGGAGGAAGGGTAGGACAACTGAAGACGAGAGGGGCTAAATCTGTGCATGAGGAGAGCAAGTTTCTTTGAAAGAATTCCCAGGATGAGTTGATGTTGGAGAAAGTAGCGATAGGAGACCAGTCTATAAGTTTGATGGCTGCTTGGAGACCCTGCCAGTCGGCTTGAGTGAAATGCCAGACTCGACGGCGGTGAGGTGGTTCTCTTGATAATAGCCAGAGAGATGTCCACTTTGACAAGGACGTGGTCAGGAAGCCGATTGGAGTGAAGGAAGAGCAGCAGATATTGTCACGGAAATTTGTCAAAATCAGATCCAGAAGAGATGGAGTACCATTGGTTGAGATCCGGATCGGAAGTTGACCGATTGAGTCAGTCCCAATGAGTCGCAGAAAGCTTTTGCTGAGGTGCCATGACAGGTGAGAGAGTACCCACACCGAGCCAACTGGCATGATGACAATTGAAGTCCCACATATGAGGAAGAGAGAGTTTGGATGAGAAGATAGAAGATGGTCCATGTTTTTGGATAGTGAGGTGTAGATGGAGTCATCACTGTTAGGTGGACGGTAGAGTACACATATAAACATGAGGTGGGAGTGGAGGAGGCCGTAGCCAGAGGTATTCCTGGGGTGTGTGGGGAGTGAGAGCGATGCATGGAGAGTGAGGAATAGAGTCTTTGATGAAGAGAGCAACTCCTCCACCAGGACGAGGCTCGGGTCTGTCATACGAGGAGGGAGTAACAAGGGAGAGATACTTGGGAGTCAGACATGTCTTGGGGGAGGAAAGTTTCTGTTAGGCAGATTATGTCTGGTTTGTCAGTGGCAACCTGTATGGAAAGATCTGAAAGGTTTGAGCGAAACCCCGGATAATTGAGGTCCACACTTTTAATGAAGAGGTAGGGGAGGAGGCTTTGGGTGCAGCTTGGGGGAGGGGGAGGGTCGGACAAGGGACGGGGGGGAGGTAAGGAGGGTTGTTGAAAGAGTGTGGGGGATTGCAGAATAGCTTGGGGAGGGGGCCGAATGAGGAGGAGAAAAGGCTCTGTGGTGCTGGGGGAGAGGGGAAGAAGGCAGTTGAGGATTTGAGGAGGTTGAGTGAAGAGATGGAGGTGAGAGGGCAGTGGAAGAGGCAGCTTTGTGGATGAGAGGGGGCAACTTTGAGAAGGATGAGTGAGGGGGATGAAAGGTGGGAAGAAGGTGAGGGGAGAATTTTTGAGAGAGGTGAGAGGGAGGCTTGAGGGGAAAAGAGGGGATGGTTGCTTTGAGAGTGAGAGTGAGGGTGAGAGGGGTGATTTGGCACTGAAGTTGAAAATAGGAATGGTTGATGTAAAGCGAACATTCATAGCAAACTGGGGTTTTAAAAGTTTTAGGTCAGAGATGCGATTTAACACAAATCTTGATGGATGCAATAAAGGTGAATTCAGAGAATGGAGAGAAGAAACGCTGTAACAGTTGGATTTTTTAGGCAAGGAATGAAGTAGAGGTCGAATTGAGAGTAGTGCATTATGATACAGTAAAGAGTCCACACATGTGAAAGAGGAAGATTAGGCATTATAAGAGATCGTTTTTGTTATTATTATTGTTTGAGAGAGTTTTCAGCAGATTAGGTCATGGAAGTGTTGTCGAAAAAATCGAGAGAAGAGGTGATGAAGAAGAAGAAGCAGAATCAGGAGTAAGGTAGCTTTTTTTTTTTTTTTTTTGATTTTTTAGATAAGAAATAGAGTGATTAGTTTGGGAGAGATGGGGGACGTTAGGAAAGTGGGGAAGTAGAAATTGAAGGTAATGGGGAGAAAAAACAAATAAACACGATCGTACACCGAAGGGAACGTAGGCTCAAGCCTAGTTTGACATTTTTGAGACTGTACCGCTTTTGAAGCAGTATAACCATCCTCTCGTTGTAATGGGGCCACTCGTATCCGCATCATTTGTGCTAGCACCATCCGTGCCAGCCATATACACGTACACGCGTGTCGCCTTTGTGTGAATGAGAGGTTCACTTAAAAGACATGTTCTATGAGTTGTCCTCCATCCATACGATGAGAGCCTTCTCCATCTTTTCTATGTGGATGTCCCAGACTTGGGTGAACACTTTGGTGCTTGGTACAGCGCTTGTCACAACACTTTCTTGAATCAACTTCTCATTCTTCCATATATAGTGAACAGTGGATTCGTTTATTCCATACAATCTACCCACAGAGGCCACACTCTCTCCTCTCGAATGCCAGTTCAGCAGCTCCACTTTGTTGTTCAGGCTCATCACTTTCTTCTGCCTCTTGGCAGTCGAAGCATCTCTGGCACTGGTCTTGCGCCTGGGAGCCATGTTTGAACAATCTGCGGAGCAAGAGGCAAAACACAGGTCAAGGCAACGGGACGAGAAGAATGATTGAGACCCAGGACACGCACATAAGTAGTCATTCGGGAATTATGGGTACCTGCTGGAGGGTTGAGTAACCTGCCCATTGTTTGTGGGGGATGTTGGCAGGTGATAATGTCTTACACAGCTGGTGGTATGTGTGGTGAAGCATTTTAGTTGTGAAACTCGTGGGGGATAACGTCTTATGCAGCAGCTGGTAGATATGGTGGAGCGTCTTTATAGCACGAATGGTGGGACATGTTGCGCAGCGAGGTTGATATTGCAAATCGTTGGACATGCCATACAGCATGGTTTATTGTGTGAATGGTGGGACAGGCTGCACAGCTCGCTTGTAGTGTGGTGAAAAACCATAAAAATGTGAAGCACAGGGTCACGAATGTAGAAGCAGGTCATGCATGCAGCTTGTGGAAGATGTTTTGCGTACGTACAGCTGCTCTTTGTGTGGCTGGTGGAAGATATGTTTTTCGAACTGTTGTACACGTTTGTGGAAGGTATGTTTTTTGCTCTTGCAAAAACTCGGAATCCGTGAAGCATAGGGCCGAAAATGTATAAGCAGGTCACATTTTATCAAGGGCGAAGAGGCGGGGTCTGCGAATAGTGAATCCGCAAATTTTGGGGGCCGACAGTATTTATTATTTCACTCTTTGGTGGAACTTTCTTATGACGCACTTATCAAAAGTGTGTGAATTGTTAGACTTTTTCTGATTCCCCTTACACTTGTCTTCATATAAAGTGCCTTCAGAAAGTATTCACACCCTTTGATTTTTACCTTACTTGGAACGATGTTCCGGGGAGCTGATGAGATGGCGCGTCGTCCGGCCGTCCAACCGTCCGTCCGTCCACAAATACTTGCAGCAACTTCTCTGAAACCACACACAGGATTTCGTTGAAACTTTACCACAACCTTCTTCACCCGTGATGTACAAAAGATTCTTCATGACATTACATTTTTTGGGGTCTAAAGGGGTCCTATGGGGGGTGGGGGGGGGGGGTTGCCCCCCCCCCAAATATAGATTTATTTTCTCCTCTGAAACTACACACACAATTTCAATGAAACTTGACCACAATCTTCATCACCTGTGATGTATCAAAGATTGTTCAATGCATTTAAAAAAATATCCATAGGTATTTACATTCTTCTCCATTCAATATTTTGTGGGTCATCGACACCTACCAGTGGTTCCCTGGTTTTTCTTATCACGCTACCAGGTGAGCACCCAGGGGTAATGCCCTTATTTTTTTTCACATTTTGTTTTTAGTCTGAATTTAAAATGGATGAAATTGAGATTTTTTTTTTGTCACTGATTGACATCATAGAACCTACCCCATAATACCCCATAATGTCAGTGGAATATCTATGTTTTTTTATTTTTTTAAAGAAATTTTTGATTAAAAATGAAAAGCTAAAATATGTAGAGTCAATAAGTATTCAACCCCTTTGCTATGACACTCAAAATTGAGCTCAGGTGCTTCCAATTTCCCTTGATCATGCTTGAGATGTCTCGACAACTTGATTGGAGTCCACCTGTGGTCCAATTCAATTGATTGGACATGATTTTGAAAGAAACACAGCGTTATATGTAAGGTTCCACAGTTGACAGTGCATGTCAGCACAGAACCTCCACCATGAAGTCCAAGGAACTGTCCCTAGAACTCTGAGAATTGTGAGGAGGCAAAAATCTCGGGAAGGGTGTAAAATAATTTATCGAGTGTTGAAAGTTCCCAAGCATACATCCCAAGTGAGATACATTATTCGGAAATGGAAAGAATATGGAACTACCCAGACTCTTCCCAGAGCTGGCCGTCCGACCAAACTGAGCAAGAAGGACCTTTGGCAGGGAGGTGATCAAGAACCCAATGCCACTCTGACAGAACCACAGAATTCCTTGGCTGAGATGGGAGAACCTGCCAGAAGAACAACAATCTCTACAGCCCTTCACAAATCTAGGCTTTATGGGAATGGCCAGATGGAAGCCACTTCTGAGAAAAAGGCTTTATGACTCTCCAAAAATGACATTATGATGTCAAAAATGACAAAACAAAAAAGCCTCTTCATTTTGCAGACCTGGGTAAAATCACAAGCTGGTCAAACAGTTGGAACATGTCTTTCAATCTTAACAAATCTAACACTCACGATGTCTTTCCGAAAGGACTGTCTGGAAACACCCCCCTCCCCCCAAATCTGCTTTCTCAACAATCCTCTTGAAGACATTCTCCCACTCATGCTTTTGGGTCTCACTATCTGCCATAACCTCCTATTTCCAAGCTGGCCTCCAAAACCAGCATCTTCCGTTGTGCAAAGTCCTTCCTTTGCAGACCTGAGCTCTAATCCACAGACAAAGCTTTCATCTGCAGCTTGATGGAGAACTGCTTTCCTCTCTGGGCTGGTCCTCCTGCCTCACACCTCGCTCGGATTCACGCTGTAGAAAACGAGGATCTTAGGATCATTGGCATCTCCTGTGATAAAGCTGAGTCTCTGGGTCCTTCATTCTCTCGCCGCAGACAGGTTGGCGGTCTTTGTCTTCCACAGACTCCTCTCTGACCTTGCACCCTCTGGCTACTCTGTCTGTGGTCTGTCCCTTTAATATTTTTGCAGGGCGCTCACTGTCGACCAGCCAACCCCCTTCTCGTGAAATTGCCAAAATCAAGAATCGCTGCTTACCTTCACCACTCCATTCCTCTTTTTTTTCTTGCCTCTGGAACAAACTCCCTCACTCTGTTCAATCCCATTCTTCCCTCCAGGTCTTCAAAACAGCTGTTCACCACGACCTCTTATTGTCCCCCATCCAAATCCTCGATCTTTTCTACCCCTGTTAATCCACCCCAAAACCCCCACCTTCAAATTCCTGGTTTTCTTTCCTGAAAGTCCCTGTGGTTTCCATCTTGTATATCCTGTGTACCCCACCCCATCTCTCTTCCACAGATCTCCTGATGTCCCTGTTTCCTACTGTTGCTGTGCTTCCTTCTCTCGCTCTCTCTTGTCCCATGCTGCCTCTTATACAAGCTTCGGCAAAGTATACAAAATAAGGAAAAAGGCACATTACAGCAAGTTTGGAGTTTGCAAAAAGGCCCATGAAAGACTGAGAGCATGAAGCAAAAGATTCTATGGTCTGATGAGATGAAAATGGAACTCTTTGGCTTGAATGAAAAGTGCTACGTCTGGTGGAAACCGAGCGCAGTTCATCACCCATCTAACACCATCCCTACCCTGAAGCATGCTGGTGGCAGCATCATACTATGGGGATGATTTTCAGCAGCAGGGAGTGGGAGACTTGTAAGGACAAAGGGAACAATGAATGGAGCCAAATACAGGCAAATCCTTGAGGAGAACCTGCTTCGGAGTGCAAAAGACCTTCGACTGCGGTGAAGGATTTGTGTTCCCACAGGACAATGACCCCATTCATGCAGCCAAAGCCACAATGGAATGGTTTCAGAACAAGAATGTGAAAGTGCTTGAGTGGCCCAGCCAAAGCCCAGACTTTAATATCATTGAGAATCTGTGGAAAGACTTGAAGATTGCTGTTCACTGATGCTCCCCATCCAACTTGATAGAGCTTGAGAAAATCCCCAATCCAGATGGATTTGCAAAGCTGATACAGACATACCCAAGAAGGCTCAAAGCTGTAATCGCTGCCAAAGGCGCTTCTACGATGTATTGATTCAGGGGGTTGAATACTTAAGTAAATTAGATATTTCTGTATTTCATTTTTAATTAATTTGTAAACATTTAGAAAATCATGTTTTCACTTTGTCATTGTGGGGTATTTTGTGTAGATCGGTGACAAAAATTTAACTTTAATCCATTTTTAATTCAGGTTGTCACACACCAAAATGTAAAAAAGGCAAGTGATGTGAATACTTTCTGAAGGCATTGTATTTGATTTGAATCATCATGTAGTTCCACAAAATTTTAAAATTGGAAAAAGAAAAGAAATATTGCCACAACCTTTTGTCTTGCACTTGTCAGGCCAAATGTAAGAATTCTGTTTGTCATTGATCAAGGCAACCTTTACTACCCAGACATTGGCACTAATTGGTACTCGTCATCAATTGGTACACGTGGCTGACACGGATTGGCCAACAATACTTGTCATAACAATGAGACTCTGAAAGAACTGGATAACCCACGACTTCCCATAATGCTGCAGTTGCATAAAAACGAGGAAAGTGCTTGCACAACTGTGTTGTGCTTCCAGGGACCAGGACTTCTGTGAGTTTTGGTGCAACTTCAAACATTTGTAAATGTGCAAAACTGCATGCTCTGCCTGCAATCATGAATCAATCAGCACAATAGTTTCTGAGTATTCTCTGTTATTAGGCAAATGTTGAGTTGCAGTGTCACTATTTTGAGCAAGAGTTTTAGTTTTATTTTTGCATGTGTGGGCTGGTTGTCTGCAGTCTGTATCTTGGTTATTGTGAATGGAACATGCTGTTTTATCCAGTCATCCAATATTTGGGATGTACGGCCTATGTACCTAGCATAGCACCGGCAATGAAAGTCATAGATAACATTACTCAATTGTCTGGTCGGCAGGATATCTTTCCGGATTGATGGAAGCATTTTATTAGTCTCGGGTTATGCAGTTCCCTCAGTGTCTTGTTATGTTAAGTATTGTTGGCTTATCGTCAGCCACGTGTACCAATCAACGACTAGTTCCAATTAGCTACCATGTTTGAGTAGTACAAATCGCTTTGCTCTTTGGCATCCAGCATTCTTTTCATTTGTCCTGACAAGTGCAAGATGAAAATATTTGGCAATATGTTATTCTTTTTGCATTTGTACCCTGTGCTCGCGAAGCGAATTGCGGGCTTAAGTGATCGGTCGCGTACGTGTGCCGTACGTACGTGTCTGCATTTTAAAAATTAATCTTCTGAGCAACTGTTGGTCTGATTTACACGAAATTTTCCAAATATGTGCGCCGTCTCCTGTATATATATATATATATATTTTTTTTTTGTCATAGTTATGAGTCATCTAGGTCAGTGGTGCAGGCACCATCTTGGAAAAACCGAAAAAACTTTGCACCTCTATCTCTGAAACCGCTCCATGGAAAAAGATGGAAACATGGCTCATTGTCAAGTACTCCCCATGCGGAATAAGATATGTTAATGATGTCATCGGTGCCTTCATTATGACCATAATTTGACAAGTGCAACACTTGATCTGGTCAGTATAAAAAAAAAAAAATTCTCTGTAATTGTTGGTCCAATGGACACAATTTTCACCATTGGAGCGCCTCCTCCTGTAGAATTTTTCAATGATTATTACGATGTCATATGTCACGTGGTACAGGCACCAATCTTGGAAAACCGAAAAACTTTGCCCCTCTATATCTCCGAAACCACTCCATGGAAAAAATTGAAACATGGCTCATTGTAATGTACTCCCTATTGGGAATCAGATATCTTAATGATGATGTCATCGGTGCCTTCATTATGATGTCATAATTTGACAAGTGCAACGTGGCAGCCATATTGGATCCAAGCAAAAATCTTTGAAGATCTTCTTCTCTAAAACCGCTTAACCAATGAGTGTAAAACTTTTAATTCATCAACTATCTATGGGAAATATAGTTTGATAAAAGTGACATCATCGGTCACTTGTCTGGCAGCCATATTGGATCGAAGAAAAAAAACCTTTAAAAAAAACAGAACAGTTGGCTTGCACCTAGTCCTCCTCCAGACTGCGCAGTGTAAGTATTCCATGAATATCATCTAGTTTACATATTTTATTTGTTTTGGCATGACTTCGACAAGCTGACTTGTGTCAGAGATTATTGTTGAATAGGAAGTCAAGCAGCAACATTTTCCCGAATGATTACAGACAAGCAACAAATTTTGCTGAGTGTAAACTTGGTTGTTGCCATGTCTTAGGTGACGCAGGAGGCGGGGGAATTCATGATAACCTTTCCTTATGGGTACCATGCCGGTTTTAACCATGGCTTCAACTGTGCCGAGTCCACTAACTTTGCAACTCTTCGCTGGATTGAATATGGAAAGCAGGCAGCATTGGTGAGTTGTTTTGTTTTCTTTCAATTTTAAATATTTAGAGTATTTTGAGTTTCACCATGTCCCTTTTGTTTCCTGAATTGATTAAAAATTGTATCTTGAATGAATATAATTTTACATGTAATTAAGAATATATGTATATATATATATGTTTCCTCTTTTTATATTGATTTAGTGTTGTACCCTGAACGAATTCTCAAATTCGGTGAGTTGCCCTTCTGAGCCGAGTTCAAGTCAAGTCGGGTTAGGTCGTCAACTTGGATATTTATGTACTGTTGAAGTTGAGATTTTCACATTCCATCAATTTTCACGCATTTTGCGCTACAACAGAGAAGCACGAATTTAACAACGTGCTAATATACAGTACTTGCCTTTTTTTTTTTGTGCACAACGTCAAGGCTTGTGGAAGAGCGACAGCACTGAACGGATCAGGATGCAACAGGACAAAAGTAATTCAGTGGAAAGAATTGGGGGGGGGGGAAGCACCAACAGCAATGTTGAAGGATAAAAGAAGGAGACTTGGTCAATAAAGGAAGTGGGGAAGATGGAGGGGTGTAGGGGAGGATGCACAGGGTGGACAAGAGGGATACAGAAGCAGACTTGGAAAGGATAAACTGGAAATTTGGAAGGAAGTGGGTTAGGAGGGTGGAGGGAGGGGCTTAACATGGGTAGAAAATATCATGGTTTTGGATGAGGGATGATCTGAGATGGTGGTGAGCTGTGGGGAAGGATGAGAAGGATGAAATCTGGGTCTGAATATGTGGTGTTTAATAATTATCAGTGGTTCTTCACCATTGAAAGATGGGACCAAAAACGATATACAGTATGATAACCAGATCCGGATACTCGATGCCAATTAGCTTTTGAAGGTCTAGGTTTCCATGGCGTCAAGGTGTGAGGTGTATGGGAGCCAGCCGAGAAGGGAGAGCTGTACTCCATCAAGATGCAGATGAAGGCTTTGTTGGTGGATTGGACCTGATATTGAAATCCAGGGGTTTGAGTTAAGAAGGGGTTTGAGTTGTTAAGAAGGTTCATGAGAGCACTTGCCATATGGTCCAAGAGAGAATGTGAGTGTGTGACTTATTTGTCTGGATTGAAAGACATAGTGTTTGACCAGCTTGTAATTTTGTCAAGGTCTGAAAAGAGGGATGAGGCTGCTGCCTGCTTACCTTATTGATGAGGAATGTTACGGCAGATGGTGGAGTAATCAGCAACCAGATTAAGGGGATTTTCCAGGGAGTCAGAGATCATTGATGAAGATCAGGAATAGGAATAAGTCCAGAACACTGCTTTGGGGCACTTCAGCCTCAATAGAAAGAGGAGAATGAAGGCTTCTGTTGAGAGCCACATGTTGGCTACGCGAGTAGAGGAAGTCGGTAAGCCATGTGTTCAGTTGGCCTTTAATGCCACAGACAGAGAGTATGGAGAGTGAGGCAGGATGCCTGACTCTCAAAAGCACAATATATGTCCAGAGAGATGACCCTGATCTCATGTCTGAACTTGAGGGCCTCCATCCATTTTTGGGAGAGCAGAAGTATCATATCAAAGGTAGATTGACCAGGTCCGAATCCAAATTGAAGCTCCGAGATGAGGCTGTTGGAGAAAAGGAAGGATTTCATGTCAGCTGTGATGATGGATTCTATGACCTTGCTGTTTATTGGAGGTTTGCTCGGATGTCTATTTAAAATGATTGATTTTTGCACCTTTTATGTAATGCAGTGATGTTGGCTGATTTGCCAGCAGATGGAAGTTGTGGAAAAAGGGTTTGCAAGAGAAGCAGAGCAGGTTTGCGCTGATGTTCCGTTCCAGTAGCAGTGTCAGAGTCGAGGTTTGAAACTTCTAGGTTGCAAAAGACACATGGTTCAGGAGCAGTTGGGTGTGACTGGGTAATGGGTGCAGAAAACAAGTTGTTGGGGACACTCATTTTGGAAGCAAACACAGAAATGAGGCATTGGGCCTTTTCACAAGCAGATTCGGCTGTGAAGGGATGGAAGGGGAGCATATACCAGATACAGACTTGGCAAGGTGCCAACAGGTTTTAGACTTTAGAGGAAGGGGACAAGCTTGAAAGTTCAATCTTGAGGTTGTACAGATGTTGTTTTTTTTTGCTCTCCTGAGAGTGGACATACTTGTTGCGGGCTTTGTGGAATGAGCTGAGATTGCCTTCGGCTGGGTTTGCTTTCAAAGAAGAGAAGGCAGGTTGTTTCAGAGCAACTGCCTCACCACAGGATTCATTGTGCTCTGGGTGGGAAGAATGGTAGGATAATTGAAGTCTAGATGGGATGATTCTGCCTATAAGAGAGGGCAGATTTCTGTGAAAGATTGTGGGGGGGGGGGGGCTGGAGAGGGAGCTGAACTGGGGGGGGGGAGCTGAGAGAGAAGGGATGAGTGGTGGGACGTGACGAGGGGGATGCAGAAGTAGAGGGGATGAAGAGGGGGGCATGCAGAAGGGGTGGGGTTGGAATGATGCACACTTGTCGGAGATGTGGGGGAGAGTTCTGGCATTGAGGGGTTTGACACTAAAATAACATGAAGGGGATTTGATTGTGGTGTGCAGACAACCTCTGCAAACTGGACTTCTCACGATTTCCACATTTAACATTGAGATAAAGATCATGGGATGGGTGGAGAGAATTTTTGTTGAAGGCACTTAGAAAGGTCGTGCTGTAGTAACGGGAGGAGTGTTCACAGACCAAGCGCTTAGACACGTTACGAACAAACACATGGCATACTCATGACAGTAAAACAAGGAAAGTGAAGCATTTTAATATCTTAAAAAGCTTTTTAGTACAGCAGTTAAGTGACAAAATTGTACCTTTGATGATAGAAGCATGACACTGCATGATGTTAGGACATGCTTTTACACGCTGCCTCCGTGCACCAAAGCGAGTGCCCCAGTTACCTGAGGGCTGCACAGTAGAAAAGCTTTACATACAATAATATGTCCTGTTTATTGTTTAACAGTTGAAACCACAACACAGAAGGATAAATTTAATAACAATTTATTAATCCCTGCTGTGTCTCCCTTTCAAATATTAATTGTATTTCAATAGCATTCCATTACAATGATTTTAGATGAAATGCTCAATTATTTTAAAACTCTCGAAGGTTACACATGACAGGTTTCAATGCAGGATTGAATTAACTCGTGACTTTCAAGTCGGCAACTTATCTCATGTACTTATTTCAACCGAGTTCTAAATATGAAACGCGGCAGGATACAAATTTTGATATTGAAGACGGTTGTGGTCACGTCCAAAGCAGGCAGCCTTGCACCAATGAGTGCGCACAGAATGACGTCCGACTCGCCAGTTGTGTTGTGAGTGCTCAGAGGGTGATTTTCGTTACCACCCAAGCAAGCAGATGACCCGAGTCCACTACCTGCCGTTAAGGATCACACTGCAGACCAGCAGTGCCGAGGATGGAGAACTTGCCTTTTGCTTTTTCGATATTCCCAGAGAGTATTTGTCTGTTTGTATGTTGGCTCTGTAACACCAGCAGGATTAAGTCGTCTGATTGGATGTCGGCTCTGTAACACCAGCAGGATTGAGTCATCTGATTGGATGTCGGCTCTGTAACAACAGCAGGATTGAGTCGTCTGATTGGATGTCGGCTCTGTGAAAAAGCAGGATAGAATAGGTTCTTCAAGAACTTAACCGGCCAGCAGTTAAGATCGACCAGCATCCTTTGAGAGTCGCTCTGGCAAGGTGGACAGCATCATCATCGGCATCATACTTGCATGCTTTTTCCTCAATGCTTGTCCGATATCATGATTGAAGACGAGTACTATTCCACGGCCTTGCTTGTGAGCTTTCAAGTCGGGAAAATACCCCAGTATATGATTCTTGAGTTTAATGGAATGCACCCTTCCAGTGATGTTGGTCCCAAGCTGTTGTAGTCTCTGATCTGGCCAATTTGTAGAAAGTCATTTTGAATACTGGTGCAACTTCACTGTCTGTGTTGGTTTAAACAATGTAAGAAACCAACTTGGCAAGTGCTATGCCCTAGTTATCTCTATAACTGGATATAGTCCGTTTCTTCTCATGGCGTGGGATCTCTTGCTTTATTCTACACTAGCAAATACCACCTGTTGCTTCACTGATGGGAATACTAAGAGAGGGGGCAGAGACAGGGACAGAGACAGAGACAGAGACAGAGACAGAGACAGAGACAGAGACAGGGACAGGGACAGGGATGGGATTGAGGGAGGGAGGGAGGGAAGAGAGAAAACCAATAAGACCATGGCTTACCTTGCCGTGTTTAATGCCCAAGGAATCTTTGACTGGTCGAGGGTTAAACATGACCATCACCGCCATGCCTGAACACACAGCGCCATTTCCTGTGTTTTGTATTTTACGGTGATGGCCCCACTTCACACAGGGGTGGCAAAGGTTTCATAGGCTTGAACTGTGTCCTCCTGAACCAGATAGTACGGACAACCAACTGAAGTAAAACACAATGATTGGGAGATTGCAGGTATGGGAGGGCAGAATATGCCTGGTGTTGGCTTAATGGTTAGGGTGGTGGGCTCGGGATCCTAGGATCCTGAGTTCAAATCCAGCTCGGCTGTTGAATTGATACCAGGTGGGGTTGACTGCCTGTCATCCTTCCGAGGTCGGCAAAATGAGTGCCATCTTGCTGGTATCCCGTGTCGGAGTGGCGACCTATCCAGGATTGTGTCCAATAGCCAAGGAGACTGCTTCGGCTGCACCAATGCTCTGCATAGAGTATGGTCCCAATGGATGGAGGGCAGAATGCAATCATTGTTGCGGTGTTTGCTTCTAATCTTGCTTTTTGCTGTTGAGAAGTTTCAGTTGCTCGAGAAAGTAGTCATTGTTGCTGTGTTCGCTTCTTGTCTTGC
>CM068958.1:114469574-114480859 GCA_035128595.1 Eptatretus atami | reverse complement strand
ATTCCTCTCGTTGACACCGTACCTACCCATCACTTCCTCATCCTCTCTATTCCCTTCCCCAACATGCCCATTGAAATCTGCTCCAATTACCACTCTTTCTTCCTTGGATACACTCTCCACCACTTCATCTAACTCACTCCAGAAATCTTCTTTATACTCCATCTCACACCCCACTTGCGGGCATATGCACTGATGACATTCATCATCACCCCTTCAATTTCAACTTCACACTCATCACCTCGTCTGACACTCTCCTCACTTCCAATACCCTCTTGACATAATCCTCCTTCAGGATTACCCCGACACCATTTCTCCTCCCATCCACACCATGTAGAACAGTTTGAAACCACCTCCAAGCTCCCAGCCTTACTCCCCATCCACTTGGTCTCTTGTACACACAGTATGTCTACCTTTCTTCTCTCCATCATATCAGCCAACTCTCGCCCTTTGCCAGTTATAGTCCCAACATTCAAAGTTCCAACTCTCACCTCCACACTTCTACCCTTCCTCCTCTCCCACTGCCTCTGGACACCCTCCCCGTCTCCTTCTCCTCCTTCACCCAGCAGTAACACAATTTCCACCGGTACCTGCTGACCAACAGTACCGGTGGCGGTCGTTGGTAACCCGGGCCTCGACCGATCCGTATGGAATCCGTTTATTGATCCGCATAATGATTTGGCGCAGGTTTTATGCCGGATGCCCTCCTGACGCAACCCTCCCCATTTATCCGTGCTTGGACCGGCACAGAGTGCACTAACTTGTGCAACCACAGTGGCTGTGGCCCAAAAAGTGAAATATAGCGATGTCGTCTAAAAATGAAATTGCACATTTTCAGCCGGCGAGACACCACCCAAGAGACCGCCCGCCATCGCGCAACTTGGTCGGTGTGAGATGTATACGTTATTTTAATTACTTTTTATGCCTCCGCACCAAGGGTGCCGGAGGCATTATGTTTCCGGGTTGTCCGTCCGTCCGTCCGTATTTTTCGTTTACGCAATAACTCAAGAAGCAAATTGTAGAATTTCATCAAACTTGTAAAAAGGTAAAGTAAGAGGGCAATTAAGTGATTAGATTTTGGGCCAGATGTGATAAAGGTCAAAGGTCAAGGTCAAACTCTGAAATTTTACTGTTACGCCCTAACTCAAAAAATATTGGACAGAATTTCATCAAACTTGGTACAAAGGTAAAGTTAGACAGGGCAATAACTGATTAGATTTTGGGCCAGATATGATAAAGGTCAAGGGTCAAATATGTCAATACTCAAGTGTTTGTGCAGGAGAGCGGAGGCATATCTGTCGACTGCGCTCAGTCGAATTACTCTAGTTTTTATATGTATCGATGTCGAAGTGATGGGTTATATAATGGAGGAATGTACAAAAAGGGGAAACAACGTGGAAAAGAAAATTTCACATTTTCAGCGAGCCAGCCACCGCTTGTTGCACCGCAGAACACGTGGCCAGCGCAGGCGAGTGACCCCTGTCAATTGATATACAGTATTCAGTGACGGTACATATATTTTAGAGCACTCACCAAGTGGCTTAAGCATGCCAACGAAACAATTGATAAGAATCGGCTCCCTTGGCACGCAATTGGCAATCACCGAACCTTCACATAACATACACCTCCCGGAGACTGCAAAATGTCAAATATGTCCGAATTGGACAAATGAACACTTTTCTAGGAGTCTGAACTGCTTGTAAGTTTGATTCTGGAGCTTAAATTTTGTAATTCTGCTTAGTTTAAGAGATTCTCACAGTGATCGCATGTGCGGAAATGAAATAAAGCAACGAACGTTGACGTCTCTGGGCGTTTATAAGCGTTGCAAGGTACCCAGCGATTCATAGCTTTGATGAACAGGCATTCGATAATTTTATTGAGGAAAGTGAAGAAAAAAAAACTTTATCGTTAAGAAATCATTGTGGTCTGTTCCAAGTCGAGGCATGGTTGAGCAGGACAAATAAAAAACATGGCGGCTTCAGACCCCAGCGAGGT
The DNA here is from genome assembly GCA_035128595.1 of Eptatretus atami. Classification (NCBI taxonomy): domain Eukaryota; kingdom Metazoa; phylum Chordata; class Myxini; order Myxiniformes; family Myxinidae; genus Eptatretus; species Eptatretus atami. Next base: position 114,478,867 of record CM068958.1, on the reverse strand, counting down.
TACCTTAGATGCCGCCTTAAGACCCTATAGAGAGCGGTGACTGAAGATGCGCCTGATAAAGGATATAATTAAATATGGCCGTTAATTATCTTCAAAAGGGGTGTATTAATTAACCCAGACACCCAATTTTTGCTCTTGCACCTCCTTGGAGTTTTCTTTGTATGCCTGCGAGGTTTTATGGTATTGGAGTTCTGGAGGGCACACACACACACACACACACACACACACACACACACACACACACACACACACACACACACACACACACACACACACACACACACACACACACACACACACACTTATTTGTATAGATGGAGACCAAACACCGAGTATGATATTTAGCCTCTCGAGTGATTAGGTCTCTTGCACTAAGTTTGGCCAACAATGGCTTGTCCCCTAGTTTGAGAGTACACTTTGGGACATGTTTGTCAAGTTCAAATGTTGAAGCCTCTTTTATAGGTACACTACCTACTGTGTTGTCACAAAGAACAGAGTTGTTGAAGAGCTGGAACGTTCCATGCGTTACCGGGTGTACTTTTTGGGGGGATCAGCATTCTCCATATGTCTTCCTCTTCTCTGCTCTCTGGAGTTTTGTTGTGTTGTACTGTAGCCTGCGTGAGTCATGTCACTTGGCACCGTGGTTCTGAAGAGTTTTTTTCAATAACATCATCATCGAGCCAGTTAAGCTGTCGATTAGTAGGCAAACATCCAATGTTTTGGAACCCTAAAAGGTTTGAGGTGATTGTCTTGTATCGATCTCCTTCTGCCCCACGTTTTGACTTTGCTGGAAATCGGAGTACCTCGGAACTGTCTTTCTGACACAAAATACATTTCTCCCAGTCTGTTTGTTTGCAGACTGTGTGCCAAAAGTACCAGATTTCTGTGGGTCCATAACCTTGTAGATTTTGGCCTTTGGCAGGAGCTGTTATTGAGCATGCTGAAAGGAAATAGGATTACGACCACCACCAACACACCACCACAGCCATTACTAAGGGTAGCACTGTACAGCTCAGGCTTTTGTTAGGTTCTGAAAGCAGACAATACAGTACATCTGTAGATTAATACTGAGTACGTGACAAAAGTGTTGTGAACATGAGAAACAACTTGGGTCTGGATCCATTTGATTAATTGTCCCCCAAAACATACATTTATACACCAAAATCAAGTTACTAGCTGTTTTAGATCCAGAAATGTTAGCAATTTTAGATGGCAGCCAATTTGAAATTCAATATGGTGGGCAATGCGTTGCAGTTTCAAGTGGCTCCATTATCTGAAATTGTTCACAGTAGATTTGAGGGCCAACAAAAATAATTGTGTAAAGAACACAAAATATGTGAACTTCAGACACCCACACTGGGTCCTTGGCAGCCACTTCGTAAAATGGCTTCCATGGTGACCAATGGGAAAATCTGCAATCGCCCCCAGTCAAAAATTTTCCCCAGGGTATATTCAAACTTCAAGCCAAGTGGCATGCTTTTATCATCAAAGGTACAATCCTATAATTTTAACCGAGCTGCTGTTCTATTTGAAGGAAGAAATATTTTCTTTAACGGATTCATTTTGGAGATTTTGAGAAAATGGAGAGGTAAAGAAAGAGATACAGGAAATACGAGTGAAAGGTGGAATGAGATGGTGTTTTGGAGTGAAATAATTTTTTACCTCCACCAAGGTGGATGGAGGTTGTTTTCACCCATTTGTCTGTTTGTCTATTTGTCTGTTTGTTTGTCACTTCCAAGTATGTTGATCGGTTTCATTTGTTTGTTTGTCTGTCAGCTTGCCGACAGCCCAAAGCACTCAGCTGATCATTCTACAGCTTTCGGAGGTTGTAGGTACCATCCCTGCGATGGCCGATCGACAGTTGGTGAGGTCAACATAGGCCAAAAGGTCAACATAGGCCGCATTTCTAAAATTATCAATTTTTCTCCAATTGACTTGAAATTTGAACAGGATTTACATATCATGTCACTAAATTCGACCACCAATTATTTTTGAGGTTAAATGGTCAACATTGACCTAATTTCTAAAATTGAGAGATCGGGCCAAAAACTATCTATATTGTCGCTGGTCTGGTGGTCAGGTTAATCCGCCCAACCCAATTGCCATGGACGGGCAGTTAACACCGACCAGGCCGGATCGCCGCGCGGTTTTCCTTAGAAGCGAACACGTGATCCTCAGAGATTATGGCATGCGTGGGAGGGGAGTTGTGGCACGGACGGACCAGACGGAAGCACAGCACACGGGGTTTATACTCGAACCCACGACAAATACACAACACCAGCAACTTAAAATAAACATGGGGATTTAATGAAAATAAGTCAAATATTTACAATGGCAATAATTCAAAGTGTAATAATAAAACGCGAGGTAAATTCAGCCTAATGTTGAGGCGCCTCTACACGCAGACTTTAATACAGACAAGGGGAAAATGAAATGAAAGAAAATGTACCTTTATTCTGGCACTTAGCTTTGTCCAGAGATGGTCTCTATCAAAATTTGGGGTCGAGCCGCTTCGTCCTGTGTGGGATGATGCGCCCAAAATGGCGCCGAGCCACCTCTGGGCGGGAAAACGTACGTGAGGTAATTTGTGAGGCGGTATTCAACGCCAGGGCTCACCAACTGCCGTGCAGCTTCTTCTCATGAATGAATATGCTGAATGTTCCTATTTTACACGAGGTCTGCTCACAACGATCACCCAGCTTTCTCCTTGAACACACAACGGGATAACGATAAGTTCGCCAAGAGGTGCACTCCTCTTCCTCTCTTTCTCATCGTACAACTTCGCAACTCAGCCGAACAGGAATGGCTAGCGTCTTGCCCAGCACGCTGCAAATTCACCAGCACGAACACGAAAATCACGCAGCCATTTCGTCGTGCCGAGAGAACGAAAACGAGATCCTCTTAGTCGATCGTGTCCTCCACCCACTCTGTCCTCTCACAACTACTGTCTTCTGACAACTGTCCGCTCTTCAAACATCACTTTCACTTTCACGTCCCAATCACCTATCATAAGCCTCGGGGGCGTGACTTGCTGGTACGAAACCGGGAAGGCGGGGCTTCTCGCCTGCTTGGACGTGTGGAATTGTTATTATGGTTGTTATAAAAACATAATTCTTTTATTGCTGGCTTGTAAATGCAAAAATGTAGGAAAAGGTCACGGGGAAATTACATACTGGGGGAAATTGGCCTTAATCCCTATCGAATTAACACAGCACCACCACCCCCCTCACCCCCACCCATGTGTTGACAACTAACACTTAAGCTCACAGTTTCCCAACTTGATTTACATCGAGATGTCGCCAACACGTCCACGGACCAAGCAACTCGATACAATCCTAACTTTGCTTTGAAATTCCTCCATCTACCCCGCCAACCGTAACCATATCATGAATGGTGCTGAAGGCTTGTTTGCAAATTGAACAGCACTCTCACCCTCACCCCTTATCCCCAGATTATTTTGTTTTCTCCCTTTTGGCACTAATATAACATCACAAAGGCTTTTTGAGCACGATGTGGAGGTATAGCATGATATACGATGTAATTTCATTTCTGGAAAGGTTTATTTGTTCAATTTTACCCTGTGGGTCATCAGTCGTTCGTCCCCCCAACCCCTCTCCGATTTTGCTCTATTGAATGTGAATATTGTTATTTGAATTGTGATGATGCCATGAGTAACAAAAAGAAAATGGGCATCTGCGGAGTCTACATTTTATGTATGCATTGGGGGAAGAGGTGTCATTGAAAGGAGAGGGAAGGGAGAACGAAGGGTTTGGGAAGTTAAAATACCGCTATTTTTACAAAACTGTGTTCATGGTTATTTTTATTTTTCAAAGATGACACTTCAGATATATAAATAAACCAACTGTCTTTATGGATATGATGTGAAATTGAACCAGTAGTACACAAATGACCTTGCTCTTGATTCAATTACAAGCTGGCAACAAAATCTTAATTTCTCGTTGATGTTCCAAAATTGTTTTTGATTTCTTTTAGAGTTATGCTGTTTCATGTAGTTTTCTTATTTTTAACATTGATTTAAGGCTCATGGAGCTTGTGCATAAATTATAAGCAGGACAGATGTGGAAGTAGGCATTGTGTACTTTACCATGACAAACAGTCATTAGTCAACAAATGCACTCGTATTTGTCGACTAATGTCTCTGTGTAGTATCCGTGATTGAAATGAGTTCCAAGCATCCGTGAGCAATCTGTTTAAATGGGAGTAGCAAACAGGCCAGGGCTTTTTTCTTGTTTTCTGCCCATGATACCTGCTTCCCCACTTGTCAAACTAACTACGGAAGCAAATGAATGTGCTCTGATAGACTTCAGGATCCTGTATTCAACTTTTTGATGCTCTTGCTAATCTTTGGAAAAATTTGATGTGGCTAGAATGCTTTATCTTGCCTTATTTTCCAAGTGCCAAGTTACTTGGCTTGCTACACTTTCATCAAAGTGGCCAATAGAGGGCAACATCCGTTTGCTTTGCCCTCTTGGTGCTCTTATCCAATCTATGAGCAAAGTTTCTGTCTTGAGCATGCAGTCTTTCTAAATGGCATGTTGCACACTTGTCCCGTCTTCCCCCATTCCTGTCAATTGGACACACACACACAAAAAAAAATCGTGCAAGCTTTACTCGCCCATATATTTCTGCTTTCCTTTCTGAATTTTAATATGGATGTTTGGTTTATTATTGATAGGATTACTCCTCTGAAGGTGTCCAGCATCCTTTGGAGCTTTAGCATAATTGAGAGCAATGGTGCCAATACCTAATTAATTTGGCCTATGATTTTGTTGCTTTGACCAATCTTTCACGCATTTTCATGTCGATGACACGGTCATTGAGTGTAATGATTTTATCTCTCCATCCACATACTCTTGCTTTGTATGCAGTGGTTTTTTGAACTGTAACTTGAAGCTTTTACCCCCCTTTTTAACTGGAAGCTCCTGTGGCTCAGCTTATGTGGCTCTGTTTGTTTCTACTGGGACTTTGCGGGGAATCGATGTTCTGGCTTGTTTTTCCGTCAGAGGCAAGCATCATTTACCTCTGCTGCTCACCTTTCAATCTGATTCCGAGCAACCTTGCTCTGGGGCTATGCATTTCTATTGTGGCAGTACGGGAGAAAAGCTGTCATGGAAAGGTTAGCACAAGGATGCCAGACGAAGACCCGAAGGTTAGATGCCTTCGGTAATGATACGGCCTTTTGGGTGGTTTGGCAGTGAGGACAAGTGGGAAATCCAGTATGATGGATTTCCTCAAGGCTCAGCCATGGGTTTTCCATGCTGACAAGTCCTCCTGGCCATGCTGCCCGTTTCAGTACTTTTGTCACATTTTATGGTGCAGTGCTATATCGCACAGTCGTTGCATTGATTCTTTTTTTGTTTGACTATATATAATATATATATATATATATATATATATATATATATTTTTTTTTTTTTTTTTTTTAAAATATATATATATATTTACCCCTCTCTCTCTCCCTCTTCACCCCATCTTTTTTTTCTTCTGTTGCTGGGCGGTGATTTTTTTTTTTGTTCCCCCCCCCCCCCCCATGACACAATACTGCAGAGTAATACAGTATATTCTTCATGACTTAATTTACAAGTCTTTGCAGTTCACCTTGCTTCAGTGCATTTCACATTCGGGTGAAAGAAGAGATTGACTTGCTTTGTCTTCCTGCATTGCTGAGTTTGCAATGCGTTGTATTTGCAGTCCCATTGATAAAGGTTAAAAAGATTGTTTAGGTGGTGATATATACCAGATGCTCTTTTTAATTTAATTTTTCATTTAAACATTAGTCCTTCTGGCATTGTCACACTTGATTTACTGCAAACTTTGAAAGAGCTCTCCATTATTTTTTGGTGCAAAATTGAAGGCAATGTAAACTTTAAAATAGGAAAGCAGAAATATATGGGTAAGTAAAGGACGAAAGGTTGTACCTGCTTTGGTTTGTGCCCACTTAATAGGAATGTGAAAACGAGGGACAAGTGTGCAGTATGCCATAAAAATAGACGGCATGCTCAAAGGATTTCTCTTCTGTCCTTTTTATTAGTCCCCCACTGGTTTCACCAGAGGAGACTAGGTTTGCTCTCCGTCTGTCCATCCGTCCCAGCTGTGGTTTTTCAGACTTTTTTGTTTTTTCTTCATATACCCTTTAACATATTCAACTGAAACTTGGTACATGGCTTTATTATGATAAGTTACACAACATGTTCGACTTTTCGTGTGTTTTGTCAATTTTTCCAGTTATACCCCTTTTGGACTTCACAAATATCACAGCGTGGACCATGTATTGCAAAGCAATTCTTGCTCTTGTTTCTTTTATTTTCTCAATTTTATCTTGTACATCGTAAATAGATGGCTTGCAACTTCCTTGCCTCTCCTACCTTTCCTTTTATTTATTATAAGCAAATACTGCCCATTGCTTCATTGATGGTAATACTAAAGGGGGAGGTAGAAAAAGAGGGGGGAAGTGGGAGAGAGGGGTTGTGGAAGGGCAGACAGTGTGAGGTGAAAGGATGAAAGGCAGACGTGCGGTGGAGCTTTAATTACGATTCACACTTTCATTAAAATGATTCTGCATAGAATAACAGTGAAGGTGGAAGCAAAATATGTCTGAAATCCATTTTCTACCAGTCATACTATAAACGCCGTCCAGATATGTCCATAGAGGAGAGGGAGGGGAGAGAGAGTGTGGGAGGAGGGTGCTGCACTGAATTGGGATCGGGAGGGGGTAGAGCAAGGATGAGATAGACAGACAGATATATATGTATGTATATAGATGTATATGTATATATGTATATATGTGTATAATGTATATATGTATTGTATATGTGTATGTATGTATATATATATGTATGTATATTGTGTATATATGTATATTATATATATATATATATATATATATATATATATATTGTTGCGGTCGGGTGAGAAGTCCGCCAGGGGGAGAAGCCATCCCTGGTTCCCACCAGACTTCCTGGAATTGTCGGCCGTCGCACACGGATAATTCCGTGACGCGGGCGGGTCACTAACTGAACGTGAATGCCAAAACTCAACCACGTGACTTAGGTTAATCCGGTTACCTAAAAATAACCACGTGATCTAATTACCGGGGGACACGCCCTCGGTACGCCATGTCCGGACCGGATCACTTTACCGGATCATATGTAGCCGAGCGACAGCCAAGGACGTACCGGCTAAAAGGAAGGATCATTGGGAATAAAGTCCCGGCTAGGTTGGGATACGGACCATGCTGGATCAATGAAGAAAAGACAAAAACGAGCTGGGAACTTTTCTTCAAAGGGATTTATTAACAGGCAGGCGAGGAAAGGTATGTGGCACAGTGAATATAGCTTTTATTGTGGTGTGTAAGCAGGGATAGGAAGAAATGTGAAAGGTACGGCAATATTACAAGCAACTTACAAAAGCAGACAAGGCAGAGTTATCCCGATATAATTCTTCTACAATCTTAACTTAAGCTAGGACAGGCGCAACGACACACACACACACGCACACACACGCACACGCACACGCACACACCCCCGATGAAGAGAAAAGGAGAGGAGATGAGGCTAACGGTCTCTCAATACCTTGCACGATTGCCCGACGCCGCCACCAGTACGTTTGGGGGGATGCTCCACTGGGCGATACTCCCTGACAGCTGGCGCGTCGTCTCTTGCTTTGTGGAACTTTGTGCAGCTAGCGTCGATCCAGAGAATGAGATGTGACAGTCAGGTGTAAAAGGGACGGACTTGGGTGGAGCCAGCAGCGAGTGGGTGGAGAAAGGCAGAGTCAAAAGCGAGTGGGTGGAGAGAGGCGACGAGGTGGTGAAGAAGGTGGAGTCAGCAGGCAAATTGTAAAGAAGGGCGGAACCAGGTGGCGAATGGGTAGGTTGTCAATCCCAGGCCAGGACGAGCAGACAGGAGGTGTGCGCAGGAACGACGACAGGAACTGGCACTGGAACTGGAGTGGGAGCTGGAGCGGAACTGAAATCCACCAGCAGACGGGAATGCGGCACAGGAAAGACGACCACCAGTCCAGGACGAGCCGACAGTAATGAGCAGACAGGAGCGAGCGACGACGGGCAGGAATGACACGAGCGGCTCCACGCCCTGTCCTTTTATAGACCCCGTGGGTGCGGGGGCAGGGGCAACGACCACAAGTGATGTCGTTACCCAAATCGGGCGCTCTGATTGGCCCCGGCCACTGCGCGGCCCAGCCGTGATGGCGGGAGGCGGCTCCACTCCACTTCCGGCAAGATGGTTCCAAGCTGGGGAATCGTCTTGCTCCGAACCCCATGATATGAATCGCCTTGCACCGAACTCCGTGATAGGAATCGCCTTGCACCGAACCCCATGCTGTGCCCCGGCGACCCGTGGTTGGCGCTGATCAATGTGCCTGCTCCGTGGTGTGGCCCGAGCGGTCCGGCCGCACAGCATGCCTCTACCTGGTAGCAACTGCATCGAGGCGGAGGTGCGGGAGGATGTCTGACGTCCGCGGGAGACATTTGTGGCCGTCGTGAGCGAACACCGATGGTAAGACGTTATTGTAACCCCATGCGCAGACCTGACCAAACATGTGTTATTCGTGCCCCGTTCTGTCCGATGATAAAGTATCACGGGCTGCGTGCGAGTCCGCCATTGTACACGTGGACAGTGCGTGGGTCGACCCGCCATCGAGCATGCTCCGTACAGTGCACGCGGGTCCGCCATTGTATACGTGGTCATCGAGCATCGTGTTCGTGGTTATCAGAGGTGGTGGGGTGCACGGTGCCAACCCCAATCTGTGCCATGAATTGAAGGAAAGAGCATAGATATAAGTGGATTGAAGAAGAATGCTCCGCGTGCGTGTAGTGTATGTTAGCATTTGGTGTGTTGGTTATGTCTCTGATCGCCTGAACAGTGGGAGGGGGGTCGTCGCTGTGGGACACGCTCTCCGTGCAGCACTGGTGTTTATTGTTGGCTTCTACTGCTGCCCTTGGTTTTCTGTGAGGACGCATTCTTACGCGAAGGGCGCGGCTGTGGTTTTTATAGATGAGTGTCCAAGCTGAGTACCTGCTGGCCTCGTGAGGACCCCTTGCTTGGATTTATCTCAGGAATAGAGAAAAAAGAATAGGAATGAGGTTCATAGATTTAATCAGACCTAGCTATGAGATTGACACAACGCATTGTTTATTCGACCCACTCGACAAGAAGGGACTATCTGAACGTATATGAATGAAATAACTGACGGGGGATTACTGCATGTTGGCTGCTATTGGTGTTGGAGGGATGCGGTTTCCAGAACCGCAA
>CM068958.1:114428835-114443625 GCA_035128595.1 Eptatretus atami | reverse complement strand
AAGCATTGCCAGAAAAAAAAAAAAATAATGCCAAATCACAATCTCTCTCAATAATGAAAATCCCTGTTATTTATATATCTTGAAGATTACTCCATTCAACCAATTATTTTTAATCTTAACAATAAATAATCATCTACTAATTGTCGTTTGAGTGCTCCAATGACATATCTTTAGGAAAAGCGTAAAAATGCCTTTCCCCCCCTCAACTTCAACAACAGCCATGTTGTTGTTCATGTATGATCATGTGTGTATTTGCGGCTCTTCGGGAGATGTTGTCCTTTGTCCGTTTTATCTATTGTCAATTTACTCTGTTTTTACCTCCTGTCTCTTTTTTAATTTCATTTATATATGTATCTTTTGCAATTTCTCTCGATGAAAATCTCACCATAAGTTGTTTAAACTTTCTCTAATATAAAATATATTATTTAAATATTTTAAAAACTTAAAAAAAACAATTTTTTTAAATAAAAAATAACTTTAATAAAAATAAAAAAAAAATGAGAAAGCTGAAATGTTTATAAAAGTAAACAACAACCCTTTTGTTATGTAAAGTAATTTTGCAATTGAAACCTTGGTGAATTTTCAAAATCCGAAATAGCCCTTCCCTTCTCTTCACACATGACAAAACAGATATTGCACTTTCTCGAATTTGCAATACAGAAACTCATCCAGTCTTCTAAATAGAAATATTGAAAAATTCGGGTAAAAAACAACCACCGATGATTCTGGTCACCCTGACACTCCCTCCCTCCCATCCCCACCCAAGGTAACGCCTACTATCGAACGGTTGCCTCCAAAGCGTACAAAGAGCCGACGTCAGCCACTCAGCAAGCTGCCCCATCTTCCACTGTCTGCCGTTAAACCAAAACTGCAGACACGACAGTAATACGCAAATCTTTATCTTATAACCAGCAAATCTTATTAACTTCTTGACGAACCTGGACAGCCTAATACAGCTAAAAAGAGCAAATTGCATAATGTTCATCAAGTGTGATTTTTTTGTTGAGTCAAATTTATCTCTAACATTCAGGAACCATGAGAAAATTTTTCTTTTGATACATTTCAGTGCCCCAATACTAATCTTCCTCTCATTAGCCTTTCAACTATGCAAGCCATCTGGATGTAGTTCTCTGGACCAAACTTGTCCTTGGATGCAGTTGTGTCACCCACACCACCCTTCATTCAGCACTCCACTTGCCATTCTGCTCATTATGCCTTCCTTGGGTTATATTTTTTCCCGCTGTGTATCCAATATTGCACAGTGGACAATTTCAATTTATGATTGGCCAAAGATTCTTGCTGCACTTTAAACATGTCGCATTCATGCATCCCACTTCTGCACTTGCGCAACAAAATTGAGTAGAATCTGTCTTTCTATAAGATTTGTCCTCTCTGCGCCTATGGTCTGAATTTCCTGAAAAGATAATTTTTCTTCGAAGGTTGTATTAGAGCATAGCAATTATTGAAGATCATTTTCCAGTTTCATTTTGAACATGTACTAGCCAAACTATCTCCATCATACCCCTCTATGTCATGATTGACACATCTGAATCAATGTGTTTTTTGCTTGTGTTTGTTCTTTTTCCATTGTTACATATCACTCATGTTCCCAACCCTCATACCTATCGCAATTGACACATGTTTTTCCACTAACCCACTAATCGCAAGCAAGTGAAAAATAAATGAACTTTGTGATCTCCCTCCAATTACAAACCTTTTCGAGCCCTTTTTAACATTAAACAATATGATCCCCCTACCTTTATTTACGTTTATTTCAGTTTCAATGATCGAGATGACGATTTCTGCGACTCAATGAATAAATATCTTAGAAAACACAAGTCTGAAACACATGTCACGAGCCGATTTGACGATGTAATTTTCAGAATCAAGATAACAAGTGATAATTGACCAAATATAAACATACAACATGATGTACATGACATGTTATTCAGCGAATGTAAAAACCTTCTCAACAACTAAAAAATGACCCTTGGATAACCTTTAAAGTTCACAAACAATTTGTGACATTAAATAAGCAAAACAGGATTCTATAGCTAATGAGTATCGCGAAGAAGTCGAAAACCCGTTTGATTCCACAACTGAAAATTGACCTTTGGAACTTTAAGTCAACATCAAGATTAACCTTTGTCAAACTCCTCTGAACATTCCAGAAACAATATAACTCATATAGCCATATGCATTTCGCACTCCTGGATATCCATACTTTGATAATCAGCTTAAAAACAAACTTAAGGACCCACGGCAAGTGTTCGAATACAGCCAAAATGTCAAGACTTTATGGAATGACCAAATTATGCATAAAAAATATTGTCATCCCAGCTCCAAAGTTTGGGTGGTCGTTATATTTATGTCAAAATTCGAAAATTTAATCCTACCTTGACCCTTACCTTGGACCTACTTCGACAAATGAAAATCGAGCTCCGTTACAGTCATTCAACCAACACCGAAAACCCCTGCCAGTCACAAACCCCTAGAAACGAGCAATTAATCGCTACCCCTAAAAACAACAATTCGCAATTTTCTAATTCGTACGTGACCTTCCTGTGACAATAAAAGTCACTCTGTGCTCGGTGCATTACTAACCAAATAACGAAACCCCTCAGATTCACAAACCCCTAGAAAGATGCAAATAAAATCGCTACCCCCTAAAAACACATTTTTGCGGCTCACCCATAATGCCACACCCATTTTCACAAACACAACGAATCATATAAACTCCCACCAAATTTATTCATGATCAAAACCCACGACTATGCTGACAGACAACACACACAACAATAACGATAAGCATAGTTTTCATTACCAATATTCATGTATTAGAAACAATTGAAAAAATTATGGTCCCTTTAAACGGCAAACATATTCTCTTCGTTGAAATGTTTACCTTTTGTAATTTAAACATTGTTTAATCCCTTGTTCCTAATTTAGCTCAGGCCCAAAAAAAAAGTATATGATTGCCTGTCAGATTATATTTTCTATTATTAGTTATTATTTTTGTTTTTTTTACTTTCTATCTATAATTCCAGCCAATCTTTGTGTCTGTTGTGCTGTGCTACCCTTCACAACCTCGCCATCTACATGAAACTGCCAGATCTATCTGCACCTAATGTGCCTTTTCAATTAATTAATCGGACAAGCTTCCCAGTTGCCCATTATTACCAAACAATGACAAGACACGTTTCCTGCCGATGGAGGAAGCTCAGCCACCCCCATTACATGTACAACTACGGCTCCGAGGTCGATTATACTTCGATTTAATAATTCTCGATTTCTATCCATTATAATAACACAATGCCCCAATTTGATCTTTTCATATTAAGACGTGCCAATCAATCGTAACATCAGATTCTGTTATCTCAACCAGAAGTAAATTTTTCTCTCTTCTTCTCTTTTTTTTTCCTTCACAACATTGCGAAATTAAAATACGATTTGCTGCTAATTCTACGAATAGTTGCCATTAAAACCTAAAAGACAATCATGAACTTCTATATGTGAAACTTTTACCCGCCCGACTACCGCACGAAGATCCCAAATACTGTTACGCCCTCTATGTTTTCTGCACGGACTGGTATCGCGAATATTATATAAAGTAATATATTTCTCGAACCTGGACTGCCCACATCATTTAAATTATGCGTTCTTCCTCATGGGTACCGCTTACAATCATCCCAATGCTTCACTTGTCCCTTATTTTTCCCATTCCCCAAATTCCCATTTAATCCCCCTCGTACCGATCACCTCCTCATCATAATGACAAAGTAAGGACCTCGTTCCAGTACCTCGTACCAGACCACTCCATTCCCACACTACACGTATAATAAACCTTTCAGCCAACTTCGTCGGTTCTCTTCATGATTGAGTACTCAACCCCCTGGAAAGCACCGATCGGTTTCTCTCTGATGGTTGCAATTAGAGCGAACCAGATGATAACGTCGCCTACCGATTTAAACCGCCCCAAGCTGCTACCTTCATGGTAGGGACACCCACCAAGATACCAAGGCAAACTCCAACCTTCACCCTGCTCAACACCATCACGACCAGTCTCCTCTATCGCTAAGTAGACAGATTAACCGCAAAGTACTCCGACTCCTGTTCCTACCTCACATGTACTGTCATTGCACCATGCTCATCTCGCACCGTTACTACCAGTAAAGTACTTCTAACTCCTTCCGGCCATATCTCTCCACCGATCCTTCACCTTTCCTTAGAGGACGATAACCGCTCCAACCCCACCCAACTTATCCCAAGCCTGCGAATTGTTGTGATTTTGTACGTATCTATTAACAATCAGTAACACTATTCGTCCTTCATTTACTCAATATTAAATTAGAAAATCAAAATTTTTTTCCGGATATCTTATTAAATTACTCGAGATATTTTTTACTTGCATCCGTATAAGATACAGTAATCCGAATTTTCTTTCTCCTATTGTCGAGGACGATACCGCTACTAATTCCACTTTTTAAATTATCACTGAAATTCTCATTCCTCATCTAGTACCTGATCACAGGCCCACTCTCATAGAGCAGACTCATATCGAGATCCAAGAATAACACAATCCACGAATGTATAAATGCTCTCTCATGGAGGACGATGCCGTATAATTTGCAAACGTAGCATAAATACTGCCGCGTAAACCCCTCACCCAAAAGCAATGCATAAAGCACTCAAGTACGATCGGTCTCTCATGCGAGCGGACGTACCGAGAATACCGGTCGGGTTCTCTCATGCGAGTCACGACCGTTATAGTTCCCCCACAATTAGTATGCCGTATATTTTGTCACCGGTTAGTTTTCTCTCATGTGTCAGCCTAGTGTATATCCGGTTATGTCCATCCATTTGAGGACCGAATAGACCGTACTCTTCCACTCCCCCCCGCCCGCCGACCTCATTAGACTCCGATCCTACCTGCACACACAAATTAACCACTCCCTTGCCCTCCTATTTCACCACCGAGCACCTCAATCCCACTGAGATTTACGCCCGATACTCCCCATCGTTTACTACCTCATGGAGGAACTCATGACCCGATTAGGACGACACGCACTTCAACCCTAGTACGCCACTCCTACGCGTCTCTACTCTATGGACCGTGATATAATTAACCAAGATCCATACCAACGATCAAATGCCTTAAGTCACCTACCTCACCTCATTTTACCGATTCCGCCCTATCTCCCCGCATACAAAGAAACCCCACCACACATAGACCACCCGCACCTACAAATCCCGAATAACACCACCACCGTTGCAAGAACAGGAACGAGAATAAGAATGCAACACTGCTCGTGCGCAGCAGCAACGGAACGCCAAGAACGCTGTAACCCCATCAAACTGCAACATACCAATCACGCCACGCATACACCCCCATGCTCCGGCACCCGCATACCAGCGACCGTACCGAGTACCGATCCCGTCCTCTCAAGAGGACGTATGAGTACCGCATGCACACCACCTTCCTCTCCAATGCACTCAGGATAGACTGAGCAATACCCGCAACCCAAGTACCAGAATGTCCGCAGCGTTCCTCAATGGCGGCCGATACCGGACAGCGCACAGATCCGTGTTCATCTCATGAACGATACAAGCACCAGAAAGAGTAGACCGATCTGGCACCATCTTGTGAGCACGACTATACCGCCGTGCAAAGCCCACCGACCAAAATGACGCTAGTCACCATCCCCTTTCCTCCCTCTATGATACCTAAGAGACCCCAGAGTTCATTCCGCAGCCCAAGTACCCGATCTGTTTTCCTCATGCGATAACCCGTCCATACCGTGCTTCACAATATTCAGTACCCATTTCAGGTCTCTATGACCTACGAGGACAGACCTACCGAGTACCGATCTCTGACTACAATAAGACCAATCCCAACCCCTATCGCATGAAGCCAATACATACCGACCCCACTATTATCCCATATAAAATACAAGCTCCTTACCCTTATAAGTATCCGACAAGTCTACAACTCCTATCATGCGAGCACGTCCCGAATAAAAAATGGAACTTTTAATAAAAGATAAAAAATATAATGATGGAGAAAGCTGAGAATTTGTTATAGAATGAGTGGAAACGAGCTAAAGGGCCTTGTTGAATGTAGAAGTAAATTTTGCAAGTTGGAAACCTTGGTGGAATTTTTCAAAATCCGAAATAGCCCTCCCTTCTCTGGTCACACATGACAAAAGCAGATATTGGCACTTTCTCGAGATGTGCAATACAGAAACTCATCCAGGTCTTGCTGAAATGGAGAAAGTATTGAAAAATGATCGGGGTAAAAAGAACAGACCACAGTGATTCGTTGTGCACCCTGACACGTGCCCTCCCTCCATCCCCACCCAAGATGAACGCCTACTATCGGAAGGTGTTGGCCTCCAAGAAGCGTACAAAGAGCCGACGTCAGCCACTCAGCAAGCTGCCCATGCGGTTTCCACTGTCTGCCGTTAAACAAGGCTCACCCAGCGACGAGGGTGAGATTTGTACGCAGAATCTGTGGTTATGTGCTTATAACAGCAAAATCTTTATTGAACGTTCGTGGGACGAAGCTTGGAGCAGGCAGTACAAGGCTGAAAAAGGGCAAATTTGGCCATAATGTTTTCATCAAGTTGTGATTTTTTTTTTTTGTGGAGTTCAGAAATTTTATTCTCAACAGGGTTGCAGGAACCATGAGGAATAATTTTGTTGTCTTTTGAGGGCATTTGCAGTGCCTCCCAGATTACTAAATGGCTGTCCTCTTCATTAAGCCTTTGCAACGTAGCAAGCCATCTGGGGTGGTGTGGGTTCTCTGGGACCGAACTTGTCCTTTGGAATGCAAGATTGTTTCACCCACACAGGCCTTTGTCATGGCTCATCGACCTTGGCCATGTCTTTGCTGGCTCAGGTTATGCCTTTCCCTTGGGGTTTTATTTTTTTTTTTTTCCCCTGTGTGATCCAAGTATTCTGCACAGGTTGACAATTTGCAATTTTATGGGATGTGCAAAGATGTCGTTGCTGCACTTTAAAGCATTCGCATTTCATTGCTCCCACTGTTGCACTTGCGCAACAAAATTGAGTAGATCTGTCGTTGTCTATAAGAGTTTTGTCCTTCGTCATGGCCTGTGGTCTGAATTGGGGTCGCTGATAAAGGATACATTTGTTTTCTTCGAAGTGTTGCTATGTGAGATGAGCAATTTATTTTGAAATGCATTGTTCCAGTTTCATTTTTGAAACATGTATCTTGACCAACATGCTCGCAATATTACCCGCTGTAGTTTGTCATGATTGACTACATTTCTGAATCAAATGTTTTTTTTTTGTTGTTGTTTGTTCTTTTTTTCCAATTGATTACATATGCACTGCATTTGGTGTCCAACCGTCATACCTTACTTCGCAAGATGTGACGACATGTTTTTGGCCCACGAACCCCACTTAATCGCAAGCAAGTGAAAAAATAAATGAACTTTGAGTGTATTCTGCCCTCCAAGATTACAAACCTTTTTGTGCGAGTCTCTTTTAAACATGTAAAATGCAATGATGATCCCACCTGAGCCTTTCTATTTACGTTTATTTCGCAGTTTTAGATGATCGAGTATGACGATTTCATGCGACTCAATTGAATAAAATCTTAGAAACAACAAGTCTGGAACACATGTCACGAGCGTATTTGACAGATGTAGAATTGTTTCAGAATCAAGAAACAATGTGATAATGTTTGACCAAATATAAAATGATCAACATGATGTGTACGAGTGACAGGTTATTAGCTGCAATGTTGAAACCCGTTCGTTCAACAACTTAAAAATTTGACCTTTGCATAACCTTTAAAGGTCACAAACAATGTTGTGACATTAAAATAAGCAAACAGGATATGTCTATAGCTTAATGAGTTAGTCGTCGAAGAAGTCGAAAACCGTTTGATTCCACAACTGAAAATTGACCTTTGTGAACTTTAAAGTCAAAGTCAAGGATTATGACCTTTGGTGCAAACTCCTCTGAACATTCCAGAAACAATATAACTCATATAGGCTATATGGCATTTCGCACTCCTGGATTATCCATACTTTGATGAAATCAGCGTAAAAACAAACTTGAAGGGACCCCGGGCAAGGTGTTCGAGATAGCAGCAAAATGGTTCAAGACTTTAGTAATGACTACAGATTATGCATAAAAAATATTGTCATCCAGCTCTCAAAGTTTGGGTGGTCGTATATTTTTATGTCAAAATTCGAAATTTCTAATTCTGACTTGTACCTCTGTGTTGTGTCCTTGTGACTTGACTGGACGAAAATGAAAAATCGAGCTCCGGGGTCTTGCAGTGCATTGGGCTAACCAACACCGAAACCCCTGCCAATCGACAAACCCCTAGAGAAGATGCAATTGAATCGGCTACCCCTAAAAACACAATTCGCAATTTTCTAAGTTCGTACGTGACCTGACCTTGTGACGAAAATAAAAAGCTAGCTCTGTGGCTATGAGTGCATTGCTACCAAATAACGAAACCCCTGCAGATTCGACAAACCCCTAGAGAAGATGCAAATGAAATCGCTACCCCCTAAAAACACATGTTTTTTGGGCTCCCATAATGCGCACCACGCCCATTTTCAGGAAAACACAACAATGATATAAACTCCCACCAAAATTTTATCAGGTGATCAAACCCACGGAGCTATGCTGACAGACAGACAGACACACAACAATAACGAATATATGTCACTTATTTTTTTGTGACCAATATTCATTGATGTAGAACAAAATTTGAAAAAGATTCATGGTCCGTTTTTAAACGGCAAACATATCTGCTTGTCGTTGAAAGGTGGTTACCTTTTTGTATGTTAAAGCATTTTTTTAATCCTTGTTCCTTGTAATTTTAGCTTCAGGCCAAAAAAAAAGTAGTATGATTGTGGCTGTCAGATTATATTTTTCTATGTTGAGAATTGAGGTTTTTTTTTGTTTTGTTTTACTTCATCTATCTATAATTCCAGCAATCTTGTTGTGTCGTGTGTGTGTCTGTGTGTGTGTCGTGACCGCGTTTCTCGACAACCACTGCCGATCTAATTGAAACTTGCCAGATATATGCTGGGACCTAGGATGTGCCTTTTCAAGTTTGATATTAATCGGACAAGGCTTCCCAAGTATGGCCATTATTTACCACCAATGACAAGACACGTTGTTGCGTGCCGATGGGAAGGAAGCTCAGCCACTTCCCCATTACAGGTTACAACTACGGGCTTCCGGAGAGTGATGATTCGTGTATTTAATAATTTCTCGATTTCTATGCGCTTTATAGATAACACAATGCCCCAAGTTATGATCGTTTTCATATTAGACGGTGCATAAATTTCGGTAACATCAGAGTGCTGTATGCTCCGAACCAGAAGTAAATTTTTCTCTCTTCTCTTCTCTTTTTGTTTTCCTTGCGACGACATTGCGAAAAGTAAAATACGTTGGCGCTAATTGAATAATGGCCATTAAAACCTAAATCGAATCATCGTAACTTGATATGAAACTTCCGCCCACGCACTACGGGCACGCGAAGCGGAAAAAACGGCCTGTGTGTTGTTTCTTGCTCGGCGTTGGATATTTATTTATTTATTATTTATTATTTTTTTTTTACGGGCAACCGTACTTGTAATTTAAATTTGGCTTGGGCCTCATGCTTACTAATTGCAGTCCCAATTGCTGCAACTTTGTGCCCTGTGATTTGTCCCTATTTCCCAGAAAATTGCAGTTTAATCCCCTGCTGAATGGAAACACATAACTCTTCACTGTTCTGTAAGAGGCACTTTCCTATTCACTGGACTGTACACATTGTAAAAACTTTAAAACCATTTTGTTTTGTATTGTTTTCATACTTGCACAGTTTGAGTTGTAAGTGTTTGAGGTGGGTTGGCAACTTTTACTGAATGTGCAGTTGATAACAAATTTCCGCTTTTTAGAGATGCCGGAACTGCACGTGAGCGAGGAAGAGCCACAGGAAGGAAGAATGTGGGCCAAGCCTTTGGCACATCTCTGGCAGACAAGACCACACAACTTCCTAGTGGAGAGAGAATATAATGGAGTAGCTGCACGCTTGTCACCATACTGTGCCATTTGCACTCTCTTCCACCCTTACTACCAGGTACTTGGCAGTCTTCTCAAACACTCTCCATTCCTTGTCACCGTTTCCTTACTTATCACCTGTCAACACCCGGAACTTTTATCCAAGCCTCCTAATTGTTTTGTGATTTTTGTACGTATTTCTATTGAAGAATCTTGAAATTGTGTTCTCATTTGAAATATTTAAATTTAGAAAATGCAAAAGTTTTTTTTGGGGGGGGAGGGGGGGGGTGGGGTTGATTTAATTTTTATTTATTTATTTTTTACTTGCATCGGGTTTATAGGTGATTGAAATTTTTCTTTCGTCTGACTATTATTCACTTTGATAATTGATCACTTTAATAATTGTCTTCATTGCTCATTCTTGAAGCAAAAACATATCATCACATTGGATCATAAACATATCGCCACAATGAAAAATGG
The DNA here is from genome assembly GCA_035128595.1 of Eptatretus atami. Taxonomy (NCBI): domain Eukaryota; kingdom Metazoa; phylum Chordata; class Myxini; order Myxiniformes; family Myxinidae; genus Eptatretus; species Eptatretus atami. The sequence goes on along the minus strand of CM068958.1, from coordinate 114,433,110 downwards.
TCTCGGTATGATTTGCAAAGTCTCCAAATGCATAAATACTGTTCCTGTTCTGTGAAACCGTCACTCCCCAAAGCAATGGCATGAAACGTATAGCGGTTCCCGAGATAGTTGTTGTTGAGTCTTTCCTTATGTGTAGTGGGTTTATGGGTCAATATGCATTGTGTGGGATTAGACAGGTCCCCCCCCCCCATTCTTTGACTCATCTTACTTTCTGCACACACAAACCTCCCCTTCCTTCGTGCATGCATGCACACAGCCAATTCGCATATGCATGCCAAATTCCCCATTTGAATCGTGCGCCATTATTTTACGGACACTTCACTTCAACCTTCACCGTACTCCAATCCGAATACTACAAAATTCATACAACGATCCAAATGCCTTTAATCACCATACCTTCGAGCTTGCTTTGCATTCACCATTGTCGCCTCAACCACAACGAAGAACCCACAACCACACCATTGACTCACGGCTACGCTACCGCTACAAATGCCGTAACTACACCACCACCTTTTCGAAGTAACAGGGAACAAGGCAAGTGTAATGTATTATTGCAGACACTTGGACTCTGGACGTTCAGGCATCAAACTTGGAGCGCAAGTATACGCTGAACTCCATTCAACGTGTCACTATACCAATCACTCCACTCAATTACAGCCCCATTTTGGTGTGCGGCGCACGTTTTTGTGCATGGAGAGCACGACCGAACACCCCAGTGCCACGTTAAATGTGGAGCTCAGCTGCGTGGGACAGCCCAGAGTATAATGAGGCCATCTTCAGCGCTGTACCCTCGCGTGGGTAGGGCCAACACCATGGTAATTGTCTGTGCACCAATGGGGGTGCTGGGAAATGCCTAGCGCTCTGTTTGACTCGATGGTAAACTCTTCCCTCGCCAATAACTATAAAGAGCAGTGCGTCCCGCATGGCGGGCTCGCTCACCTCGCTCGTGGTTCACATACTATTGCTGGTTGCTCGAGAGGTGGAGCGGTACATACTGTTACGAATTTGGAAGCTTACTGCACGCAACAGTCAGAGTCTCTATAGATCAGTTATTTCGATAAGTAAATGTGGATAGATAGCTCCCTTTCCTCTATGTCTAATGGGAATTAAATGTACGTGCGCTGTGCGTTTTTTTTAATATTAGGATTTTTAGCACCCTTATAACAACACAACAACACGCCTTCACCTCGCTTCCTAACACCGACACCATTGTCTTCCTGCGTTCGCCCACGTACATGGGCGGAGTTTTCCTCGCCGCCAGAGCTCCGACTCGCCCCGGAGAGATGGAATGTTCCCTCGACCAATGGAGGCGTGAGACACCCTCGACCAATGGGAGGCGGAGACACCCTCGACCATGGAGGCGTGAACACCACAGACATCGACTTTCTCATGAACCTCGACCAATGGAGGCGTGAGACACCCCGACATCAACTTTCTCACGAACCCTCGACCATGGAGCGTGAGACACCACAGACTGACTTCTCAGAACCCGGACAATGGAGGCGAAACGTCTCCGACGTGATCTCCCATGACACCCCCTCCCGCAGGAGAAATGCCATATAAGAAACGCAGGTCAGTGGTGTACATCAGGGTGAGGTCAGTGTGAACATCAGGGTGACCGTCAGGGTGAACGTCGGGGTGAACGTCAGCGTCAGGGTTGGGCGATCGGGTTCGAGGTGCCGGGGATCGACTCGTCTGGTCTGGTCGGCTGGCAGTGATCGGGTTCGAGGTGCCGGAGATCGACTTGTCTGGTCTGGTCGGCTTGCAGTGCCTGGCGCCGACGCTTTTCCTCCGTCCCTGGTGCTTGGAGTGGCATCGTGTTTTGCGGGTTTGAGTCCCGTCGAGCCGGATCGTCGAAGACCACACGAGGTGGACAGGTCCAAGCGCAGGCTCGAGTCTCCAGTTCCCTGTCCTCGAGCTGGAAGACTTCAATAGAGACCATTGGGGTCCGTCTGTGTGTGGGCCCGTCTTTAAGTAGCAACTGTTAAGTGCCTTGTACATAATTTGCATTTCATTTCTATTAGTCGTGATAACTCTGCTTCTTACGTGCTCCCCTCCTTCCCCACCTATTATAAATAAGCCCATGTGTTAAATGTATCAGTTCGTTTTTGTGTTTCTTTTATTGGTTTGACATGCTGCGTGTTGGGAATTAGCCAGGCTGTTGCCGCTGTAAAAGGGACATTTGGACCGACGAAAGCTCGGTGACCATCCGCTCGGGTCGCACACGGTTCGAGTACGCTAGCGACTCGTTCCGTACGAGCATCGTCGAGGGTGAATTTCCCCGGTAGTTGGACGGCGTGAGTACTTAGGTAAATTGGAGTTAGACAAGTGGACCCTACCTCGCGCCGTCAAAATATTGGCGAACTTCGGTTCGATAAGGGACCCGTCGGCTCCGGAGTTATCCGGGGTGACGACCTATACATTCCGGGTGATCGGTGGAGCCGACTCGACTGCTCCATCTGGTGGTCGTACTCGTCGCCGATACCCGGCCCCGTAACAATACGAGTTGGACGTGGGCGAAACCGAGTTTGCGTAGCGTATGCTGGGTGAACAAGAGATCCGGGCACCAGATTGAGGACAGTCATAGGGCCAAACCATTCGCATCAAACACAGACTTCCTTACACGTTAATAAGCTAAGCTATTTCCTCACACGTTGTTCTTTCTTTTCTGTCTTATCTGCTGTAGACGCATATTCATAAGAGCTTTGTGATGACCCGGGCAAGTCCCGAACGGTTGTCCCCTTCAGGGCAGCCTCACTGATGCGCACTTTTTACAATTTCCTCTCTGCTCCTCATTTGCACCCTCATCTTGCACCTCATCGCATCCTCACCCACATCTCCTCAGACCACGCATCTTAGACACTCAGTATTCCTTCTCTTTCCCTCTCCTCAGCGACTTGGCCGTGCGGGTTCATCAGCCCCGCCTGGTAATCAAGAGGTCGCAACCACCTCATACTTTTCCCATCTCTTACTCTTATAACTTTCCTCGGGAGTGTTTCTGATGGCACCTCTCATGTTAACTTCAGCAAGACTGCAGAAGAACTTAGATTGGTATAGCTCTGCCCTGTGTCTTTTTGTATGTAACTTTTCTTTTGCCACACCTCACCAATCCTTGCTGTACAAATTTTCCCTTGTATTAAAACCATTGCTTGCTTGTGCCACATACCCTTCCTCGCCCTTTCCTGTGAATAAATTCTTTGTTATTGTAAATGTACCCAGCTCGTTGCTTCTTTTCCACCATTGGTCTAGCATCATCTGCACGTAGAGTTGGCCAGGAAGTTTTACCCCAACGATTGCCTCTACTACATTTTAGCAGGTGCATACTTGACAGCTCCGCTTGGCTGTACCTGATCAAGTAAGATAAAGCAAGTACGCATCGAGGGCACAGGCCCCCTTTGATGCTGTCAATCCACCAGAAACGGTAACACGCAAATTAGTGAGAACCCTGCCAGGATTGGCGGTACCAATCGTCGTTCGTGGTTGACTAGGAACCTGCCAAGCTGCAGAGTTATCCGCAGCTGGTGGCCTCAGGACCGGGTGTTCGGGAGGAATTTGAGTGCTTCACCTCATGGCGAACCTCAAATACCGGCCCACAACAAAACTTTAATGGACATTAATGCCAGATCGTAATGTGGATGTCAAAGGTGGTAGTTCATCACTGTGTTTACTCTTTCAGGTTTGTTTTACTGCGGTGATGCATTATAAAAGTGTTGCTCAAAATTATTATTGTGTCTCCAAGGATTTTTCATTGTTCACCTTGTCCTGCCCTTCAATTCCCCCCTTTCCTCCCGTTTATTGCCCCTTCTCCCTTCCTTTCCCTTCATTACCTCCGCCACCGAAGGTGGAAGATGTTTTTGGGTTGGCTGTCCGTGCATGCGTCTGTGATAGGTTTTCATTGGCACGATAACTTAAGAATGACTAATAGTGTAGTGGCCGAGACCGAGAAAAATGAGTCGACCCCTACCGGTGGTATAACAAGCTGAAGCCGGTCTCATTTGAACCGTATTGATGCCTAGTTTTCGAAAACTGAGGTTGTAGTTGTTGAAATTCTGCACAACATGGTGAATTAACCCCTTGAGTGCGGGAACAAAAGAAAAAATGGCCATTTTCAATAATTCATTATTTACTTCAATAAGCATAAAATACATGTAGAATGGTTGATTATTTCAGGGTATTTCTATGTATTGGACAAGTTTTAAGATATTTCAGGGGGTTTTAGGCTCCTAAGGGGGTTAAGGACCCACAAAATACCCCCATTTTTTGCAGTTTTTGTGC